>CM042403.1:3769627-3839627 GCA_023634145.1 Thymallus thymallus | reverse complement strand
TGTTAAACATGAAACAAAGTGGGCCCCTAGACGAATTAAAACGCTGCTTGCCTTCATCAAAACATTTTGTTGCATATTTCAGTCTGTGACCGGTCTAGGTTTAGGCGGGGTTGTAACCTATTCTAAATGGCACACTAGAGCAGTTTGCAAAAAAAGAGCCTAAAATATTCCAAAAACTGCAGCTGGTGGTTAGAACACATATCCCTACTTTAAATCAACCGGTCCATTTGAAATGGTGTTAAAGCTGTCCTGATTTGGCAGGAATGTAGTTCATCTACAGTTTTGTTTGAGTATGCCATCATATCTGGAGATCTAAAGGGAGATTGGGTGCGCAGCGTGTGTGTGTGTGTGTGTGTGTGTGTGTGTGTGTGTGTGTGTGTGTGTGTGTGTGTGTGTGTGTGTGTGTGTGTGTGTGTGTGTGTGTGTGTGTGTGTGTGTGTGTGTGTGTGTGTGTGTGTGTGTGTGTGTGTGTAGAAGGAGCGGTCAGATCGAAATTGAGTGAGACACGTAACGGAGGCAAAAGAGAATGTAGGGAGAAGAACTGTGATCATTTGGCTCGGTAGATTTTTTTGCTGTGAGTCGCTAATGCACATAACAAGTAAGGAACGAAATGTCACCTGCCTGAAGCAAATTCCAGATGCTGCCTATTGTTTGACTTCGGTAGGTCTTCATCGCCCCTAGTGGTGATACCATGGAATAGGATTTCACGTTGAATTATATGAACATTTCTCATCGTTTTAATGGAAAGTTTCATCAAGGTTTTCATCAAGGATCTCTCTGTACTTTGCTCTGTTCATCTTTCCCTCGATCCTGACTAGTCTCCCAGTCCCTGCCGCTGAAAAACATCCCCACAGCATGATGCTGCCACCACCATGCTTCACCGTAGGGATGGTGCCAGGTTTCCTCCAGACGTGACGCTTGGCATTCATGCCAAAGAGTTCAATCTTGGTTTCATTTGCCTTTTGGCACAAATGGACTGTCATGTGCCTTTTCCTGAGGAGTGGCTTCCGTCTGGCCACTCTACCATAAAGGCCTGATTGGTGGAGTGCTGCAGAGGTGGTTGTCCTTCTGGAAGGTTCTCCCATCTCCACAGAGGAACTCTGGAGCTCTGTCAGAGTGACCATCTTGTTCTTGGTCACCTCCCTGGCCAAGGCCCTTCTCCCCCGATTGCTCAGTTTGGTCGGGCGGCCAACTTCTTCCATGACTGATGGAGGCCACTGTTTTCTTGGGGACCTTCAACGCTGCAGACAGGTTTTGGTACCCTTACCCAGATCTGTGCCTCGACACAATCCTGTCTCGGAGCTCTACGGACAATTCCATCAACCTCATGGCTTGGTTTTTGCTCTGACATGCACTGTCAACTGTGGGACCTTATATAGACAGGTTTGTGCCTTTCCAAATCATGTCCAATCAATTTAATTTACCGCAGGTGGAATCCAATCAAGTTGTAGAAACATCTCAAGGATGATCAATGGAAACAGGATGCACCTGAGCTCAATTTCGAGTCTCATAGGAAAGGGTCTGAATACTTAAATATATGTAAATAATATATGTAAACAAATATTGTTTTTAATACAAAAAACAGTTTTTTCTTTGTCATTATGGGGTATTGTGTGTAGATTGATGAGCGAAAAATGTATTTTATACATTTTAGAATAAAGCTGTAACGTAACAAAATGTGGAAAAAGTCCAGAATATTTTCAAAAATTGTTCTATACGTACGCACTGTAAGTACTTTATTGTAAGTTAGAGGAGTCTGAGGACCATCCATAAAACATGGGGAAATCCCCTCCTCAGATCTCAAAGCATTCCACCCGCATTGCACCATAGAATTTGTCAAGAGGCTTAGCAAGGAGGTTTGAAATTTCACTTCAGTGTTTGGGAAGATGATACCTTGGAGTGGCACTCTCAGATATAAATGCCTTTCTCTTTTTAAAGAGGGAGAAAATGGCGGTTATTTGCAGATGATGTGCTATATTTACCCCTATCGTGTTAGCTGTAGACACTGCACTTAGCAATGATATTTTATTGAAGGTCAACTAGCCGCTCTGACGAAGATTAAATTGAAATATATTTCCACTGCTGTTGGGCTTGTTAAATGCTGCATTGATCTGGAAACGTATACTGCTTGAAACAGCAGATTTCTTGGGAGAGCAATATGTTGTATATTCTATTTCTTCGTCTTCATGTAGGATGAACAGGATGAGTGGCCAGGTGAAGTAGTGTGTTGGGCTGATCTTCATGTAGATAAACAGGGAGAGTGGCCAGGTGAAGTACTGTGTTGGGATGATGTTTGGAAGGTGGATGGATATACACCTCCACAGCAACACACACAATTTCACCCAAATCAAACATTTCTGGCACACTCATTTCCACATGCTTTAACAGATCGAATATAGTCACATACAGTATAGAGGGTGGCGGAACAGTATGGAGCTCGGCTGTAGAGATTAGAGTAACAGCTAGGAGCTGGGCTGTAGAGACTAGAGTAACAGCAAGGAGCTGGGCTGTAGAGACTAGAGTAACAGCTAGGAGCTCGGCTGTAGAGATTAGAGTAACAGCTAGGAGCTGGGCTGTAGAGACTAGAGTAACAGCTAGGAGCTGGGCTGTAGAGACTAGAGTAACAGCTAGGAGCTGGGCTGTAGAGACTAGAGTAACAGCTAGGAGCTGGGCTGTAGAGACTAGAGTAACAGCTAGGAGCTGGGCTGTAGAGACTGGAGTAACAGCTAGGAGCTGGGCTGTAGAGACTAGAGTAACAGCTAGGAGCTGGGCTGTAGAGATTAGAGTAACAGCTAGGAGCTGGGCTGTAGAGACTAGAGTAACAGCTAGGAGCTGGGCTGTAGAGACTGGAGTAACAGCTAGGAGCTGGGCTGTAGAGACTGGAGTAACAGCATGGAGCTGGGCTGTAGAGACTGGAGTAACAGCTAGGAGCTGGGCTGTAGAGACTGGAGTAAAAGCATGGAGCTGGGCTGTAGAGACTGGAGTAACAGCGTGGAGCTGGGCTGTAGAGACTGGAGTAACAGCATGGAGCTGGGCTGTAGAGACTGGAGTAACAGCGTGGAGCTGGGCTGTAGAGACTGGAGTAACATCAAGGAGTTGCGCTGTAGAGACTGGAGTAACAGCTAGGAGTTGCGCTGTAGAGACTGGAGTAACATCAAGGAGTTGCGCTGTAGAGACTGGAGTAACATCAAGGAGTTGCGCTGTAGAGACTGGAGTAACAGCTAGGAGCTGGGCTGTAGAGACTGGAGTAAC
The DNA here is from genome assembly GCA_023634145.1 of Thymallus thymallus. Lineage (NCBI taxonomy): Eukaryota > Metazoa > Chordata > Actinopteri > Salmoniformes > Salmonidae > Thymallus > Thymallus thymallus. The sequence continues at coordinate 3,836,375 of CM042403.1, read as the reverse complement.
ATCAAGGAGTTGCGCTGTAGAGACTGGAGTAACAGCTAGGAGTTGCGCTGTAGAGACTGGAGTAACATCAAGGAGTTGCGCTGTAGAGACTGGAGTAACATCAAGGAGTTGCGCTGTAGAGACTGGAGTAACAGCTAGGAGCTGGGCTGTAGAGACTGGAGTAACATCAAGGAGTTGCGCTGTAGAGACTGGAGTAACAGCTAGGAGTTGCGCTGTAGAGACTGGAGTAACATCAAGGAGTTGCGCTGTAGAGACTGGAGTAACATCAAGGAGTTGCGCTGTAGAGACTGGAGTAACATCAAGGAGTTGCGCTGTAGAGACTGGAGTAACAGCTAGGAGCTGGGCTGTAGAGACTGGTGTAAATGTCCAAAAATTGATGTAGCAACTATGGATTGCCCTTTAACATGCAGTGACCTTCATACAGCAGAACTATGTCACCATTTGAAAGTGATCCGTTAACCTACCCTCCAAAAATGTATTCTGTCCACTGTTTCGCGAATGTCCCGCACAATTGTTCCCCTGCTCCCGCGTTTGGGCTTTTCAGATGTGGAAACATTGCGACTGCAACATGGTAACACCTTGTTTTCACATGTGGGGAGAATAACATTATTTCAACCACACAGTTTTTTTACATGCCAAACTGCAAATGGGATTTTCACATATGAATGTTTTTCACATGTGAAAATGCAATTCCACATGTGAAGGTGAGATTTTCACGTGAACGTTTTTCACATGAGAAACTGCAAATTCACATGAGGTGAAAACATGTAATTCTCCTCACATGTGAAATAGTGGTGTTAACATGTGAACTCTACATTTGATATATGTGAAAATATGGTTTCAAGTGTGAAATTTAAAGACATCCTCCAGTGATTTTTCTTTTGAAAGGTGATATCCTAAGTATAAATACAGTAAAGTACATCCACTTAAGGGTAAAAAAATATGTTTTGAGTAAAATATCTCTCACTTTTTTTTTTAAACAACTGCAAACTTTCAGGAGTAGGGCATTCAAGGAATCCTTGAGGTCATCACCTTCCCACCTTGCTCGAGGAACAATGCAGATCAGGTGATAAATTAGGTGAAAGGGAGACTGGAGTGTCAACTTGTTAAAACTGCAAATTTGACATGTTTTTTTTTGTAAGGGAACACACACACACACACACACACATGCAATGCGTCCCCTCCCCTCCTCCCCAATATGCTCTCATCACCCCTCTCTTCTATCTCACTGCCCTGCTTCTATCACTGGTAATTAGAGTGACTGGAGCCCTGGTCAGGATCCCCCATGCAGCACCACATAGTGGGAGAGTCCTGGTCAGGATCCCCCATGCAGCACCACATAGTGGGAGAGTTCTGGTCAGGATCCCCCATGCAGCACCACATAGTGGGAGAGTCCTGATCCCCCATGATCATGTGCTAAGGATCTTTCAGCTGGGTGATACCGTAGCCGGGTGATACCGTAGCCGGGTGTTACCGTAGCCGGGTGTTACCGTAGCCGGGTGATACCGTAGCCGGGTGATACCGTAGCCGGGTGTTACCGTAGCCGGGTGTTACCGTAGCCGGGTACTACCTGAATCTAGCCAGAGATGTATTGTATTCCATATGGTGTAGGGTGAAGTTGCCCCTAGACTCTGATTAACGGTTAAGGTTAGGATTGGGGGAGGGGAAGCTGATCCTACATCTGTACGGAGGGGAAACTTCACACCAGAGCATTCTTTATTTTTCTTTATTTATCCTTTATTTAACTAGGCAAGTTAGAACAAATTCTTATTTACAATGACGGCTTACCTACATGGTCAGCCCCAGGAGTAAATTAGGGTTAAGTGCCTTGCTCAAGAACACATCGACAGACCAGCGACCTTTACCAGCGACCTTTAGGTTACTGGCCCAACTATTCTGTACAGCAGGGGTACTCAAAGTCAATCACTACTGATCAGAGTGGAGGATGAAACCAGTAGTACTTCTGGCCTTCAGGTCTGGATTTGAGAAAGGGGCCTAGGTTATACAGTATGAGTTTATGACTCAGGGTGCAACAGGACGACCACACCATAGTCTATCCTTACTGTAACCACACCATAGTCTATCCTTACTGTAACCACACCATAGTCTATCCTTACTGTAACCACACCATAATCTATCCTTACTGTAACCACACCATAGTATATCCTTACTGTAACCACACCATAATCTATCCTTACTGTAACCACACCATAGTATATCCTTACTGTAACCCCCCCCCCCCCACCACACACACACACACACACACACACACACACTGAGGCAGTGAACAAGAGGTATATTCGGCTCCCTAAGGATGACACACAAATTATTTTCCATTTGGAGAGAGACGGAAAGAGAGAGGAGAGCGAGCGGGAAGAGAGACAAGAGAGAGAGAGGTGAGAGAGAGGGGAGAGAGGAGAGAGAGAGAGAGAGAGAGGAGAGAAGAGAGAGAGGGCGGATAGTTATGCAGTATGTAGACAGGCCTTCAGATAGTTATGCAGTATGTAGACAAGCCTTCAGATAGTTATGCAGTATGTAGACAGGCCTTCAGATAGTTATGCAGTATGTAGACAAGCCTTCAGATAGTTATGCAGTATGTAGACAAGCCTTCAGATAGTTATACAGTATGTAGACAGGCCTTCAGGTAGTTATACAGTATGTAGACAAGCCTTCAGATAGTTATGCAGTATGTAGACAGGCCTTCAGATAGTTATGCAGTATGTAGACAAGCCTTCAGATAGTTATGCAGTATGTAGACAAGCCTTCAGATAGTTATACAGTATGTAGACAGGCCTTCAGATAGTTATGCAGTATGTAGACAGGCCTTCAGATAGTTATGCAGTATGTAGACAGGCCTTCAGATAGTATGCAGTATGTAGACAGGCCTTCAGATAGTTATACAGTATGTAGACAGGCCTTCAGATAGTTATGTAGACAGGCCTTCAGATAGTTATGCAGTATGTAGACAAGCCTTCAGATAGTTATGCAGTATGTAGACAGGCCTTCAGATAGTTATGCAGTATGTAGACAGGCCTTCAGATAGTTATGCAGTATGTAGACAGGCCTTCAGATAGTTATGCAGTATGTAGACAGGCCTTCAGATAGTATGCAGTATGTAGACAGGCCTTCAGATAGTTATGCAGTATGTAGACAAGCCTTCAGATAGTTATGCAGTATGTAGACAAGCCTTCAGATAGTTATACAGTATGTAGACAGGCCTTCAGGTAGTTATACAGTATGTAGACAAGCCTTCAGATAGTTATGCAGTATGTAGACAGGCCTTCAGATAGTTATGCAGTATGTAGACAAGCCTTCAGATAGTTATGCAGTATGTAGACAAGCCTTCAGATAGTTATACAGTATGTAGACAGGCCTTCAGATAGTTATGTAGACAGGCCTTCAGATAGTTATGCAGTATGTAGACAGGCCTTCAGATAGTTATGCAGTATGTAGACAGGCTTTCAGATAGTTATGCAGTATGTAGACAGGCCTTCAGATCAGCTGCAGTCTCCAGTCTGGTAATTGGTGCTGTATAGGTCTGGCTGGGGTTTGTTTCACAGACCCGATGCGTCGGGAAGCTCGGAATTGTAGTTGGATTGTCCTTTATTACAGGAGAGAATGGGCTCCCTCTCCTTCAGGCGTTTTGTGTGTGTGTGTGTGTGTGTGTGTGTGTGTTGTGTGTGTGTGTGTTTGTGCAGCAGGCTGTTTTCTGTGAATACATTTAAACCAAATCCTGCCGATGGTCTGTCAGCTGGTTGTCTGTGAATGTGGAGCTGTAAGGGTCTCACCCCATCACAATGAGCTGCAGCATGGTTCTGATGCTTTTCATGAACGTGCACGTACACACGCACACACACCATAACAATCCACACAAAAAGCCAGCCAAACCCATCTAGTAATTCCACTCACATACACAGTTGAATTTCACACACAGTAGCACAACCCCAAGCCCTTGTTTCCCTGCAATAAAATACAATTATGATTAGTAACACAGAATTAGCACTGTGATCTCCCCACTGTGCCCTCCCCTCTGTGCCCTCCCCTCTGTGCCCTCCCCTCTGTGCCCTCCCCTCTGTGCTCTCCCCTCTGTGCTCTCCCCTTTGTTCCCTCCCCTCTGTGCCCTCCCCTCTGTGGAGTTATTTATATAGTCCTGTACAAATGCTCCCTACACAATCCATGCGTGTTGTACTACATTGTATAGTCCCTTAAAAATGCTCCCTACACAATCCATTCGTGTTGTACTAAATTGCATTCTTTATGTATGTATGTCTGTATGCATTTGTCTCACTGCATCTCCAAGACCAGCTCCGCAGCAGTGTGACCTGGTTTCATTCAATATACTGCCTACTAATTAGGGGGTTTCTAAGTGTGGGAGCTAGCTAGTGGAGAGGAGTTGCCCGTGGCTATTCCAGGAGAATCTCTCCACTTCTGAATTTGCATCATTTGCCTGGGGTCTGAACAAAGAAAATCACACCGTTACCTTTTCTTTAGCTTGGACTAAGGCCAAGAGGGAATTGGAATGAGATATTGAAGAGGAAAAAATAGATATACAGTTGGATTATAAATGAAATAATCTGTCTGTAAACAATTGTTGGAAGAATTACTTGTGTCATCCACAAAGTAGATGTCCTAACCGACTTGCCAAAACTATAGTTTGTTAACATGAAATCTGTGGAGTGGTTGAAACATGAGTTTTCGGAAGTTTACATACACTTAGGTTGAAGTCATTAAAACTCATTTTTCAACCACTCCACAGATATCATGTTAACAAACTATAGTTTTGTCAAGTCGGTTAGGACATCTACTTTGTGCATGACACAAGTAATTCTTCCAACAATTGTTTACAGACAGATTATTTCATTTATAATTCACTAAATCACAATTCTAGTGGGTCAGAAGTTTACATACACTAAGTTTAAACAGCTTGGAAAATTCCAGAAAATTATATCATGGCTTTTGAAGCTTCTGATAGGCTAATTGACATAATTAGTCAATTGGAGGTGTACCTGTTGATGTATTTCAAGGCCTACCTTCAAACTCAGTGCCTCTTTGCTCAACATCATGGGAAAGACCTCAGAAAACAATTGTAGACCTCCACAAGTCTGGTTCATCTTTGAGAGCAATTTCCAAACGCCTGAAGGTACCACGTTCATCTGTACAAACAATAGTACGCAAGTAAACACCATGGGACCACGCAGCCGTCATACCGCTCAGGAAGGAGACGCATTCTGTCTCCAAGAGATGAATGTACTTTGATGCGAAAAGTGCAAATCAATCCCAGAACAACAGCAAAGAGCTTTGTGAAGATGCTGGAGGAAACAGGTACATCTATATCCACAGTAAAACGAGTCCTATAACCTGAAAGGCCGCTCAGCAAGGAAGAAGCCACTGCTCCAAAACTGCCATAAAAAAGTCAGACTACGGTTTGCAACTGCACATGGGGACAAAGATCATACTTTTTGGAGAAATGGTCTGATGAAACAAAAATAGAACTGTTTGGCCATAATGACCATCGTTATGTTTGGAGGAAAAAGGGGGAGGCTTGCGAAGAACACCATCCCAACCGTGAAGCACGGGGGTGGCAGCATCATGTTGTGGGGGTGCTTTGCTGCAGGAGGGACTGGTGCACTTCACAAAATAGATGGCATCATGAGGAAGGAAAATTATGTGGATATATTGAAGCAACATCAGTCAGGAAGTTAAAGCTTGGTCGCAAATGAGTCTTCCAAATGGAAAATGACCCCAAGCATACTTCCAAAGTTGTGGCAAAATGGCTTAAAGACAACAAAGTCAAGGTATTGGAGTGGCCATCACAAAGCCCTGACCTCAATCCTATAGAAAATCTATGGGCAGAACTGAAAAAGCGTGTGCGAGCAAGGAGGCCTACAAACCTGACTCAGTTACACCAGTTCTGTCAGGAGGAATGGGCCAAAATTCACCCAACTAAACATTTGACACAAGTTAAACAATTTAAAGGCAATGCTACCAAATACTAATTGAGTGTGTAAACTTCTGACCCACTGGGAATGTGATGAAAGAAATAAAAGCTGAAATAAATCATTCTCTCTACTATTATTCTGACATTTCACATTCTTAAAATGAAGTGGTGATCCTAACTGACCTAAGACTGGGAATGTTTCTAGGATTAAATTTCAGGAATTGTGAAAAACTGAGTTTAAATGTATTTGGCTAAGGTGTATGTAAACTTCCGACTTCAGCTGTAGCTCCCAAGTGGCACAGTGGTCTAAGGCACTTCATCTCACTGCTAGAGGCATCACTACAGTCCCTGGTTCGAATTCAGGCTGTATTACATCCTGCCATGATTGAGCGTCCCATAGGGCGGCCCACAATTGGCACAGTGTCGTCCGAGTTTGGCCGTAAATAAGAATTTGTTCTTAACTGACTTCCCTAGTTAAATAAAGGTTAAATAAAAAATCATTTAAAAAGGATGAATTGTGAAGGAAAAGGTGAAAAGGTTTCTCACTGGGAATTGACTTTGGGAATGTGTTCTTCTGTGAGTGGTACTATCCTGAATGGTAATATCCTTGTGAGGACCTCTGGTTCCCACAAGGACAGTAAAACCAAAAACACACACACACACGAAAACTCGTTCCTGCTCTAACAGTGAGAGGAGTGAAAGTGACAGCTGGACGGAGTTGGAACGGCACAGTGGGCCTCCGTGTTACAGTTAATATAGGTGGAACGGCACAGTGGGCCTCCGTGTTACAGTTAATATAGGTGGAACGGCACAGTGGGCCTCTGTGTTACAGTTAATATAGGTGGAACGGCACAGTGGGCCTCCGTGTTACAGTTAATATAGGTGGAACGGCACAGTGGGCCTCCGTGTTACAGTTAATATAGGTGGAACGGCACAGTGGGCCTCCGTGTTACAGTTTATATAGGTGGAACGGCACAGTGGGCCTCCGTGTTACAGTTAATATAGGTGGAACGGCACAGTGGGCCTCCGTGTTACAGTTAATATAGGTGGAACGGCACAGTGGGCCTCCGTGTTACAGTTTATATAGGTGGAACGGCACAGTGGGCCTCCGTGTTACAGTTAATATAGTTGGAACGGCACAGTGGGCCTCCGTGTTACAGTTAATATAGGTGGAACGGCACAGTGGGCCTCCGTGTTACAGTTTATATAGGTGGAACGGCACAGTGGGCCTCCGTGTTACAGTTTATATAGGTGGAACGGCACAGTGGGCCTCCGTGTTACAGTTTATATAGGTGGAACGGCACAGTGGGCCTCCGTGTTACAGTTAATATAGGTGGAACGGCACAGTGGGCCTCCGTGTTACAGTTAATATAGGTGGAACGGCACAGTGGGCCTCCGTGTTACAGTTAATATAGGTGGAACGGCACAGTGGGCCTCCGTGTTACAGTTTATATAGGTGGAACGGCACAGTGGGCCTCCGTGTTACAGTTTATATAGGTGGAACGGCACAGTGGGCCTCCGTGTTACAGTTTATATAGGTGGAACGGCACAGTGGGCCTCCGTGTTACAGTTTATATAGGTGGAACGGCACAGTGGGCCTCCGTGTTACAGTTTATATAGGTGGAACGGCACAGTGGGCCTCCGTGTTACAGTTAATATAGGTGGAATGGCACAGTGGGCCTCCGTGTTACAGTTAATATAGATTACATGAAAATCAGCCCCTGGGTAGCCACTCAGCCCAGCTAGCGGCTGCAGCATTACCTGTGAACATGAGGGTGATCGGAGAGCATCGGAGAGCATCGGAGAGCATCGGAGAGCATCGGAGAGCATCGGAAGCTACATACAGACATTAGCTGTGTTGTTTTCAGTTTAGTTGGTCACAATGTTCTGTGTTTCAATGGGGCCATCTGTGTTTAGGAGATTATTTTATTTGGCCAAAACAATTTGCTATCTAGAACCAAAAAGGGTTCTTCGGCTGTCCCCATTGGAGAACCCTTTGAAGAACCCATTTTGGAACTAGGTAGAACGCTTTTGGGTTCCATGTAGAATCCTTTCCACAGAGGGTTCTACCTGGAACCAAAAAAGGGTTCTACCTGGAACCAAAAAAGGGTTCTACCGTGAACCAAAAAGGGTTCTACCTCCCAAATGTCCCATAGGGTGGTGCACAATTGGCCCAGCGCTGTCCGAGTTTGGCTGGTGTAGGCCATCATGGTAAATACCAATTTGTTCTTAACTGACTTGCCTAGTTAAATAAAGGTTAAATATATATATATATTTTTTTTTTAAACCTCAAACCAAAAAGGTTTCTCCTATGGGGACAGCCGGAGAATCCTTTTGGAACCCTGTATGTATGTACTGTGAAGCAAACCCTTACACCTTCTGAAATACAGCCCTCACACATCTACTGCTTGTGAATTGAGATTAAATAAAAAGGAGTGTTAGTGGTCAGCTGTCAGTGCGTTTCACGGATGAGGTGGTGAAATCAGTTGATGTGAAAGCAATACGCAGGGTTTGGCACAGCGTTTTTTTTGTCTCGGCTTGGATGGGACTGCGGCGCGGTCAATGGAGCGCTGAGATATTGCTCACCGTGGCAACGTAGCTTTCGGGAGCGCGACCCTCCGTCGTCAAGCCTCTTCGGATCAGTGGCACCGGCAAACACACACACTCAACGTCAACACACAAAGATGCAAGCTGACCGTTTGTGAGGCGGTGCTCAGAAGGTGTGTGTGTGTCTTGCCCTGGAGTCAACATGGTTGAAATGTTTGAGCTACCAACCACCAAGCTTTTCCCACTGTCTGAAAGAAATGACAAATGACCTTGGTGATAGCAATTGTTTCCAGCTGTGCCTCCAGGCCCTGCACTAGAAAAAAGGTTATATCGCTTGTTTCATATATGGCACCCCTAATGTTCTAAATATTATTTTCCATAGCCTGTATATAGCCTTGTTGTTGTTATTTTATTGTGTTACTATTAGATTTTTATCTATAGTATTTGTTAATTGCATTGTTGTGAAAGGGCTTGTAAGAAAGCATTTCATGGTAAAGTCAACACTTGTTGTATTCATTGCACGTGACAAATACAATTGTTTTCTATTTGATGGGTAGGGATAAAGTGACTAGGCAACAGGATAGATAATAAACGGTAGCAGCAGCGTATGTGATGAGTTAAAAGAGCAAATGTGTCAATGCAGATAATCCGGGTAGCTATTGGTTAACTATTTAACGAACTACTCCAAACTTGGTGCATCGGTATCGCTTGCTGTGTGGTAGCAGAGAGGACAGTCTATGACTTGGGTGGCTGGTCTTTGACAATTTTTAGGGCCTTCCTCTGACACCGCCTGGTATAGAGGTCCTGGGTGGCATGGAACTCGGCCCCAGTGATGTACTAGTCCGTACTCACTACACTCTGTAGTGTCTTGCAGTCAGATGCCGAGCAGTTGCCATACCAGGCGGTGATGCAGCCAGTCAAGATGCTCTCAATGGTGCTGCTGTATAACATTTTGAGTATCTGAGGGCCCATGCTGAATCTTTTCAGCCGCCTGAGGGGGAAGAGGTGTTGTCGTGCCCTCTTCTTAACTGTGTTGGTGTGTGTGAACCATGATAATAACTCCTTAGTGATGTGGACAGGAACTTTAAGCTCTCGAGCCGCTCCACTACAGCCCCGTCACAACACTCTGTCTCTTTAAGTGGTGTGTGTGTCTCCTTACGTGAGTGCGCATGTGTGTGTGTGTGTGACAGAAGTCAAGCCATGGCATCCTTCTCAAACCTGTGTAGGTGCTTATTCCTATTCATACTGTTTCTCCCTTGTGGTTGGCCCTTCTCTGACAGATTGACCCTTACTTCTGGTTTGTTTTCTGGTCTATTCATACTGTTTTTCCCTTGTGGTTGGCCCTACTCTGACAGATGACCCTTACTTCTGGTTTGTTTTCTGGTCTTGTTTCTAAAGACTTATCTGTGGACAGATTCACTATAATTGGGAAAGAAACAGGAGCAGAGAAAGGGAAGGGTTGCAGTAACACAGCCAGTCTAAAGTCTAAATTAGCTATATTTGAACAATGAACCAGTGTCTTCTGTCTGAAGCCTTTGGGATGGCCTGCCATAATGAAACATACACTAGTATGCCTACATCAGGTGTTGCCAACCCTTCTCCTGGGATGACTATTGACTATTATACAGCAGCATTGTTGAACACTTGTTTCTGATTGGCTAGAAAAGCATTCTAGAATGGACATTAAATCCAGATAACGGGACAGTTGGAAAAGATATCGGGACACTTTGCAATCACTTTTTATTTTTTTATTTCACCTTTATTTAACCAGGTAGGTCAGTTGAGAACAAGTTCTCATTTGCAACTGCGACCTGGCCAAGACAAAGCAAAGCAGTGTGACAAATAACAACACAGAGTTACACATTAAACAAACAGTCAAAAACACAATATAAAAATCTATATACAGAGTGCAAAATGTAGTGCAAAAATGCAGTAAGGTTAAGAGGTAGAACAATAAATAGACTATAGTGGTGAAATAAATTACAGAATTATCATCATTAACACAGGAATGAAGGATGTGCAAATTATGATGTGCAAATAGAGGTACTGGTGTGCAAGATTAGTGAAAATAAACAAAAAATAAATATGGGGATGAGGTAGTAGTGTGGGCTATTTACAGAAGGGCTATATACAGGTGCAGTGATCGATAAGCAGCTTTGATAACTGATGCTTAAAGTTATTGAGGGAGATAGGAACCTCTAGCTTCAATGATTTTTGCAATTCGTTCCAGTCATTGGCAGCAGCGAACTGGAAGGAATGGCGGCCAAAGGAGGTGTTGGCTTTGGGGGTGACCAGAGAGATATACCTGCTGGAGCGCATGCTACGGGTGGGTGTTGCTATGGTGACCAGTGAGCTGAGATAGGGCGGGGATTTACCTAATAAAGACTTATAGACTTTGCAATATGTGCCAGCGCATTCAGACTTGCTTGCTACGAAGTTACAGGGAGCTAAACCAATAGTTACACAAACTGAAATTGGATACATTCTAAACGCAGGTCCAACGAGGAAAAAAACGTAGCTAGCTAGCATTGATTTGTTTTTGCAGATGCATATTTTGGGGGGATTATCTGATGAACATGAATTTTTCCGGTCCCCTATGCCACTAAAGCTGTCAAATCCTCCCACGGTTCTAGTTTGACCAGCTGTTTTTGGTTGTCATATTGGCAGGTTTGCTAGCAACAAACAATTTTCTAGTTTCTAGCCTAGTGTTCGATATGCTCGTAATTAACAGTCAGTGTTGACGAGTAGCCACATTTTTCTAGCTATGCCAGGCAAAATTGGGCATTATCAGCTCATTTTTATGGATGTATAAAAATGTATGTCAATAAAAAAACTGCTACTTTGCTGTTATTCTGCCTGCAGAGGTCGTGGCTGTGTTAGCCGTAGCTAGCTGGCTAGCTAGCTGGCAAACAAGGGATAAGAATGTTGCCACTGAGCATGGCAACAGAACATGACGAACAACTGGGGAGTGTCTGTAAATATCAAACTGATCTAACAAACGACTGGGTCGCGTCTCTAGCAACCAAAATATGAGAAAGTATGAATTTGCTTATAAAAATGAAAATATAAACGGAAAAAAGTACCGGTAAATGTGTGCTTGAGTATTGATTTATTTGGTAACTGTGGTATAAGCGGGATAAACACCTCCATTCTGTACATTACCTTGGAAAAATTAACTACGCAAAGGGACTCGGCTCCGCCTCTTCTCGCTGTGTCATACATTATTTCCAAGCTAATGTACAAAATGTTGCCGTTTATCCCTTAGGCCTTTCTTAGTTCTCACTAACGAGTTAGAACTAAGTGAAGGCTAAGGCTAGCATGACAGATAATGCTAACATATGGTCGCTAATGCTAACATGTGAGGGATAATGCTAAAAAGTGACTGCTAATGCAAATGTATGACCACTAATGCTCACACGTAACCAGTAATGCTTAATAGTGACCACAATAAAGTAACGCTCCCTATTCTTTCAATGTATTTTTCTGCAAAAGATGGGTAAACCCTTACATTTACCCTCCACTACACCACTGAGCACTAATGCTAACGTTTGACCGCTAATGCTAACTAGTTACAGCTGTTTAAGTTGACTGATCGTCTGACCTCTGTGTGATCTTCTTCCCGGCAGGTCTCAGTATCCGTGGTGCTCAGGAGCAGGACCCTCCGGACCCCCAGCTCATGAGGCTGGACAACATGCTGCTGGCCGAGGGTGTGTCCGGGCCAGAGAAAGGTGGCGGATCTGCGGCGGCAGCCGCTGCAGCGGGGGGCGGAGCCGACAACTCCATTGAACACTCTGACTACAGGGCCAAGCTGACGCAAATCAGACAGATTTACCACACAGAGCTTGAGAAATATGAGCAGGTGAGACACACTGACTTCCTGGTCATACTGACCATTACATTGTTCAGGATATATGGCTGCATGAAACTTTAATAATAATAATAATACATGCCATTTAGCAGACTTATAGTCATGCGTGCATACATTTCGGGGTTACTTTGTTGTAACTACACAGTCACATTTCTTATGTGAGATCCAACCAGCAGGCATGAGGTTCCTGTTAACATTTAACAGGACAGATACCATGTAGTTGGTTTACATTACATGTATTTGTTCTTAACTACACTGGTTGGTAAATTGATGTGAAAAGTTTGTGGTCATGAAGCACATCCTTGAAAACCTTAAGTGCTGGTACGAAGTACACTATAACAGAACAGAAAGGCCCACACTGATATGCTCTGATATTGACAATGTTTCCATCCAACACGGATCTTCATCAAGTCAAGCAGACTGAGTGATCCCATCCCCAAATATACACACATTTCATCAAACTTGATCATTACACACATAATGTACGTAAATTGTTGTGGCCGTCTTCCCCTTATCAATCAATCAATCAATCAATCAATCAATCAATCAATCAATCAGGAGTTACAGAGGATATACTTACTGGCCATCTTCCCCTTATCAATCAATCTGGAGTTTATAAGGAGAAGATGGAGGACAAGCTGAGACAGAGCCAGGTGAGAGGTGTGGAAGGGTATGAGAAATATCACTGGCTTCAAAAAGTCAAACAGTGGGCAGATGGAGGGGACCCAGGACAGAGCCAATCAGCTGAACCAATTTTTTAACATGTTCGATATTGGCTCTGTCCACCTCCCCTCCAGCTCTTCAGGTTACACACCCTCAAGGCTGTCTAACCCCCACTTTGCACACGACACCTCCGTTGAGACAATCAGCGACCCCCTCCCCACCCTCGCTCCCTCTAGACTGATCTGCAACTACATCAGTGGAAAGCGGCGGCGATGGCATCAGCCCAAGGGTGCTTAGAGTGCCCAAGAAGGCGCACCCCACTGTCCTGAATGACTTCAGACCTGTAGCACTAACATCCCACATCATGAAGACCCTGGAAAGGTCTGGGCGGGCAGGAGGAGGAGTACAGGAGCACAATCAATGACTTTGTGGTGTTCCGTGCTTCACGGTTGGGATGGTGTTCTTCGGCTTGCAAGCCTCCCCCTTTTTCCTCCAAACATAACGATGGTCATTATGGCCAAACAGTTCTATTTTTGTTTAATCAGACCAGAGGACATTTCTCCAAAAAGTACGATCTTTGTCCCCACGTGCAGTTGCAAACCATAGTGTGGCTTTTTTATGGCGGTTTTGGAGCAGTGGCTTCTTACTTGCTGAGTGGCCTTTCAGGTTATGTCGATATAGGACTCGTTTTACTGTGGATATAGATACTTTTGTACCTGTTTCCTCAAGGATCTTCACAAGGTCCTTTGCTGTTGTTCTGGGATTGATTTGCACTTTTCGCACCAAAGTACGTTCATCGCTAGGAGACAGAACGCGTCTCCTTCCTGAGCGGTATGATGGCTGCGTGGTCCCATGGTGTTTATACTTGCGTACTATTGTTTGTACAGATGAACGTAGTACCTTCAGGCGTTTGGAAATTGCTCCCAAGAATGAACCAGACTTGTGGAGGTCTACGATTTTGGGCTGATTTCTTTAGATTTTCCCATGATGTCGAGCAAAGAGTCACTGAGTTTGAAGGTAGCCCTTGAAATACATCCACAGGTACACCTCCAATTGACTTCTAAAGCCATGACATAATTTTCTGGAATTTCCCAAGCTGTTTAAAGGCACAGTCAACTTCCGACTTCAACTGTATATCAACTTGCAATAATTGTATAATTTTTTCACCTAACACTCTATAACAATGTATAGTGTACATTTTCAGCCATTCACTCATACTATGCAATGTCTTTTTATAGCTTTTTGCACTCTAGACTTATTGTATTTTTATATGTATAATGTATTGTGTATCTGTCTTTTGTGTATTTTCGTTCTGGCATTTTTACACCTGCACTGTGTTTTTCGTAGCTGCTTGACAAAGAAGTACCTATCAATCAACAGAGGATATACTTACTGGCCATCTTCCCCTTATCAATCAATCAGGAGTTACAGAGGATATACTTAATGCACATAGATATAGGTGAAGTAGAGAGTATTAGCATGAAAATCAGTCGGGAAAAACTAAACTCATGGTTCTAATCAAACACACTCATGCCTGTCATGTAAATGAGGTGGAGGAAGACAACACACACCTGTGGTGCGTCCAGACTTCTGATCAGCCAAATGTAAACACTTAATACGTTTTACTTAGCAAATTAATGAGCTCAAGTGTTACCTATATAAACTAATTATAAAGAAGCTTCAGGTACTAGAAAGAAGATCTAGTTTATTGGCTGTAAGGTGCGTGCCTGACACTAAGTAGCTTTCATGCATGTTGAATATGTAGTAATGTTGGTACACACACACACACACACACACACACACACACACACACACACACACACACACACACACACACACACACACACACACACTTAATTCCATTCAGTGATGTAAGTGCTAATATTCTTATTAATGACTATAGCACCCACGTGGTTTCCAGTCCTGGTTACTGTTGGGCTGACCTTCCTACGATATCCCTCCCCTCCCGCAGGCGTGTAATGAGTTCACCACCCATGTGATGAACCTGCTGAGGGAGCAGAGTCGCACGCGGCCCATCTCTCCCAAGGAGATCGAGCGCATGGTGGGGATCATCCACCGCAAATTCAGCTCCATCCAGATGCAGCTCAAACAGAGCACCTGCGAGGCCGTCATGATCCTACGCTCCAGATTCCTCGACGCCAGGTCAGTGTGTGTGTGTGTGTGTGTGTGTGTGTGTGTGTGTGTGTGTGTGTGTGTGTGTGTGTGTGTGTGTGTGTGTGTAATTGTCATCTGAAACACCTCTCTATTCTGGAGTTAGTTTACCGTAAATGGGGAACAACTCTTAATCCAATCACTCACCATCACTGTAGAGGGGTGGAATGACAACCCACCTAGACAATCACTCACCATCACTGTAGAGGGGTGGAATGACAACCCACCTAGACAATCACTCACCATCACTGTAGAGGGGTGGAATGACAACCCACCTAGACAATCACTCACCATCACTGTAGAGGGGTGGAATGACAACCCACCTAGACAATCACTCACCATCACTGTAGAGGGGTGGAATGACAACCCACCTAGACAATCACTCACCATCACTGTAGAGGGGTGGAATGACAACCCACCTAGACAATCACTCACCATCACTGTAGAGGGGTGGAATGACAACCCACCTAGACAATCACTCACCATCACTGTAGAGGGGTGGAATGACAACCCACCTAGACAATCACTCACCATCACTGTAGAGGGGTGGAATGACAACCCACCTAGACAATCACTCACCATCACTGTAGAGGGGTGGAATGACAACCCACCTAGACAATCACTCACCATCACTGTAGAGGGGTGGAATGACAACCCACCTAGACAATCACTCACCATCACTGTAGACAACCTAAAGCCTTTTGTACGATCATGGTTGATGAGAACTGAACTCTGGGATATTCCTGTTTATAACAGGTAATGGTTTAGAGGTGGAAGGCTTGGGTAATGTTGGGCCAACGCAAATCGTCAGAAGCGCACTATCTGCATGAAGAAAGGTAAATAGAAGGATAGAAGGAGAGAGAACAGTGGACAAACATAATGACGGAGACGGAGACAGAGACAGAGACAGAGACAGAAAGATGTCTGGGGGATTTTGAAGAAGTGGCACATGCCTGGTAGTTGGTTTGTACTGTTTCCTGTAATATACTTAGATTGATGTCTGTCCTGTGCTCATTTGAAATAGGTCTTGTGACCTCAGAAGGCCAGGTAGGGTAGAAGGAGCTATTAGTCCAGTTAGAATAGATTGATGCACATGAGTCAGTTTTGACATCAGCAGGTCTATTCAATGTATTTCATATTCATTGCCTTCTCCCTCCTCTCATTCTCTCTCTCTCATTCTCTCTCTCTCTCTCTCTCTCTCTCTCTCTCATTCTCTCTCTCATTCTCTCCCTCTCTGTCTCTCTTTCATTCTCTTCATATCTCTCTCTCCCTGTCTCCCTCTCTCTCCCTGTCTCCCTCTCTCTCTCTCTCTCTCTCTCTCTCTCTCTCTCCCTCGCTCACTCTCTCTCTCCCTCTCTCACTCTTTCTCTCTCTCCCTCTCTCTCTCTCTCTCATTCTCTCCCTCTCTGTCTCTCTCTTTCATTCTCTTCATATCTCTCTCTCTCTCTCACTGTCTCCCTCTCTCCCTCTCTCAAATTCAAATTCAAGATGCTTTATTGGCATGAAAAACATTGCGTCAATATTGCCAAAACAACAATGTATATAATATACATTGTAATAAAATAATAACAATTAATAATATAAAATGGTAGTAAATAATAATTTTAAAAAACAATAAAATGCTAACAGTACTACCAATACACCACTACTATTTAGAATAATAATCACCAAAATAATAGTAATAACAATAAAACCATTAATAAGAGTAATAACAATAATACCATTAATAATAGTAATAACAATAACACTAATAATAAGTAAGTTACTGCTTAATATGCAGATGTTATTACTCAGTGCCCCTCAGGCTATGGCAGGCTAATACATATTTGGCTGTAAGAGCAGCGGTTGCTCCTTCACCCACGAGTATTGTGATGGGCCGGGTCTAGTAGAGTTGCTCCTTCACCCAGGAGTATTTATTAGTTTTTCCTCTGGCTTTAATAAGCTAAAATGTTGAATAACTGTAGTAATTTCTGTGAATAATGAATCTCTTGGTGAGGAATATTTCTCCCAGTAAAGGAGAAAGTGCATCTCTGTTTCTACCTCCCCTGTGGTGCAGTGACCACATACACGCTCCTCTTTGGGTAGCCATGTCCTTTTATGTCTGCCGGTTTCTATTTCAAATTGGTGATCACTCAGCCTGTACTTGGTAAGGATCTGTCTCTGTTTCGTATCTCTGACAGAGTAGAGATAATCAGACAATTCATATTCTCTGTTCAGAGACAGATAGCAATTTAGTCGGCTTTGGGATTTTGTTTCGTTTTTCCAATGTTGTAAATATGAGTCCTTTGATTGGTTCATGATTTTGTTTACTTGAATTATTTCTGAACTGTTTCTTCAAACACCAGCTGACTGAGAGGGCTTGTTTCTGGGCTCAGTTCTTGGGTTTGAAGTGCTTTAAATTGGAGACTAGAATTTGGACTTGAATTTAGGTGTAGCCAGAATTTTAAGGATATTTTTTGTACTTTCATTACCACTGGAAAGCGGCCCATTACCACAGCCAAGGCCCAATTGTGGCAATATTGCTCTAGAATGTTAAGGTTCTGTTGAAGACCTGCTTTGGTTGGTGATAGACTAACCAAATCACCAGCATATAGCAGGTATTTTACCTCTGTGTCAAATAGTGTGAGTCCTGGGGCTGCATGGTCCAACATGTGTGCTAATGCATTTATATAAAAGTTGAAAAGGTTTGGACTCAAACTGCAGCCTTGTCTCACACCTCAGCGTTGCGAAAATAATTATGTTCTTTGGTTTTTGATTTTTATTGTGTACATATCTGTGTACATGCATTTTATTAAGTCATACACTTTACCACCAATCCCACTTTGGATAATTTTGAAGAATAGCCCTTCGTGCCAAATAGAATCCAAAAACTTTTTTAAAGTCAATAAAGCAAGCAAAGATTTTGCCGTCTTTTTTTTGGTGGACGTATTTATTAATTAGTGTGTGTAAGGTGCATATATGGTCAGTAGTGCGATGGTTGGGTAGAAAGCCAATTTGACATTTACTTTTTCTTGAAGAAAGTTTTGAATTCTTGAATTCAAAATGCTACAGAAAACCTTTACCAAGTTGCTGTTTACGCATATTCCCCTGTAATTATTGGGGTATATACAGTTGAAGTCGGAAGTTTACATACACTTAGGTTGAAGTCATTAAAACTCATTTTTTAACCACTCCACAGATTTGTACTGGGTCTAGTAGAGCTGTGTTGTGATGTACTGGGTCTAGTAGTGCTGTGTTGTGATGTACTGGGTCTAGTAGAGCTGTGTTGTGATGTACTGGGTCTAGTAGAGCTGTGTTGCTATGTACTAGGTCTAGTAGAGCTGTGTTGTGATATACTGGGTCTAGTAGAGCTGTGTTGTGATATACTGGGTCTAGTAGAGCTGTGTTGTGATATACTGGGTCTAGTAGAGCTGTGTTGTGATGTACTGGGTCTAGTAGAGCTGTGTTGTGATATACTGGGTCTAGTAGAGCTGTGTTGTGATATACTGGGTGTAGTAGAGCTGTGTTGCTATGTACTAGGTCTAGTAGAGCTGTGTTGTGATATACTGGGTCTAGTAGAGCTGTGTTGTGATATACTGGGTCTAGTAGAGCTGTGTTGTGATGTACTGGGTCTAGTAGAGCTGTGTTGTGATATACTGGGTCTAGTAGAGCTGTGTTGTGATATACTGGGTGTAGTAGAGCTGTGTTGCTATGTACTAGGTCTAGTAGAGCTGTGTTGTGATATACTGGGTCTATTAGAGCTGTGAAATGTACTGGGTCTAGTAGAGCTGTGTTGTGATATACTGGGTCTAGTAGAGCTGTGTTGTGATATACTGGGTCTAGTAGAGCTGTGTTGTGATGTACTGGGTCTAGTAGAGCTGTGTTGTGATGTACTGGGTCTAGTAGTGCTGTGTTGTGATGGGCCGGGTCTAGTAGAGCTGTGTTTTGATATACTGGGTCTAGTAGTGCTGTGTTGTGATGGGCCGGGTCTAGTAGTTTTGTGCTGTAATAAGCCGTGTCTGGCTCTTCTCTCCTGGGGATGGTGGGGGTACTGTTGTTTCAGAAAGTGGAGCGGGGGGCCTCTGCTGCTGGGGTGATGGGTGTGTGGGTCCCTGCCAAGTATTGCGTCCTTAAGGTCCTTAGCAAAGGTTCAGACACTGTCCTGATCAAGATGTACATTATCATAGAATTGTTCACATGTCAGAGTGGGATGGTGAGCCGTTCTGACGTTGAGCAGTGAGGCACAGTCCACAGTGATCTGTTGATTTATTTTGTTGATCAACTGACCTGGGCTGGAGCAGACTGGGAGGCTGGTGCAGTGTCATCAGGCTGTGTGGTGGAGGACATGCTGGTTATGCTGGTCTCAGGTTCTGCCTGTGTTGTACCAAGCTGGTGGACATGTTCTCTAGATGCAGAGGACATAATGACTAGCTGCTGGTTGAGGGGGTCAATGTACCTCTCTCTCTGCTTTAGTTCCTCTCTTGATGTGCTCAGATGGTCTCTGAGGTCATCGTGTGTCTGACTCAGTTTGTCAGTAGAGCATCTATTGCTAAACTAGAGAGCAGAACGGACAAACTGAGTCAGACACACGATGACCTCAGAGACCATCTGAGCACATCAAGAGAGGAACTAAAGCAGAGAGAGAGGTACATTGACCCCCTCAACCAGCAGCTAGTCATTATGTCCTCTGCATCTAGAGAACATGTCCACCAGCTTGGTACAACACAGGCAGAACCTGAGACCAGCATAACCAGCATGTCCTCCACCACACAGCCTGATGACACTGCACCAGCCTCCCAGTCTGCTCCAGCCCAGGTCAGTTGATCAACAGGCTAATACATATTTGGCTGTAAGAGCAGCGGTTGCTCCTTCACCCACGAGTATTGTGATGGGCCGGGTCTAGTAGAGTTGCTCCTTCACCCAGGAGTATTTATTAGTTTTTCCTCTGGCTTTAATAAGCTAAAATGTTGAATAACTGTAGTAATTTCTGTGAATAATGAATCTCTTGGTGAGGAATATTTCTCCCAGTAAAGGAGAAAGTGCATCTCTGTTTCTACCTCCCCTGTGGTGCAGTGACCACATACACGCTCCTCTTTGGGTAGCCATGTCCTTTTATGTCTGCCGGTTTCTATTTCAAATTGGTGATCACTCAGCCTGTACTTGGTAAGGATCTGTCTCTGTTTCGTATCTCTGACAGAGTAGAGATAATCAGACAATTCATATTCTCTGTTCAGAGACAGATAGCAATTTAGTCGGCTTTGGGATTTTGTTTCGTTTTTCCAATGTTGTAAATATGAGTCCTTTGATTGGTTCATGATTTTGTTTACTTGAATTATTTCTGAACTGTTTCTTCAAACACCAGCTGACTGAGAGGGCTTGTTTCTGGGCTCAGTTCTTGGGTTTGAAGTGCTTTAAATTGGAGACTAGAATTTGGACTTGAATTTAGGTGTAGCCAGAATTTTAAGGATATTTTTTGTACTTTCATTACCACTGGAAAGCGGCCCATTACCACAGCCAAGGCCCAATTGTGGCAATATTGCTCTAGAATGTTAAGGTTCTGTTGAAGACCTGCTTTGGTTGGTGATAGACTAACCAAATCACCAGCATATAGCAGGTATTTTACCTCTGTGTCAAATAGTGTGAGTCCTGGGGCTGCATGGTCCAACATGTGTGCTAATGCATTTATATAAAAGTTGAAAAGGTTTGGACTCAAACTGCAGCCTTGTCTCACACCTCAGCGTTGCGAAAATAATTATGTTCTTTGGTTTTTGATTTTTATTGTGTACATATCTGTGTACATGCATTTTATTAAGTCATACACTTTACCACCAATCCCACTTTGGATAATTTTGAAGAATAGCCCTTCGTGCCAAATAGAATCCAAAAACTTTTTTAAAGTCAATAAAGCAAGCAAAGATTTTGCCGTCTTTTTTTTGGTGGACGTATTTATTAATTAGTGTGTGTAAGGTGCATATATGGTCAGTAGTGCGATGGTTGGGTAGAAAGCCAATTTGACATTTACTTTTTCTTGAAGAAAGTTTTGAATTCTTGAATTCAAAATGCTACAGAAAACCTTTACCAAGTTGCTGTTTACGCATATTCCCCTGTAATTATTGGGGTATATACAGTTGAAGTCGGAAGTTTACATACACTTAGGTTGAAGTCATTAAAACTCATTTTTTAACCACTCCACAGATTTGTACTGGGTCTAGTAGAGCTGTGTTGTGATGTACTGGGTCTAGTAGTGCTGTGTTGTGATGTACTGGGTCTAGTAGAGCTGTGTTGTGATGTACTGGGTCTAGTAGAGCTGTGTTGCTATGTACTAGGTCTAGTAGAGCTGTGTTGTGATATACTGGGTCTAGTAGAGCTGTGTTGTGATATACTGGGTCTAGTAGAGCTGTGTTGTGATATACTGGGTCTAGTAGAGCTGTGTTGTGATGTACTGGGTCTAGTAGAGCTGTGTTGTGATATACTGGGTCTAGTAGAGCTGTGTTGTGATATACTGGGTGTAGTAGAGCTGTGTTGCTATGTACTAGGTCTAGTAGAGCTGTGTTGTGATATACTGGGTCTAGTAGAGCTGTGTTGTGATATACTGGGTCTAGTAGAGCTGTGTTGTGATGTACTGGGTCTAGTAGAGCTGTGTTGTGATATACTGGGTCTAGTAGAGCTGTGTTGTGATGTACTGGGTCTAGTAGAGCTGTGTTGCTATGTACTAGGTCTAGTAGAGCTGTGTTGTGATATACTGGGTCTATTAGAGCTGTGAAATGTACTGGGTCTAGTAGAGCTGTGTTGTGATATACTGGGTCTAGTAGAGCTGTGTTGTGATATACTGGGTCTAGTAGAGCTGTGTTGTGATGTACTGGGTCTAGTAGAGCTGTGTTGTGATGTACTGGGTCTAGTAGTGCTGTGTTGTGATGGGCCGGGTCTAGTAGAGCTGTGTTTTGATATACTGGGTCTAGTAGTGCTGTGTTGTGATGGGCCGGGTCTAGTAGTTTTGTGCTGTAATAAGCCGTGTCTGGCTCTTCTCTCCTGGGGATGGTGGGGGTACTGTTGTTTCAGAAAGTGGAGCGGGGGGCCTCTGCTGCTGGGGTGATGGGTGTGTGGGTCCCTGCCAAGTATTGCGTCCTTAAGGTCCTTAGCAAAGGTTCAGACACTGTCCTGATCAAGATGTACATTATCATAGAATTGTTCACATGTCAGAGTGGGATGGTGAGCCGTTCTGACGTTGAGCAGTGAGGCACAGTCCACAGTGATCTGTTGATTTATTTTGTTGATCAACTGACCTGGGCTGGAGCAGACTGGGAGGCTGGTGCAGTGTCATCAGGCTGTGTGGTGGAGGACATGCTGGTTATGCTGGTCTCAGGTTCTGCCTGTGTTGTACCAAGCTGGTGGACATGTTCTCTAGATGCAGAGGACATAATGACTAGCTGCTGGTTGAGGGGGTCAATGTACCTCTCTCTCTGCTTTAGTTCCTCTCTTGATGTGCTCAGATGGTCTCTGAGGTCATCGTGTGTCTGACTCAGTTTGTCCGTTCTGCTCTCTAGTTTAGCAATAGATGCTCTACTCTCCTCCCTGAACTGTTCCATCTCTTCTTCTAGTTTCTGGACAGTGTCGTCCTCTTGAAGCTTGTTCTCTCTGAGTTCTATGATCTCTGCTTCAACTAGAGAGAGGGTGTTGTGGAAACGTTGCATAGCAGGTGTTCTTGGTGTTGTAGGCATGTCCTTGGCTCTGTCTGCTGCAGGTGAGGAAGGTAGAGGGACACTGAGGGCTTCTTGCTGGATCACAGAGGCTGTTGAGGCCTGCTTTTCTCCATCATCTCCCTCCTTTACTTTTTCCTCAGCTTCTGAGATGAGTTCAGTTTCTACTTTCAGGGCAGCAAACACATTCTCAAAAGCCTGGGGTCTTGAATCATTGCCTTGTATCAATACCGTTTCATTATTGTATAAGTTCAATGTTTGATATGTGTTGCTCTGGTCAGCTTCTTCAAAAATGCTGATCTGACAGCCTTGGCTGCATTGTTTCTTGTATTATTGTCTCTAGTGGCTTTAGAGACTGTTTTACTTTGATGTCCTTTGTTTTCTGTCCTTCTTTTGTCTTTCTATTGTGCTGATAACTAGCTATTTTCTTGTTAGCTAGCTAGCTTCTTTTAGGAGAGTCCCTAGCAACTGCTTAGCAACTGGTAAACAATCCAGCTAGCTAAAATAACTGCACGATTTTTATAAAAATAGTACTTTTTCACAAACCTATCTTATTAATTTGTTGCTTGTTTTGTCTCCCATTCAGTCTTGCCGTTTTCCTTTAGTTTTTTCCAAAAATCTCAATATTTGTAGGACTTTTTTTCAGCAGCTACTGCTCAATTTAGATCTCACCCTCTCTGTCTCTGTCTCTGTCTCTCTCTCTCTCTCTCTCTCTCTCTCTCTCTCTCTCTCTCTCTCTCTCTCTCTCTCTCTCTCTCTCTCTCTCTCTGGTACTGTCTCTGTCTCTCTCTCTCTCTCTCTCTCTCTCTCACTGTCTCACTATCTGTCTCTCTGTCTGTCTGTCTCTCTCTCTCTCTCTCTCTGTCTCTGTCTCTCTCTCTCTCTCTCTCTCTCACTGTCTCTCTCTCTTTCTGTTTCTCTCTCTCTCTCTCTCTCTCACTCTCTCTCTCTCTCTCTCTCTCTGTCTCTCATTTCAATTTAAGGCCTTTATTGGTATGGGAAACATATGTTAACTTTGCCAAAGCAAGTGAAAATAGATAGTAAACAATACAAATGAACAGTAAACTTTACACTCAGAATTTTCAAAAGAATAAAGACATATTATGTATATATAACGATGTGCAAATAGTTAAAGTACAAATGGGAAAATAAATAAACATACAAAAATATAGGTTGAATTCACAATGGTGTTTGTTCTTCACTGCTGTGATTTCACCCAGTAGATATGGGAGTTTATCAAAATTGGGTTTGTTTTCAAATTCTTTGTGGATCTGTGTAATCTGAGGGAAATATGTGTCTCTAATATGGTCATAGATGAAGTTATGAAGTGCGGCTCAGTTTCCACCTCATTTTGTGGGCAGTGTGCACATAGCCTGTCTTCTCTTGAGAGCCAGGTCTGCCTTCTCAATAGCAAGGCTATGCTCACTGAGTCTGTACATAGTCAAAGATTTCCTTAACTTTGGGTCAGTCACAGTGGTCAGGTATTCTGCCACTATGTACTCTGTTTAGGGCCAAATAGCATTCTAGTTTGCTCAGTTTTTTTTGTTAATTCTTTCCAATGTGTCAAGTAATTATCTTTTTGTTTTCTCATGATTTAGTTGGGTCTAATTGTGTTGCTGTCCTGGGGCTCTGTGGGGTCTATTTGTGTTTGTGAACAAAGCCCCAGGACCAGCTTGCTTAGGGGACTCCAGGTTCATCTCTCTGTAGGTTATGGATTTTTTGGGAATCGCTTCCTTTTAGGTGGTTGTAGAATTTAACTCTCTCTCTCTCTCTCTCTCTCTCTCTCTCTCTCTCTCTCTCTCTCTCTCTCTGTCTCTCTCTGCCTCTCTCGCGCTCTCTCATTCTCTCTCTGTCTCTCTCTCTGTCTCTCTCTCTCCCTTTTCTTTTTGAACATCTCAGACGGAAAAGGCGGAACTTCAGCAAGCAGGCCACGGAGATCCTGAACGAGTACTTCTACTCACACCTCAGCAACCCTTACCCTAGCGAGGAGGCCAAAGAGGAACTAGCTAAAAAGTGTAGCATCACTGTGTCCCAGGTGAGTGGCTCCTCCCTCCTTCTTCTCTCTATTTGTCTACAAACACATTGTGGCTTGTGGGAAGAAAAGAAGGCCAGCCATAGAGTCTTAGTTTATCGAGCTGATCGATATGTATATGACTTCATGAGAGATAAAG
Source organism: Thymallus thymallus (assembly GCA_023634145.1). Taxonomy (NCBI): domain Eukaryota; kingdom Metazoa; phylum Chordata; class Actinopteri; order Salmoniformes; family Salmonidae; genus Thymallus; species Thymallus thymallus. The sequence continues at coordinate 3,811,340 of CM042403.1, read as the reverse complement.
TACCTCTTGTCTAGTGTTGCCAGTAACACTGTTCTGTGATCTACTTTGGAGTACCAGTGAATTGAATGATACATTTGAGGGCTTCTGATTGGCTGAAGGTTGTGGCTACCAGGAAGGGACATCAACATGCATTGTTTTACAGTTGGCTGTAGATCCCTTCCCAATGTGCATGACATGCCCCCCCCCCCCACCCCCCCACCCCACCCAATCATTCCCACCTGCCACGTGTGTGTGTGTGTGTGTGTGTGTGTGTGTGTGTGTGTGTGTGTGTGTGTGTGTGTGTGTGTGTGTGTGTGTGTGTGTGTGTGTGTGTGTGTGTGTGTGTGTGTGTGTGTGTGTGTGTGTGTGTGTGTGTGTGTGTGTGTGTGTGTGTGTGTGTGTGTTGTCTCGGTCTGTCAGATCTGCTCAGCCTTGTGACACTGTGACAGTGGTGAAAGGGAACTGGAGCGTGTGATGCTGGACGGAGTGTTCGGTCGCTGCGCTAGGCAAGCGCTACGTGCTAACACGCATAAAAAAATGACCTGCATAGGTGGTCACCATTCCTCAAACCCCTACTCCAACACAACTAGACATTACCTTCTTATCTAGGCAATTATATTTTCTAGAACAGAAACCCGTATTTTACCCCAAGCATGCTTTCTTATCCTAATGCCCCCCTTCTATGTTCCAAACAACCCCAACTTAGCGTTATTAATTTACTCTTTATTTAACTAGGCAAGTCAGTTAAGAACTAATTCTTATTTACAATGACGGCCTACCTACATGGTCAGCCCCTGAAGCAAATTAGGGTTAAGTGCCTTGCTCAAGGACACATCGACAGGTGTTTCACCTTGTCGGCTCGGGTATTCGAACCGGCGACCTTTCGGTTACTGGCCCAACGCTCTAACTAATCTAGGCTACCTGCCGCCCCAAGTGTGAGAAACTACTCTCAAACCTTGAATTAATAGTATTCTTCAGCTAAGGTTTCGAGTGGTTCTGTTTTCTTGGTCCCAAAAAAGATAAGCGATCATCACAGTTTGTGTAAAATTTTTTATTAAAATTAAAAATCCTTTTGAAATTTGGGTCTGTAAAAGTTATTGGGACCTTTCAGCAGAAATTAGTTTTTTTTCCCCCCTTCCGCCATTTTATTTTCTCCGTGTTGTTAACCCGTAAAGCATCTGATGTGAAATGTTGTCTCTTTTGTGTTGGGGGAGGGGGTGTGGACTGAGTGTAGACCTGTGGAGTCATATGCTGTAAAAAGCCCATTCTTTTCTGCCTTCAGGGCGTGGGAACCACCATCACAGTGTCACAGGTATGTTACGATCTCTCTCCTCATCTGCTGTGTGTTTTTCCTGTTGTCGTATATCTACCATGTTCTATGATGATAATAATGTATGTTTTCAATACCATGGCAGGCTACTATTCACATGGGACAAGATATACAGATATATACAGTATAGAAAAACATTTGAAACATCCACACAACATTTAAACATCCACACAACCACATACATGCACGCGCACAGACAACCGCTAACAGTCTTCATGACAGTTGCATGCAGTTTTACACAGACTACAGAACTGACTACAGAACTGACTACAGAACTGACTTCAGAACAGACTACATGACAGTCTACATAACAGACTACAGAACAGACTACAGAACAGACTACAGAACAGACTACAGAACTGGCACTGGCTCCCTTCGTATGGAAGAAGAACAAGCACCATCTATACCATACGTCACTACACATATTGTATACAGGTAGTGCTCGCTCTCAATGGATCAAATCCCCTCACCTGTAGCCTGTGGGCCAGATCTCCACTAACCTTTTGGCTATCTTACTTTACAGCTTAGTTTGAGTTAGTGGGAGTCTCTGAAGTAGACATTATCCATTAGGGTGTATGAACATCTCAGACAGAACATCAATCTAACGTGGTTGACAGGGTGGAGTCTATTGGCTTGGGGTGAGGAGGAGAGGAGCAGCGGAGGAGAGGAGATGCTAGTGAATTATTGAGCGCAGCTGTTTGGTTTCTCTCTCTGGTGAGTTGGGGAGAGAGGCCGGAGTTGTCAGGTCCCGGTATGGAGCAATACATCTCAGACTCCCTCTTTCTGAACTCTCTGTTATACTGTATCTCTCTCTCTCTCTCTCTCTCTCTCTCTCTCTCTCTCTCTCTCTCTCTCTCTCTCTCTCTCTCTCTCTCTCTCTCTCTCTCTCTCTCTCTCTCTCTCTCTCTCTCTCTCTCCCACTCCCTCTCCCTCTCTCTCTCTCTCTGCCTCCCTCTTTCTGTGCTCTCATATGTACTCTTTCTTTCTCTTTATGCTAGCTAGCCTAGCGGTTAGAAAGGTGAGCCAGCAACCGTATCAAATCCTAGATGCCATTGCCTGCTATTGTGCCCTTGAGCACAGCACTTAACCCCCGACAACAACTGCTCCACAGGCGCCCAGTCTCAACAGCCCCCTGCTCCAACCTTTATATGTAACAGTCCCCTGCTCCAACCTCTATATATATGTAACAGTCCCCTGCTCCAACCTCCATATACAGCGGGTGAAATAAGTATTGAACACGTCACCATTTTTCTCGGTAAATATATTTCCAAAGGTGCTATTGACATGAAATGTTCAGCAGATGTTGGTAACAACCCAAGTAATCCATACATACAAACCAAAACAAATAAGTTCAGAAATTAAGTTATGTGTAATAATGTGAAATGACACAGGGAAAAAGTATTGAACACATGAAGAAAGGGAGGTTCAAAAAGGCATGGAAAGCCAAGACAACAGCTGAAAACTATCAGTAATTAAAAAGCAATCCAGCCCCCTGTCAGTGCAAATTAATATCAGCTGGTTCAGTCCCAACTGATGGCCTACAAAAAGGTCTCATTGCCAAGGTGTCACACAAGACACATCTCATGATGGGTAAAAGCAAAGAGCTGTCTCAAGACATTCGCAACCTAATTGTTGCAAAACATAATGATGGCATTGGTTATAGGCGCATTTCTAAGCTTCTGAATGTTCGAGTGAGCATTGTTGGGGCCATAATACGGAAGTGGAAAGACAATCATTTCACCATAAATTTGCCTCGACCAGGTGCTCCTCGCAAGATTTCTGACAGAGGAGTGAAAAGAATAATCAGAAGAGTTGTCCAAGAGCCAAGGACCACTTGTGGAGAGCTTCAAAAAGACCTGCAATTAGCAGGTACTGTTGTCTCAAAGAAAACATTAAGTAATGCACTCCACCGCCATGGCCTGTATGCACGCTCACCACGCAAGACTCCATTGCTGAAAAGAAAGCATGTTGAAGCTCGTTTAAAGTTTGCTGCACAACATTTGGAAAAGCCAGTGAAATACTGGGAGAATATAGTGTGGTCAGATGAGAGCAAAATTGAACTGTTTGGATGTCATAATACACACCATGTTTGGAGGAGAAATGGCACTGCACATCACCCTAAAAACACCATACCAACAGTGAAGTTTGGAGGTGGGAACATTATGGTGTGGGGCTGCTTTTCAGCAAATGGTACTGGCAAACTTCACATAATTGAAGGAAGGATGAATGGGCAAATTTACGAGGAGCACCTGGTCGAGGCAAATTTATGATGAAATGATTGTCTTTCCACTTCCGTATTATGGCCCCAACAGTGCTCACTGGAACATTCAGAAGCTTAGAAATGCGCCTATAACCAATGCCATCATTATGTTTTGCAACAATTAGGTTGCGAATGTCTTGAGACAGCTCTTTGCTTTTACCCATCATGAGATGTGTCTTGTGTGACACCTTGGCAATGAGACCTTTTGTAGGCCATCAGTTGGGACTGAACCAGCTGATATTAATTTGCACTGACAGGGGGCTGGATTGCTTTTTAATTACTGATAGTTTTCTGCTGTTGTCTTGGCTTTCCATGCCTTTTTGAACCTCCCTTTCTTCATGTGTTCAATACTTTTTCCCTGTGTCATTTCACATTATTACACATAACTTAATTTCTGAACTTATTTGTTTTGGTTTCTTTGTATGTATGGATTACTTGGATTGTTACCAACATCTGGTGAAAATTCCATGTCAATAGCACCTTTGGAAATATATTTACTGAGAAAAATGGTGACGTGTTCAATACTTATTTCACCCGCTGTATATGTAACAGTACCCTGCGCCAACCTCTATATATACAGTGGGGAGAACAAGTATTTGATACACTGCCAATTTTGCAGGTTTTCCCACTTACAAAGCATGTAGAAGTCTGTAATTGACGGAATCTAAAACAAAAATCCAGAAAATCACATTGTATGATTTTTAAGTAATTAATTTGCATTTTACTGCATGACATAAGTATTTGATACATCAGAAAAGCAGAACTTAATATTTGTTACAGAAACCTTTGTTTGCAATTACAGAGATCATACGTTTCCTGTAGTTCTTGACCAGGTTTGCACACACTGCAGCAGGGATTTTGGCCCACTCCTTCATACAGTTCCTTCAAGTTTCGGGGCTGTCGCTGGGCAATACGGACTTTCAGCTCCCTCCAAAGATTTTCTATTGGGTTCAGGTCTGGAGACTGGCTAGGCCACTCCAGGACCTTGAGATGCTTCTTACGGAGCCACTCCATAGTTGCCCTGGCTGTGTGTTTCGGGTCATTATCATGCTGGAAGACCCAGCCACGACCCATCTTCAATGCTCTTACTGAGGGAAGGAGGTTGTTGGCCAAGATCTCGCGATACATGGCCCCATCCATCCTCCCCTCAATACGGTGCAGTCGTCCTGTCCCCTTTGCAGAAAAGCATCCCCAAAGAATGATGTTTCCACCTCCATGCTTCACGGTTGGGATGGTGTTCTTGGGGTTGTACTCATCCTTCTTCTTCCTCCAAACACGGCGAGTGGAGTTTACACCAAAAAGCACTATTTCTGTCTCATCAGACCACATGACCTTCTCCCATTCCTCCTCTGGATCATCCAGATGGTCATTGGCAAACGTCAGACGGGCCTGGACATGCGCTGGCTTGAGCAGGGGGACCTTGTGTGCGCTGCAGGATTTTAATCCATGACGGCGTAGTGTGTTACTAATGGTTTTCTTTGAGACTGTGGTCCCAGCTCTCTTCAGGTCATTGACCAGGTCCTGCCGTGTAGTTCTGGGCTGATCCCTCACCTTCCTCATGATCATTGATGCCCCACGGGGTGAGATCTTGCATGGTGCACCAGACAGAGGGAGGTTGACCATCATCTTGAACTTCTTCCATTTTCTAATAATTGCGCCAACAGTTGTTGCCTTCTCACCAAGCTGCTTGCCTATTGTCCTGTAGCCCATCCCAGCCTTGTGCAGGTCTACAATTTTATCCCTGATGTCCTTACACAGCTCTCTGGCCTTGGCCATTGTGGAGAGGTTGGAGTCTGTTTGATTGAGTGTGCAGACAGGTGTCTTTTATACAGGTAACGAGTTCAAACAGGTGCAGTTAATACAGGTAATGAGTGGAGAACAGGAGGGCTTCTTAAAGAAAAACTAACAGGTCTGTGAGAGCCGGAATTCTTACTGATTGGTAGGTGATCAAATACTTATGTCATGCAATAAAATGCAAATTAATTATTTAAAAATCATACAATGTGATTTTCTGGATTTTTGTTTTAGATTCCGTCTCTCACAGTTGAAGCGTACCTATGACAAAAACAGACCTCTACATGCTTTGTAAATAGGAAAACCTGCAAAATTGTCAGTGTATCAAATACTTGTTCTCCCCACTGTATGTAACAGCCCCCTGCTCCAACCTCTATATATATATGTAACAGTCACCTGCTCCAACCTCTATATATATGTAACAGTCCCCTGCTCCAACCTCTATATATATGTAACAGTCCCCTGCTCCAACCTCTATATATATGTAACAGTCCCCTGTTATAACCACTCCACAGATTTCATGTTAACAAACTATAGTTTTGGCAAGTCGGTTAGGACATCTACTTTGTGCATGACACAAGTAATTCTTACAACAATTGTTTACAGACAGATTATTTCACTTATAATTTACTATATCACAATTCCAGTGGGTCAGAAGTTTACATACACTAAGTTGACTGTGCCTTTAAACAGTTTGGAAAATTCCAGAAAATTATGTTATGGCTTTAGAAGCTTCTGATAGGCTAATTGAAATAATTTGAGTCAATTGGAGGTGTACCTGTGGATGTATTTCAAGGCCTACCTTCAAACTCAGTGCCTCTTTGCTTGACATCATGGGAAAATCTAAAGAAATCAGCCAAGACCTCAGAAAAATGTATTGTAGACCTCCACAAGTCTGGTTCATCCTTGGGAGCAATTTCCAAACGCCTGAAGGTACCACGTTCATCTGTATAAACAATAGTACGCAAGTATAAACACCATGGGACCACGCAGCCGTCATACCACTCAGGAAGGAGACGCGTTCTGTCTCCAAGAGATGAACGTACTTTGGTGCGAAAAGTGCAAATCAATCCCAGAACAACAGCAAAGGACCTTGTGAAGATGCTGGAGGAAGCAGGTTCAAAGTATCTATATCCACAGTAAAACGAGTCCTATATCGACATAACCTGAAAGTCCGCTCAGCAAGGAAGAAGCCACTGCTCCAAAACCGCCATAAAAAAGCAGGACTACGGTTTGCAACTGCATATGGGGACAAATATCATACTTTTTGGAGAAATGTCCTCTGGTCTGATGAAACATAAATAAAACTGTTTGGCCATAATGACCATTGTTATCTTTGGACGAAAAAGGGGGAGGCTTGCAAGCCGAAGAACACCATCCCAACCGTGAAGCACGGGGGTGGCAGCATCATGTTGTGGGGGTGCTTTGCTGCAGGAGGGACTGGTGCACTTCACAAAATAGATGGCATCATGAGGAAGGAAAATTATGTGGATATATTGAAGCAACATCTCAAGACATCAGTCAGGAAGTTATAAGTTGGTCGCAAATGGGTCTTCCAAATGGACAAGCATACTTCCAAAGTTGTGGCAAAATGGCTTAGGGACAACAAAGTCAAAGTGTTGGAGTGGCCATCACAAAGCCCTGACCTCAATCCTATAGAATATTTGTAGGCAGAAATGAAAAAGCGTGTGCGAGCAAGGAGGCCTACAGCATTGCCATTAAATTGTTTAACTTGGGTCAAACATTTTGGGTAGCCTTCCACAAGCTTCCCACGATAAGTTTTGGCCCATTCCTCCTGACAGAACTGGTGTAGCTTAGTCAAAATATCATTCTCCTGGATGGAATAATCATCACACTGGTGACAGCTGCAGCGAGCTTGATGATGGACTGCAGCTAACAGTTGGCTGGCCAATGTTCAACCCACCGTGTCACAACATCCACATGACAGTCCTGATTGGTCCATGCAGACTCTGGGACCGGAATAGGAGCGGCTCTCATCCACAATGCTTTATTTATTTATCTGATTCTGAGTTGAAATCATGACTGGCCGAAACGTCATGACTTTAACTCAGAATTAGGTCAATAAAACATCAAGATTTTAATTGTGAGCAAGAGTCGCTCTTTTTACTTCAGAATGCTCCTACTGTATGATTTTTGGTTGCACCTCGTCTCACGTTGGTTGAGTGCCTTCTACTCCTCTCCAGGGACGGGGACAACCTGAAGTGATGTTATTTCAAAATGGTGGACATTGTCTGACTCACTACATTCTTTCCACTTTATCTCTCTCTCATCCTTCCCTCTCTCTCTCTCTCTATTCCCTTTCCTGGAACTTGCCGATGTCCTACTCAGGTGTCCAATTGGTTCGGCAACAAGAGGATCCGGTACAAGAAGAACATCGGCAAGTTCCAGGAGGAGGCTAACCTCTATGCAGCCAAGACAGCGGTGACGGCAACCCATGCTGTGGCAGCAGCCATCCACAACAGCCAGGCCAACTCACCCACCACGCCCAACTCTGGTAGGCACACTTGGTGGTAAGACCAGAGTCATATGTATATGTTACGGTAAACATGTAAAAATGGGAAATCTATACATTTCCCGGTAACATATATATGGACCTGGGTAGTAACACAGAAGTGATTATTTCTGCTTCTACTATTGCTTCTTCTTGTTAGTTTTTCCTACTCTTGTAATTTATATATTGTTTAATTTATTAAACTTTCTAAGAAGTAATATTATAGATGAGGGGTTGTCAAACATACGGAAAAAAAACGATATACACTGAAATAACAAGAAATTAATTTAAACTGTGTAGAAATGAAATTGGACTTAGTCTTTTCACTCGGTCTAGCTTGCTAACAATCACCGAAATGAAAGCTAGACAGTCAAGGAGCATCAGAAATCAGACCTCTGTAAAGACTGAATGAGGCCCTCCAGACCTCTGTAAAGACTGAATGAGGCCCTCCAGACCTCTGTAAAGACTGAATGAGGCCCTCCAGACCTCTGTAAAGACTGAATGAGGCCCTCCAGACCTCTGTAAAGACTGAATGAGGCCCTCCAGACCTCTGTAAAGACTAAATGAGGCCCTCCAGACCTCTGTAAAGACTGAATGAGGCCCTCCAGACCTCTGTAAAGACTGAATGAGGCCCTCCAGACCTCTGTAAAGACTAAATGAGGCCCTCCAGACCTCTGTAAAGACTGAATGAGGCCCTCCAGACCTCTGTAAAGACTGAATGAGGCCCTCCAGACCTCTGTAAAGACTGAATGAGGCCCGCAGAGGCAGAATGAGTTTGACACCCCTGTGACTGTGGTACTGCTAGGAGTAGTTGGGTGGGTGGTTGCTAGGTGTAGTGGGGTGGGTGGTTGCTAGGGGTAGTTGGGTGGGTGGGGAGTGGGAGGGAGGGACATCTGGGGTTGTTTGTTAAAATTGCAAATTACAATTAATTATCATAAAAAATCAACACAACGATTGATGATAATGGTCACTCTCTGACATCAAATCAAATCAAACCCATTTTTCATCTTAATTTAATGTTCCATAGCAGTGCTTACAATTACAATGCAACTGCTGTTGGCAATGAGACTCGGGGGTTAATAAAGTCAAAGTGCATGATGGGAGGTTTTCAAGTCCCTTCCATTTTCTTTTATCCAGGCTTCCAGATGAAAGATGAGGAATTTCAACTGGACTCTGCTGAGAGCAAAAACTCCCTTTTAACCAACATGTTCACCACCGGTACTGATACTCTTTCAGGAAACCTTATATGTGTTGTGGTCATTCATCCCACCTTGAACCAGTCCTTCCATCGGTCCATTCTCACGCCCCCTACCATAGTGGAAGCTTATCTCCCTCTCCACAGCCTCAACCTCAATTCAATTTGTGTCATTTATGATACGAGTACACTAGTTCCTCTTTAGGTTGCTTCATTTAGGATACGAGTACACTAGTTCCTCTAGGTTGCTTCATTTAGGATACGAGTACACTAGTTCCTCTTTAGGTTGCTTCATTTAGGATACGAGTACACTAGTTCCTCTTTAGGTTGCTTCATTTAGGATGTAAGTACACTAGTTCCTCTCTAGGTTGCTTCATTTAGGATGTAAGTACACTAGTTCCTCTCTAGGTTGCTTCATTTAGGATGTAAGTACACTAGTTCCTCTTTAGGTTGCTTCATTTAGGATACGAGTACACTAGTTCCTCTAGGTTGCTTCATTTAGGATACGAGTACACTAGTTCCTCTTTAGGTTGCTTCATTTAGGATGCGAGTACACTAGTTCCTCTAGGTTGCTTCATTTAGGATACGAGTACACTAGTTCCTCTAGGTTGCTTCATTTAGGATACGAGTACACTAGTTCCTCTTTAGGTTGCTTCATTTAGGATACGAGTACACTAGTTCCTCTAGGTTGCTTCATTTAGGATACGAGTACACTAGTTCCTCTAGGTTGCTTCATTTAGGATACGAGTACACTAGTTCCTCTAGGTTGCTTCATTTAGGATATGAGTACACTAGTTCCTCTTTAGGTTGCTTCATTTAGGATAGGAGTACACTAGTTCCTCTAGGTTGCTTCATTTAGGATATGAGTACACTAGTTCCTCTTTAGGTTGCTTCATTTAGGATGTAAGTACACTAGTTCCTCTTTAGGTTGCTTCATTTAGGATACGAGTACACTAGTTCCTCTAGGTTGCTTCATTTAGGATGTAAGTACACTAGTTCCTCTTTAGGTTGCTTCATTTAGGATGTAAGTACATTAGTTCCTCTTTAGGTTGCTTCATTTAGGATGTAAGTACACTAGTTCCTCTTTAGGTTGCTTTGATGGTTCATGGACATACAGTATCTATACCTTCATCCCTCTTCCCTTGGTCCTTACTCTCTCTGTTTTCATCCCTCTTCCCTTGGTCCTTACTCTCTCTGTTTCCATCCCTCTTCCCTTGGTCCTTACTCTCTCTGTTTTCATCCCTCTTCCCTTGGTCCTTACTCTCTCTGTTTCCATCCCTCTTCCCTTGGTCCTTACTCTCTCTGTTTTCATCCCTCTTCCCTTGATCCTTACTCTCTGTTTTCATATCTCTTCCCTTGGTCCTTACTCTCTCTGTTTCCATCCCTCTTCCCTTGGTCCTTACTCTCTCTGTTTCCATCCCTCTTCCCTTGGTCCTTACTCTCTCTGTTTTCATCCCTCTTCCCTTGATCCTTACTCTCTGTTTTCATATCTCTTCCCTTGGTCCTTACTCTCTCTGTTTCCATCCCTCTTCCCTTGGTCCTTACTCTCTCTGTTTTCATATCTTCCCTTGGATAGTTTAGTTGTTCGGATGTATGGATCAGTGAGTGTAATGTAGTGTGAAGTTGCCCTAGACGCTTATCTTGGATCAGTTTAGCATTTCCCCCACTAATGCTTAAGGTTAGGATTGGGTGAAATGAAGCTGATCCTGAATCTGTGTGTTCTTCTCGGCATGGCTCTTCTATTCAGCTACTTCCATCTTTCCTCTCCAGGTTCCTCTGCCTCTTTTAGCCTCCCAAACTCTGGGGACATGTTCATGAGCATGCAGAGTCTGAATGGGGCCTCTTACCAGGGGGCTCAAGTCGGAGCTAATGTGCAGTCACAGGTAGGTCAGGATGAGAGGTCAGGAAGAGAGGTCAGGGTTCAAGGCTTACTGAGTGGTCACATACTATCGACTGTACTAGGTTTGGTGTCAATTACATTTTTTTATTGGAGTCATTCCATGAATTGGAATAATGGTGACAATTTGGCCTTCATGGAATGATTTTGAGTTTAAATGAGATTGGACTCAAAACCGTAGCATTACATTGGTAGTGCGCTGGTAATGTCCAGGTTATGTAGCTTTATTATTTATTATCTTAGAAAGTATTCATCAGGTGTAAGAAATGTGGCTTGAGGTATTATAGACCTTTTTAGATATTTCTGTATTTCTATATGACAGTATATTGTAGATTACAGGTTTCTGAGCATTAGGTAAAGCAACTGGCTTTGACTTGAGCTCTTGGGTTGGGATTCCCCACTTTCGTGACTTTCCTGTCCCATGTCTGTTCTATACTGTCTCATGTCTTTTCTATACTGTCTCATGTCTGTTCTATACTGTCTCATGTCTTTTCTATACTGTCCCATGTCTGTTCTATACTGTCTCATGTCTGTTCTATACTGTCCCATGTCTGTTCTATACCGTCCCATGTCTGTTCTATACTGTCCCATGTCTTTTCTATACTGTCTCATGTCTGTTCTATACTTTCTCATGTCTGTGATTTACTGTCCCATGTCTGTTCTATACTGTCCCATGTCTGTTCTTTACTGTCTCATGTCTGTTCTATACTGTCTCATGTCTGTTCTTTACTGTCTCATGTCTGTTCTATACTGTCTCATGTCTGTTCTATACTGTCCCATGTCTGTTCTATACCGTCCCATGTCTGTTCTATACTGTCCCATGTCTGTTCTATACCGTCCCATGTCTGTTCTATACCGTCCCATGTCTGTTCTATACCGTCCCATGTCTGTTCTATACCGTCCCATGTCTGTTCTATACTGTCCCATGTCTGTTCTATACCGTCCCATGTCTGTTCTATACTGTCCCATGTCTGTTCTATACCGTCCCATGTCTGTTCTATACTGTCTCATGTCTTTTCTATACTGTCTCATGTCTGTTCTATACTTTCTCATGTCTGTGATTTACTGTCCCATGTCTGTTCTATACTGTCCCATGTCTGTTCTATACTGTCCCATGTCTGTTCTATACTGTCCCATGTCTGTTCTTTACTGTCCCATGTCTGTTCTATACCATCCCATGTCTGTTCTATACTGTTCCATGTCTGTTCTATACTGTCCCATGTCTGTTCTATACTGCCTGATGTCTGTTCTATACTGTCCCATGTCTGTTCTATACTGTCCCATGTCTGTTCTATACCATCCCATGTCTGTTCTATACTGTTCCATGTCTGTTCTATACTGTTCCATGTCTGTTCTATACTGTCCCATGTCTGTTCTATACTGTCCCATGTCTGTTCTATACTGCCTGATGTCTGTTCTATACTGTCCCATGTCTGTTCTATACTGTCCCATGTCTGTTCTATACTGTCCCATGTCTGTTCTATACTGTCCCATGTCTGTTCTATACTGCCTGATGTCTGTTCTATACTGTCCCATGTCTGTTCTATACTGTCCCATGTCTGTTCTATACTGTTCCATGTCTGTTCTATACTGTCCCATGTCTGTTCTATACTGCCTGATGTCTGTTCTATACTGTCCCATGTCTGTTCTATACTGTCCCATGTCTGTTCTATACTGCCTGATGTTTGTTCTATACTGTCCCATGTCTGTTCTATACTGCCTGATGTCTGTTCTATACCATCCCATGTCTGTTCTATACTGTCCCATGTCTGTTCTATACTGTCCCGTGTCTGTTCTATACTGTCCCATGTCTGTTCTATACTGTCCCATGTCTGTTCTATACCGTCCCATGTCTGTTCTATACCATCCCATGTCTGTTCTATACTGTCCCATGTCTGTTCTATACTGTCCCGTGTCTGTTCTATACTGTCCCATGTCTGTTCTATACTGTCCCATACCGTCCCATGTCTGTTCTATACTGTCCCATGTCTGTTCTATACTGTCCCATGTCTGTTCCATACTGTCCCATGTCTGTTCTATACTGTCCCATGTCTGTTCTATACTGTCCCATGTCTGTTCTATACTGTCCCATGTCTGTTATTTACTGTTCCATGTCTGTTCTATACTGTCCCATGTCTGTTATTTACTGTCCAGTGTCTGTTCTATACTAGACCATGTCTGTTCTATACTGTCCCATGTCTGTTCTATACTGTCCCATGTCTGTTCTATACCGTCCCATGTCTGTTCTATACTGTTCCATGTCTGTTCTATACTGTTCCATGTCTGTTCTATACTGTCCCATGTCTGTTCTATACTGTCCCATGTCTGTTCTATACTGCCTGATGTCTGTTCTATACTGTCCCATGTCTGTTCTATACTGTCCCATGTCTGTTCTATACTGTCCCATGTCTGTTCTATACTGCCTGATGTCTGTTCTATACTGTCCCATGTCTGTTCTATACTGTCCCATGTCTGTTCTATACTGTTCCATGTCTGTTCTATACTGTCCCATGTCTGTTCTATACTGCCTGATGTCTGTTCAATACTGTCCCATGTCTGTTCTATACTGTCCCATGTCTGTTCTATACTGCCTGATGTCTGTTCTATACTGCCTGATGTCTGTTCTATACTGTCCCATGTCTGTTCTATACCATCCAATGTCTGTTCTATACTGTCCCATGTCTGTTCTATACTGTCCCATGTCTGTTCTATACTGTCCCGTGTCTGTTCTATACTGTCCCATGTCTGTTCTATACTGTCCCATGTCTGTTCTATACTGTCCCATGTCTGTTCTATACTGTGCCATGTCTGTTATTTACTGTTCCATGTCTGTTCTATACTGTCCCATGTCTGTTATTTACTGTCCAGTGTCTGTTCTATACTAGACCATGTCTGTTCTATACTGTCCCATGTCTGTTCTATACTGTCCAGTGTCTGTTCTATACTAGACCATATCTGTTCTATACTGGCCCATGTCTGTTCTATACTGTCCCATGTCTGTTCTATTCTGTCCCATGTCTGTTCTATACTGTCCAGTGTCTGTTCTATACTGTCCCATGTCTGTTCTATACTGTCCCATGTCTGTTCTATACTGTCCCATGTCTGTTCTATACCGTCCCATGTCTGTTCTATACTGTCCCATGTCTGTTCTATACTGTCCCATGTCTGTTCTTTACTGTCCCATGTCTGTTCTATACCATCCCATGTCTGTTCTATACTGTTCCATGTCTGTTCTATACTGTCCCATGTCTGTTCTATACTGTCTCATGTCTGTTCTATACTGTCCCATGTCTGTTCTATACTGTCTCATGTCTGTTCTATACTGTCCCATGTCTGTTCTATACCGTCCCATGTCTGTTCTATACTGTCCCATGTCTGTTCTATACTATTCCATGTCTGTTCTATACTGTCCCATGTCTGTTCTATACTGTCCCATGTCTGTTCTATACTGTCTCATGTCTTTTCTATACTGTCTCATGTCTGTTCTATACTTTCTCATGTCTGTGATTTACTGTCCCATGTCTGTTCTATACTGTCCCATGTCTGTTCTATACTTTCCCATGTCTGTTCTTTACTGTCCCATGTCTGTTCTATACCATCCCATGTCTGTTCTATACTGTTCCATGTCTGTTCTATACTGTCCCATGTCTGTTCTATACTGCCTGATGTCTGTTCTATACTGTCCCATGTCTGTTCTATACTGTCCCATGTCTGTTCTATACCATCCCATGTCTGTTCTATACTGTTCCATGTCTGTTCTATACTGTTCCATGTCTGTTCTATACTGTCCCATGTCTGTTCTATACTGTCCCATGTCTGTTCTATACTGCCTGATGTCTGTTCTATACTGTCCCATGTCTGTTCTATACTGTCCCATGTCTGTTCTATACTGTCCCATGTCTGTTCTATACTGTCCCATGTCTGTTCTATACTGCCTGATGTCTGTTCTGTACTGTCCCATGTCTGTTCTATACTGTCCCATGTCTGTTCTATACTGTTCCATGTCTGTTCTATACTGTCCCATGTCTGTTCTATACTGCCTGATATCTGTTCTATACTGTCCCATGTCTGTTCTATACTGTCCCATGTCTGTTCTATACTGCCTGATGTCTGTTCTATACTGTCCCATGTCTGTTCTATACTGTCCCATGTCTGTTCTATACCATCCCATGTCTGTTCTATACTGTCCCGTGTCTGTTCTATACTGTCCCGTGTCTGTTCTATACTGTCCCATGTCTGTTCTATACTGTCCCATGTCTGTTCTATACCGTCCCATGTTTGTTCTATACTGTCCCATGTCTGTTCTATACTGTCCCATGTCTGTTCTATACTGTCCCATGTCTGTTCTATACTGTCCCATGTCTGTTCTATACTGTCCCATGTCTGTTCTATACTGTCCCATGTCTGTTATTTACTGTTCCATGTCTGTTCTATACTGTCCCATGTCTGTTATTTACTGTCCAGTGTCTGTTCTATACTAGACCATGTCTGTTCTATACTGTCCCATGTCTGTTCTATACTGTCCAGTGTCTGTTCTATACTAGACCATGTCTGTTCTATACTGGCCCATGTCTGTTCTATACTGTCCCATGTCTGTTCTATTCTGTCCCATGTCTGTTCTATACTGTCCAGTGTCTGTTCTATGCTAGACCATGTCTGTTCTATACTGCCCCATGTCTGTTCTATACTGCCCCATGTCTGTTCTATACTGTCCCATGTCTGTTCTATACTGCCCCATGTCTGTTATTTACCGTCCCATGTCTGTTCTATACTGTCCCATGTCTGTTCTATACTGCCCCATGTCTGTTCTATACTGGCCCATGTCTGTTATTTACCGTCCCATGTCTGTTCTATACTGTCCCATGTCTGTTCTATACTGTTTGATACCTGTTCTATACTGTTTGATACCTGTTCTATACTGTCCCATGTCTGTTATTTACCGTCCCATGTCTGTTCTATACTGTCCCATGTCTGTTCTATACTGTTTGATACCTGTTCTATACTGTTTGATACCTGTTCTATACTGTCCCATGTCTGTTCTATACTATGGTTCATGTCTGTTCTATACTGTCCCATGTCTGTTCTATACTGTTTGATACCTGTTCTATACTGTTTGATACCTGTTCTATACTGTCCCATGTCTGTTCTATACTATGGTTCATGTCTGTTCTATACTGTCCCATGTCTGTTCTATACTGTCCCATGTCTGTTCTATACTGTCCCATGTCTGTTCTATACTGTCCCATGTCTGATCTATACTGTCCCATGTCTGTTCTATACTGTCCCATGTCTGTTCTATACTGTCCCATGTCTGTTCTATACTGTCCCATGTCTGTTCTATACTGTCCCATGTCTGTTCTATACTGTCCCATGTCTGTTCTATACTGTTTGATACCTGTTCTATACTGTCCCATGTCTGTTCTATACTGTCCCATGTCTGTTCTATACTGTCCCGTGTCTGTTCTATACTGTCCCGTGTCTGTTCTATACTGTCCCTTGTCTGTTCTATACTGTCCCATGTCTGTTCTATACTGTCCCATGTCTGTTCTATACTGTCCCATGTCTGTTCTATACTGTTTGATACCTGTTCTATACTTTTTGATACCTGTTCTATACTGTCCCATGTCTGTTCTATACCGTCCCATGTCTGTTCTATACTGTCCCATGTCTGTTCTATACCGTCCCATGTCTGTTCTATACCGTCCCATGTCTGTTCTATACTGTCCCATGTCTGTTCTATACTGTCCCATGTCTGTTCTATACTGCCTGATGTCTGTTCTATACTGTCCCATGTCTGTTCTATACTGTCCCATGTCTGTTCTATACTGTCCCATGTCTGTTCTATACTGCCTGATGTCTGTTCTATACTGTCCCATGTCTGTTCTATACTGTCCCATGTCTGTTCTATACTGTTCCATGTCTGTTCTATACTGTCCCATGTCTGTTCTATACTGCCTGATGTCTGTTCAATACTGTCCCATGTCTGTTCTATACTGTCCCATGTCTGTTCTATACTGCCTGATGTCTGTTCTATACTGCCTGATGTCTGTTCTATACTGTCCCATGTCTGTTCTATACCATCCAATGTCTGTTCTATACTGTCCCATGTCTGTTCTATACTGTCCCATGTCTGTTCTATACTGTCCCGTGTCTGTTCTATACTGTCCCATGTCTGTTCTATACTGTCCCATGTCTGTTCTATACTGTCCCATGTCTGTTCTATACTGTGCCATGTCTGTTATTTACTGTTCCATGTCTGTTCTATACTGTCCCATGTCTGTTATTTACTGTCCAGTGTCTGTTCTATACTAGACCATGTCTGTTCTATACTGTCCCATGTCTGTTCTATACTGTCCAGTGTCTGTTCTATACTAGACCATATCTGTTCTATACTGGCCCATGTCTGTTCTATACTGTCCCATGTCTGTTCTATTCTGTCCCATGTCTGTTCTATACTGTCCAGTGTCTGTTCTATACTGTCCCATGTCTGTTCTATACTGTCCCATGTCTGTTCTATACTGTCCCATGTCTGTTCTATACCGTCCCATGTCTGTTCTATACTGTCCCATGTCTGTTCTATACTGTCCCATGTCTGTTCTTTACTGTCCCATGTCTGTTCTATACCATCCCATGTCTGTTCTATACTGTTCCATGTCTGTTCTATACTGTCCCATGTCTGTTCTATACTGTCTCATGTCTGTTCTATACTGTCCCATGTCTGTTCTATACTGTCTCATGTCTGTTCTATACTGTCCCATGTCTGTTCTATACCGTCCCATGTCTGTTCTATACTGTCCCATGTCTGTTCTATACTATTCCATGTCTGTTCTATACTGTCCCATGTCTGTTCTATACTGTCCCATGTCTGTTCTATACTGTCTCATGTCTTTTCTATACTGTCTCATGTCTGTTCTATACTTTCTCATGTCTGTGATTTACTGTCCCATGTCTGTTCTATACTGTCCCATGTCTGTTCTATACTTTCCCATGTCTGTTCTTTACTGTCCCATGTCTGTTCTATACCATCCCATGTCTGTTCTATACTGTTCCATGTCTGTTCTATACTGTCCCATGTCTGTTCTATACTGCCTGATGTCTGTTCTATACTGTCCCATGTCTGTTCTATACTGTCCCATGTCTGTTCTATACCATCCCATGTCTGTTCTATACTGTTCCATGTCTGTTCTATACTGTTCCATGTCTGTTCTATACTGTCCCATGTCTGTTCTATACTGTCCCATGTCTGTTCTATACTGCCTGATGTCTGTTCTATACTGTCCCATGTCTGTTCTATACTGTCCCATGTCTGTTCTATACTGTCCCATGTCTGTTCTATACTGTCCCATGTCTGTTCTATACTGCCTGATGTCTGTTCTGTACTGTCCCATGTCTGTTCTATACTGTCCCATGTCTGTTCTATACTGTTCCATGTCTGTTCTATACTGTCCCATGTCTGTTCTATACTGCCTGATATCTGTTCTATACTGTCCCATGTCTGTTCTATACTGTCCCATGTCTGTTCTATACTGCCTGATGTCTGTTCTATACTGTCCCATGTCTGTTCTATACTGTCCCATGTCTGTTCTATACCATCCCATGTCTGTTCTATACTGTCCCGTGTCTGTTCTATACTGTCCCGTGTCTGTTCTATACTGTCCCATGTCTGTTCTATACTGTCCCATGTCTGTTCTATACCGTCCCATGTTTGTTCTATACTGTCCCATGTCTGTTCTATACTGTCCCATGTCTGTTCTATACTGTCCCATGTCTGTTCTATACTGTCCCATGTCTGTTCTATACTGTCCCATGTCTGTTCTATACTGTCCCATGTCTGTTATTTACTGTTCCATGTCTGTTCTATACTGTCCCATGTCTGTTATTTACTGTCCAGTGTCTGTTCTATACTAGACCATGTCTGTTCTATACTGTCCCATGTCTGTTCTATACTGTCCAGTGTCTGTTCTATACTAGACCATGTCTGTTCTATACTGGCCCATGTCTGTTCTATACTGTCCCATGTCTGTTCTATTCTGTCCCATGTCTGTTCTATACTGTCCAGTGTCTGTTCTATGCTAGACCATGTCTGTTCTATACTGCCCCATGTCTGTTCTATACTGCCCCATGTCTGTTCTATACTGTCCCATGTCTGTTCTATACTGCCCCATGTCTGTTATTTACCGTCCCATGTCTGTTCTATACTGTCCCATGTCTGTTCTATACTGCCCCATGTCTGTTCTATACTGGCCCATGTCTGTTATTTACCGTCCCATGTCTGTTCTATACTGTCCCATGTCTGTTCTATACTGTTTGATACCTGTTCTATACTGTTTGATACCTGTTCTATACTGTCCCATGTCTGTTATTTACCGTCCCATGTCTGTTCTATACTGTCCCATGTCTGTTCTATACTGTTTGATACCTGTTCTATACTGTTTGATACCTGTTCTATACTGTCCCATGTCTGTTCTATACTATGGTTCATGTCTGTTCTATACTGTCCCATGTCTGTTCTATACTGTTTGATACCTGTTCTATACTGTTTGATACCTGTTCTATACTGTCCCATGTCTGTTCTATACTATGGTTCATGTCTGTTCTATACTGTCCCATGTCTGTTCTATACTGTCCCATGTCTGTTCTATACTGTCCCATGTCTGTTCTATACTGTCCCATGTCTGATCTATACTGTCCCATGTCTGTTCTATACTGTCCCATGTCTGTTCTATACTGTCCCATGTCTGTTCTATACTGTCCCATGTCTGTTCTATACTGTCCCATGTCTGTTCTATACTGTCCCATGTCTGTTCTATACTGTTTGATACCTGTTCTATACTGTCCCATGTCTGTTCTATACTGTCCCATGTCTGTTCTATACTGTCCCGTGTCTGTTCTATACTGTCCCGTGTCTGTTCTATACTGTCCCTTGTCTGTTCTATACTGTCCCATGTCTGTTCTATACTGTCCCATGTCTGTTCTATACTGTCCCATGTCTGTTCTATACTGTTTGATACCTGTTCTATACTTTTTGATACCTGTTCTATACTGTCCCATGTCTGTTCTATACCGTCCCATGTCTGTTCTATACTGTCCCATGTCTGTTCTATACCGTCCCATGTCTGTTATTTACTGTCCTATGTCTGTTCTATACTGTCCCATGTCTGTTCTATACTGTCCCATGTCTGTTCTATACTGTCCCATGTCTGTTCTATACTGTCCCATGTCTGTTCTATACCATCCCATGTCTGTTCTATACTGTCCCATGTCTGTTCTATACTGTTCCATGTCTGTTCTATACCGTCCCATGTCTGTTCTATACTGTCCCGTGTCTGTTCTATACTGTTCCATGTCTGTTCTATACTGTCCCATGTATGTTCTATACTGTCCCATGTCTGTTCTATACTGTCCCATGTCTGTTCTATACTGTCCCATGTCCGTTCTATACTTTACAGTCTAGTGTTTTGCCTTGGTCACAAATTAGATATTCTCTTTGAGTGAAAACAAGGCCAGATTGCCTCCAAATGTTACAAGGTCATACCTTTTGAACAATGTTTCATCCCATTCTGTTCTTTCTTGTTTGTTTTTTTGTTGTAATTGTCATTTTTTATTGTTCTTTCAAAATGATGGAGTGGAAGGTGAGAAGACATTGACATTCTCTCTCTTTGTCTTTGTCTCTCTCCCTCTCTCTCTCTCTCTCTCTCTCTCTCTCTCTCTCTCTCTCTCTCTCTCTCTCTCTCTCTCTCTCTCTCTCTCTCTCTCTCTTTCTTCCTCTCTCTCTCTAGGGGGATACCATACGCCATGCTATCAGTCAGACGGTCGGATACAATGATGGGCTACGACATCCCATGTACAGTCCTCATGGCCTAAATGTAAGTGTACAGTAACCATGATCATTACAACATATGTCAAGGAATTCGATATGTCATATCTTTGCAATGATGACGATGACGATGTTGGTGATACAGACTCCTAAAATCATATTCATTTTAAAAACCCATTCTCCCAGGTTAGAAAAACCTAGGACCAAAAATAGTATTTGTAGAGTTGTATGTGCACCCGCCCTCTCTCACCACCACCCTTCCACTATATTTTAATGCAGTTACTTGGGGTGGGGTGGGGTGGGGTGGTCGGTGGGGTGGGATGGGGTGGGGTGGGGTGGGGTGGTCGGTGGGGTGGGGTGGGGTGGTCGGTGGCAGGATTGTCAAATAAGACCCGGGGTAATCTCTGTTTGCCAGGGCTCCAAAACCCTTTTCAGTGAGCCGCCAGTGTGATCAAACCGCAGAGCGAATATACGACAGGCGAGATTAAGGACGCCCCATGTGATGGCAAAGATAAATGTATGGCTTCGTATTAATACACACACACACACACACACACATCCACACCCCAGCCATTTAAATGAGAAAAAGCGAACGTGCTTCATTCCATTTATGAAATGCATTTTATAATACCCCCATAGCCATATGAAAGGGGGCTTTTTACTGGCGTATCTGTGTTTTCATTTAACTACTTTGAAATGCTTCTGAGAGCGAATTTGCAGTCCATCTTCTTATCACGGTAATGAAATATGAAACTGGAATTGCCTGCAGCCTTGTACAGATGCGACTATGGTCTTTCCTGATGAGCTCTGATAAGACCCTTCCTCGTACAACACCAGACAATCTGAAGCTACCGTGGTAACGATACATTTATTGGTGGAGGATGAACCGTGGCGACGGAGAGAGAGAGAGAGAGAGAGAGAGAGAGAGAGAGAGAGAGAGAGAGGCGGGCTGACGCTTCCTTTCACTCAACCCCGGCACAGAAAAATATTTGCATTTGCTGTCTGCTCTCTAGCAATGAAAGGGGAAGCAGCTCGTCTTGTAAAATTTAGACAGCCTCAATGTCTTATGCGGCTTCTCAAGATTAGAACTGGTTTTTCTGTTGTAGTGTTGTTTTTGTGGGTAATGTTTAGGCCTCATAAAATACATACACGCATATTGAGTGTACATATTGTTGGCTGGTATGTTAATGTGGATCTTGTGGAAGAACAAACAAATCCAGCTCTCAAAGAGCACCACTCCCTCAGCCTGAATTTGGACATGAACAAAACTGACACACCAACAAACACACAAACGTGTGAAAAAACACAAACCCACGTCGTTAGGAGCACTCCCACAGCAAGGTGGCGTTTTGGTTTCTTGCTCCAGGCAGTGGAGGCGATGTGCCAACCTCGAGCAGCTTCAAAGTGCAGCGTTTTTCACTTTCTCCCCCTGCGCTTGCACTCACAGTTCCTTATTTAGGTCATGGCTCAGTCCATCACAGAGGAAGTGAGGGAAGCATGGTGCTTGTGTTTGGATCACATAACTCACAGCCATGTTACGTTGTTTAGAGCAAGGGGAAGTCATCGGGATGGATTGGAGGGGAAGAGGACAGCAGACTGGATATGAATGGTATGTCTAAAGACGGCCAGGGACAGCTGCTCTGTCAAGCTAAAGCTGAGATGCTAAACAAATGTGTTATACTACTATGTGTTATACAGATATAGTACAAAATACATGTTGATCATGCAAAATATGCAATATATTGAAAACATGTTAACTTTTTCTAATTATTAAGGACAATGTTTAGATCTGTGATTTATTTTTGTATTTTTTTTTATCAAATGCTGGGCCAAAACCTTATTCTAACCCATTCCTGACTTGATGCTAAGGAAAATCCTCCTCCCGTCACTTCCTTTCAGTGTTTTTCCTTAAAGTTGTTACCCGCGGTGGTGTCCCCTCCCGTATTCATAACTGACACTAGAATTTGCAGCGACAACCACTAAAGCAATCCGATAAGACATTGATTTCACCACTCCCCTCCAATGACCAGGACGCGGGGCAAATTTGTCAGCAAGAGACCCTGTCTGGGGATGTCAGTGGTAACGCAATGGGGCTTACCCCCGCCGGCGGACACCATGTCGGATCTCTCTCTCTCTGTTTGTTCCCTAACCCGGCCATGTGTGTGTGATTGTGAGTATACACTCAATCTGACTGCTGAAAGAGGGAAGCTCAAGGGGCCCCTTCCAGGCCAGATTGAGACAACAAGCTTTATACTATTGGATGTTAATTTGGATATTGAGTTTCATTAAATTATAAATGTAATCCACCCTGAACTATGATTATGTCAGTTGTGGCTCGGTTGCATGAAGACCTGATAAAATCAGCCCCCTCAATAACTTTACCTGTTTTTCAAGTAGTAACCCTTGCACTCTGTCTCTCTCTCTCTCTCTCTCTCTCTCTCTCTCTCTCTCTCTCTCTCTCTCTCTCTCTCTCTCTCTCTCTCTCTTCTCTTTCTCTTTCTATCTGTCTCTCTTTCTCTCTCTCTCTGGCTCTCTCTGGCTCTCTGTCTCTCTCTGTCTCTCTCTCTCTCTCTCTCTGTCTCTCTCTGGCTCTCTCTGTCTCTCTCTGGCTCTCTGTCTCTCTCTGTCTCTCTCTCTCTCTCTCTCTCTGTCTCTCTCTCTCTCTCTCTGTCTCTCTCTGTCTCTCTCTCGCTCTCTCTCTCTATCATGTAGGGTAACGAGGGATGGCATGGTGTGCCTACTCCCTCCTCAGTGACGTCCCCAAACGAAGGCAGTGTGCACTCTGATACCTCAAACTGAACACCTCACTGATCTAATACGCTACCGTGCCCTCAACCAATGTGACTGAACCAACCAGAGGCCAAACAGAACCAATCACACTTCCTCCACTGAGTCTAACCCCTCCCCCTCCCATCCACTCCAGACAATGTCAGCCATTTTGTAAAATCCCATCCAATATCCTTCACAGTCAAGACTGATATGATTGGATACAGCTTTTAGCAACATTTTATTAATATAAATATATAGACTGACAGGATCGGGTTCTGAATGGAAAATCTAGAGAAGATAACAGTAGATTTAACGTTTTTTTGTCAACTAAGACTGAGGATACATGGTCCAATGACTGAAGGCACGACACATGGTCCAATGACTGAAGGCACGACACATGGTCCAATGACTGAAGGCACGACACATGGTCCAATGGATTTACTTCTGCCACTATTACAACTGTGGGGACAGAGAAATCATTTGAAGCTGCAGGTGCGCAACTGATGGAAGGTTTTCTTGCTGCAATGCTTCAATGGACTTAGGATGGCTGCACCTCTAGTGGACTTCCTGCATTTCTGATACTAACATACTGGATTTTACATGTTTGGGGATTGACATGATGAAGTACATTTAAACGGCAGCTTTTGTCATGCTCTTATTCTCAGCATGAATCCTCTGCTGAACATGAATTTCTAAACCTTTTAATGGACCCTGTGCATTCAGTTCGGATGGATATATTCAGTCATTTGATGGTATTCACTCCAATGCTGTCCCAAATTCATATTTGTATGATCATGTGTTACCATTATTTACGGTTCCATTTATTATAGTAATACCATTTGAGGAGTTCCCGAGAATTGTATGTCGAAACTGAGCGGTATTGATTTACCTCATGAAAATGCTTAGATAACGTCACCTCATCTTCTTAACTTAATCACTAGCATCGGATTATTTCTGAATCTCATTCTAGGTTTGTTTTACGTGTCTTGTAATTAGCTTGTGTACTTTGTTATTGTTGGGAAAAACATTATTTTTTTTGCATTATTGCAACTTTACTAAAATGCCAGAATAACGCTTAGCAGTAGTGTTTAGTTAAGAACAATGGTAAATTGAGCCACTCCACCAAACTAGGAGGCCACTATTGGTACTAGCTTCCCAAAGAGCTAGTCGCGTGATGTGGATTTTATGGAGTGCATTAATTCAACATGGTCCAAAAATGTCAGTGGTGGAATTCACTAGAAGCCTGTATGGATGTGAAAGGGGGCTTATTTTCCCCAGTTTCCACTTGAAATACTGGCTGTGGGGTACAAACACACTTGTGGAAATACTGGCTGTGGGGTACAAACACACTTGTGGAAATACTGGCTGTGGGGTACAAAGAAACATGTACAGTCATACACACCTCACAGACAGTATTCCCACAAGGGGAAATAAGCCACCTTTCACATGTAAGAAACATTTATGGTCATACACACCTCACAGACAGTATTCCCCACCAAACAGTGAAACTGTTGTAAATACCGAAGAACATTTTGAATGTTGCTGAATTTGTTACTAATCCTCTTAAATATATGAATTAAAATACCGAGAGGTCTCAATACCCAGACCTGTGTATTTCAGAATCTATACCCAGATCTGTGTATTTCAGAATCTATACCCAGATCTGTGTATTTCAGAATCTATACCCAGACCTGTGTATTTCAGAATCTATACCCAGATCTGTGTATTTCAGAATCTATACCCAGACCTGTGTATTTCAGAATCTATACCCAGAACTGTGTATTTCAGAATCTATACCCAGACCTGTGTATTTCAGAATCTATACCCAGATCTGTGTATTTCAGAATCTATACCCAGACCTGTGTATTTCAGAATCTATACCCAGACCTGTGTATTTCAGAATCTATACCCAGACCTGTGTATTTCAGAATCTATACCCAGACCTGTGTATTTCAGAATCTATACCCAGATCTGTGTATTTCAGAATCTATACCCAGACCTGTGTATTTCAGAATCTATACCCAGACCTGTGTATTTCAGAACCTATACCCAGACCTGTGTATTTCAGAATCGATACCCAGACCTGTGTATTTTAGAATCTATACCCAGACTTGTGTATTTCAGAATCTATACCCAGACCTGTGTATTTCAGACTCTGTTCCCAGACCTGTGTATTTCAGACTCTGTTCCAAGACCTGTGTATTTCAGACTCTGTTCCCAGACCTGTGTATTTCAGACTCTGTTCCCAGACCTGTGTATTTCAGACTCTGTACCCAGACCTGTGTATTTCAGACTCTGTACCCAGACCTGTGTATTTCAGACTGTTCCCAGACCTGTGTATTTCAGAATCTGTTCCCAGACCTGTGTATTTCAGAATCTGTTCCCAGACCTGTGTATTTCAGAATCTGTTCCCAGACCTGTGTATTTCAGAATCTGTTCCCAGACCTGTGTATTTCAGGGTAAAACTACATTTTCTTTCTTCACTTCTCTTTCTTTTGTACTGTATGCCATTTTGAAACTGAATGAAGTCCTGATAAAAAAATATTTGTGGCAGTGGTCCTAATGTATTAAATATGTTTGTGTTCATTTCTAACCGCACTACGGGCAGGACGAGTCCTCTCTGCTAGTTTGTGTCGTTTCAAACACAAAAATAAACTTTTGCTTTGATACTTTGAGTAGCTGTACTTTCTGCTTAGCACAAGCACACTGAATTATCTCCTCAAGGTAAAGCAGTGTCTGAACTATTTTCCTTCCAACTCATTGGACCAGTATTCTACACTACTGATTCGATCCAGTAAGTAATTCCACAACTGTGCAAAAACAACACAAACAGCCATTCAGTGCTAAACAGAGGCGCTGGTTGGAGAACATTCCATCACAAACCTTCAAATGACCTTGTGGGACTGTTCCAAGCCGTTAGAAGTGTTCCAAGCCGTTAGAAGTGTTCCAAGCCGTTAGAAGTGTTCCAAGCCGTTAGAAGTGTCCTCATGGGAGCCTGGTTGACGGTTAGTGCTAAGGACAGTTATGGTATTAGGGGTTGGGACTCAGAGGTAGAAGTGCTTATGTAATGAAACGGACCCTTCTTCTCAGAAGTGTCTGAACAGAGACGTCATATACACAGTGCATCGGCTGGCGGGTGACAACATTGCATTAATAGTGTTAAATGTGTCTAAAGCCCATTGGCAACAGCTAAAGCTATTTGGGGCTTAATTGAGTTTCCATTTTGAGTGCTCCCACAAGTACAGACACAACCCCGAATTTCAAATGTGAGGCAGTGTAATTTTTGACAATGAATTAAGGTTCATTTTAGGACATGAAGGAGGATGGATCATTATGTGTGGTTAGAGATTTTGCTGATTGGAAGTTATAGACCAAGATTTTCTGTTGGTTGATACACAAACAGCAGCTAAACTGAATGGCAAACACACACACACACACACACACACACACACACACACACACACACACACACACACACACACACAGCAGACCATAATATGTAGCTGTGTAGGGGGGTTGAAGAGAACACAGTGGATCCCTGTCAGTGAAATAAGCTCCACACTGTGACAAAGGCCAACAGTAGCTGTGCCAGAATCAGAGAGACAGAGAGCACAGCAGGCTATTGCTGGACAGCCAGAATGACCAAGATAGGATGCCACAGGACAGCCTAATGTCCAAAGCTCACTGCCCCTGATCGTAATCCCAAAATGATCGTGATGGAGGGAAACAAATGTACGTACCAAATCCTACGAATTGCCCTGAGGTCAGGTTGAAATAGAAAGCGGAGACTCTCTGCTAACACTGTCAGCAGAGTTCCTTGTCAGCTTCCACCACCATACTGTCTGGCTTTCGTCACCCAAGTATATGAGGAAACAGGCCAGGCACATTGTTGTTTTTGGCAGGATTAAGACATTTGGAAGAGGGGCTAAACCAGAGAATTCATGTTTGTAACAAATGACAAATGATATTCAAAGGTTAGCGGTGTTTGAAGCTACTCTTTGTCTTCGGAATTATCATCCCTGGTTTGGTAATTAAGAATAAACAATTCCCTTTTCTACTGTGATATGTTAATGCTCCAGGAGCTACAAATGGCAATGAATTAACACATGTACAAAAGCATGCACATGCATCCCCGTAAAATTGCTAAAATAAACAACATTGTCAACTTCAGAGATAAAGAGGAGAAACACTAATTCAGGAAGATGCTGGTTATTCTTGTTCAAGGCTAATTAAAACAACATTTATTCTTAATGAAATGAAGCATGTTGTCAGGAATTGTACAAGTAATCCTGAACTCTGAACAGAAGCCGATTGTTGAAGAGCTTGAATACCAAACACAGAATATGACATATGGTTTTCCACAATCTTTGATTAATGGCTTTCGATACTGTTTATTGAGCGTCATTTCATATTTCAATGAAGTACTATCATTTATTTGACGGTGATTCCAATCTTCACTGCTAGATAACAAGACATGATCACAAACTATATGTTATCTACGTTTAGATTTGAGTCATTTAGCAGACGCTCTCATCCAGAGCCACTTACAGGAGAAATTAGGGTTAAGTGCCTTGCTCATGGGCACATCTACATATTTTTTAGGGTTAGTGTATGGGTTAGGGTTAGGGTTAAGGTTAGTGTATGGGTTAGGGTTAAGGTTAGTGTATGGGTTAGGGTTGAGATTAGTGTATGGGTTAGGGTTGAGATTAGTGTATGGGTTAGGGTTAGGGTTAGTGTATGGGTTAGGCTTAGTGTATGGGTTAGGGTTGAGGTTAGTGTATGGGTTAGGGTTAAGGTTAGTGTATGGGTTAGGGTTGAGATTAGTGTATGGGTTAGGGTTGAGATTAGTGTATGGGTTAGGGTTAGGGTTAGTGTATGGGTTAGGCTTAGTGTATGGGTTAGGGTTGAGGTTAGTGTATGGGTTAGGGTTAAGGTTAGTATATGGGTTAGGGTTAGTGTATGGGTTAGGGTTAAGGTTAGTGTATGTGTTAGGGTTAGTGTATGGGTTAGGGTTAAGGTTAGTGTATGGGTTAGGGTTAGTGTATGGGTTAGGGTTAGTGTATGGGTTAGTGTATGGGTTAGGGTTAAGGTTAGTGTATGTGTTAGGGTTAGTGTATGGGTTAGGGTTAGTGTATGGGTTAGGGTTAAGGTTAGTGTATGTGTTAGGGTTAGTTTATGTGTTAGGGTTAGGGTTAGTGTATGGGTTAGGGTTAGTGTATGTGTTAGGGTTAGTGTATGGGTTAGGGTTAAGGTTAGTGTATGTGTTAGGGTTAGTGTATGGGTTAGGGTTAGTGTATGGGTTAGGGTTAAGGTTAGTGTATGTGTTAGGGTTAGTTTATGTGTTAGGGTTAGGCTTAGTGTATGGGTTAGGGTTAGGGTTAGTGTATGGGTTAGGGTTAAGGTTAGTGTATGTGTTAGGGTTAGTGTATGGGTTAGGGTTAGTGTATGGGTTAGGGTTAAGGTTAAGGTTAGTGTATGTGTTAGGGTTAGTGTATGTGTTAGGGTTAGTGTATGGGTTAGGGTTAGTGTATGGGTTAGGGTTAGTGTATGGGTTAGGGTTAGTGTATGGGTTAGGGTTAGTGTATGGGTTTGGGTTAGTTTATGTGTTAGGGTTAGTGTATGGGTTAGGGTTAGTGTATGGGTTAGGGTTAGTGTATGGGTTAGTGTATGGGTTAGTGTATGGGTTAGGGTTAGTGTATGGGTTAGGGTTAGTGTATGGGTTAGTGTATGGGTTAGGGTTAGTGTATGGGTTAAGTTTAGTGTATGTGTTAGGGTTAGTGTATGGGTTAGGGTTAGTGTATGGGTTAGTGTATGGGTTAGTGTATGGGTTAGGGTTAGTGTATGGGTTAGTGTATGTGTTAGGGTTAGTGTATGTGTTAGGGTTAGTGTATGGGTTAGGGTTAGTGTATGGGTTAGGGTTAGTGTATGGGTTAGGGTTAAGGTTAGTGTATGTGTTAGGGTTAGTGTATGGGTTAGGGTTAGTGTATGGGTTAGGGTTAGTGTATGGGTTAGGGTTAGTGTATGGGTTAGGGTTAGTGTATGGGTTTGGGTTAGTTTATGTGTTAGGGTTAGTGTATGGGTTAGGGTTAGTGTATGGGTTAGGGTTAGTGTATGGGTTAGTGTATGGGTTAGTGTATGGGTTAGGGTTAGTGTATGGGTTAGGGTTAGTGTATGGGTTAGTGTATGGGTTAGGGTTAGTGTATGGGTTAAGTTTAGTGTATGTGTTAGGGTTAGTGTATGGGTTAGGGTTAGTGTATGGGTTAGTGTATGGGTTAGGGTTAAGGTTAAGGTTAGTGTATGGGTTAGGGTTAGTGTATGGGTTAGTGTATGGGTTAGGGTTAAGGTTAGTGTATGGGTTAGGGTTAGTGTATGGGTTAGGGTTAGGGTTAGTGTATGGGTTAGGGTTAGGGTTAGTGTATGGGTTAGGGTTAGTGTATGGGTTAGGGTTAGGGTTAGTGTATGGGTTAGGGTTAAAGTTAGTGTATGTGTTAGTGTTAGTGTATGGGTTAGGGTTAGTGTATGGGTTAGTGTATGGGTTAGGGTTAGTGTATGTGTTAAGGTTAGTGAATGTGTTAGGGTTAGTGTATGGGTTAGGGTTAGTGTATGGGTTAGTGTATGGGTTAGGGTTAAGGATAAGGTTAGTGTATGGGTTAGGGTTAGTGTATGGGTTAGGGTTAGGGTTAGTGTATGGGTTAGGGTTAGTGTATGGGTTAGGGTTAGGGTTAGTGTATGGGTTAGGGTTAAGGTTAGTGTATGTGTTAGGGTTAGTGTATGGGTTAGGGTTAGTGTATGGGTTAGTGTATGAGTTAGGGTTAGTGTATGGGTTAAGGTTAGTGAATGTGTTAGGGTTAGTGTATGGGTTAAGGTTAGTGAATGTGTTAGGGTTAGTGTATGGGTTAGGGTTAGTGTATGGGTTAGTGTATGGGTTAGGGTTAAGGTTAAGGTTAGTGTATTGGTTAGGGTTAGTGTATGGGTTAGGGTTAGGGTTATTTTTATTTTAGTTTTTTAGAGGGTGGATCAGCTTTAATATTGCAGATAGGTTGTGGCTTCTATCAATGTAATTGAGTACATCATTTCCAATCCCCCATATATATTTTTTTATAAATATACAGTATTGGTCAAAAGTTTGGACACAGCTACTCATTCAAGGGTTAATCGAAGGTGACTACCTCATGAAGCTGGTTGAGAGAATGCCAAGAGTGTGCAAAGCTGTCATCAAGGCAAAGGGTGGTTACTTTGAAGAATCTCAAATATAAAATATATTTTGATTTGTTTAACACTTTTTTTGGTTACTACTTGATTCCATTTATGTTATTTCATAATAGTAAAAAATTAAGAAAAAACCTTGAATGAGTAGGTGTTCTAAAACTCTGACTGGTACTGTATATATTATTTTAAATATATATACTACCGGTCAAAAGTTTTATAACACCTACTCATTCAAGGGTTTTCTTTATTTTCTGGATTTGCACTTAATGGGAATATAATTTTGTTTTTCAACAGGACAATGATCCAAAAAACACCTCCAGGCTGTGTAAGGGCTATTTAATCAAGAAGGAGAGTGATGGAGTGCTGTATCAGATGACCTGGCCTCCACAATCACCCAACCTCAACCCAATTGAGATGGTTTGGGATGAGTCAGACCGCAGAGTGAAGTAAAAGCAGCCAACAAGTGCTCAGCGAATGTGGGAACTCCTTCAAGACTGTTCCAGGTGAAGCTGGTTGAGAGAATGCCAAGAGTGTACAAAGCTGTCATCAAGGCAAAGGATGGCTACTTTGAAGAATATAAAATATATTTTGATTTGTTTAACACTTTTTTGGTTACTACATGATTCAATATGTGTTATTTCATAGTTTTGATGTCTTCACTATTATTCTACAATGTAGAAAATTGTAAAAAAAAGAAAAAGCCTTGAATGAGTAGGTGTTGTAAAACCTTTGACCGGTAGTGTATATATTTTCAAAGAAGTGTGGATCATCTTTATTTGGACCGTGTAGATTAATGAGCCATATCTGTTTATGGTCCAGTAACATATTCAAAAGAATACATATACCTTGCGGATCTGTTTGGAGAATTTGCTCATTCGGATCAAAAGTATTTTAATTAATATCATCACCCCTTTGCCCATGGGAGAAGTATATTTTGCCTCCCCAGTCCTTTTTCCACACATCTTCATCTAAAATTGTTGAATGAGTTTCCTGTAAACAATAGATATTATATTCCTTCTCTTTCAGCAGGTAAATACTGATCATATTTTATTATTATCTGCTAAGCCATTACAATTATAACTGGCTATACTTATTTCACCATTTACCACAATTACATTTATCATAATATATGTTTGTAAACTTACCATTAAAAAGTACCATGGTGATTTATTGTGCATGTAGTTATACTATGATATTTCACTGCTACTGAGTTAACCTCCAATTGTTCACCAAAACCGCCCCCCATCCCAAGTTGGGTTGTCGTCCCAGTGACTGGCAGACCACCCCGTTCACCTGGACCCAGGGCATTTGGGAGATTGGGACCCATCCTTTAAAAAGAGCACACAGTGCCACCTACAGAACAGAAGCAGATTAACAGCCAAAAGCATTTCCAACACCTTCACCTCCATTTTATAGTATAGTTATTTAAAAAATCTATATATATTTTAAAAAATCTAATAATGTGCATAATAATGTTGACAGTTCATATGAAGTATTGTTATCTAGAACCAGGACTGACATTACAAACAGTACATTATTTTTTTTATTTCACCTTTACTTAACCAGGTAAGCCAGTTGAAAACTAGTTCTCATTTACAACTGCGACCTGGAAACAGATGTGGGATACATACACACAGTCACCCCATCCTTCCCCCACAAACAACCACAAGCTCAGATGTTCAACAGTTGTTCCATCGCCGAGCCCAACTCAAGAGAAGACTTGATGTGCGAATGCATTTACAGTTATAGCTGTTTGAGAAGGCATGCAAAATTTAGCAAGAATGGGGAGATTTGCTTAACCAATGTCAAGTCGTAGATTAGGGTTAGTGTATGGGTTAGGGTTAAGGTTAAGGTTAGTGTATTGGTTAGGGTTAGTGTATGGGTTAGGGTTAAGGTTAAGGTTAGTGTATTGGTTAGGGTTAGTGTATGGGTTAGGGCTAGTGTGTTGTATGTTGAGTATTGAATACAGTAGGAGCAATTTGTGTCTTGCTCAGTTGTTAATTGACCGGTATCAGCCACTGGTGTGTAGGTTTCTAATAGGTCGATTTTTGCAATTCTTACCCGATTTAAACTATTGAACTATTGATACGAGCTAGGTAAATTAGTAATACGTTTTAAACTATTGAACTATTGATAGAGCTAGGTACATTTTTCCCTCTCCTACCGGCCAGGGTCCAAGAACATCAAGCCGAATGCCCTGTCTCGCTTCTATAGCCCCACGGTTACCACCCCGGAGCCCGAGACCATCCTTCGTGCCTGGTGATGGCACTCAACTGGGGTATTGGAAAACAGGTCCGGGAGGCGCAGTGGTCCCAGCCGAACCCTGGGTGGGGCCCCTAATAACCGGATGTTTGTGCCTGATGCTGTCCACTTCGCGGTCCTGGAGTGGGCCCATTCCTCCAGGCTTGCTTGCCTACCACCCGGGCTCCCTTCGGACCCTGGCCTTCATGCGACAACGCTTCTGGTGGCCTACTATGGTTCCGGATGTTGCAGCGTTTTTCGCTGCCTGCACTGTCTGTGCACAGAGCAGGACTCCTTGGCAAGCTCCGGCTGGCCTGTTGCAACCACTGCCGGTCCCTCACTGTCCCTGGTCCCATATATCCCTGGATTTCGTCACGGGTCTCCGCCTGTCTGAAGGCAACACTGCCATCCTGACTGTGGATGACCGGTTTTCCAAGGCCGCCCACTTCATTCCTCTCCCCAAACTACCCTAGGAGACGGCCCAGCTTATGGTGCAGCACGTCTTCCGGATCCACGGACTCCCGGTAGACATGGTCTCCGACTGGGGTCCTCAGTTCTCGTCACAGTTCTGGAAGGCTTTCTGCATGCTCATTGGGTCGTCGGCCAGCCTGTCCTCCAGATTCCACCCCCAGTCTAATGGCGGACCTGTTTTGGCCAGTCGGAGCGAGCCAACCAGGATTTGGAAGAGAGCCAGGTCGACCCTTCTCAAGACCACCTCCAGGTATCGGCGACAGGCGGACCACCAACGGACCACGGCTCCCCGGTATCAGGTAGGACAGAAGGTATGGCTGTCCACCTGGGATCTGCCTCTCCGGGTGGAGCTGTCCCCCCGGTTTATTGGCCCTTTCCCCATCTTCAGCATCATTAGCCCCTCTGATGTTTGCCTTCTGTTGCCCCGTACCCTTCATATTCATCCCACCTTTCACGTGTCTAAAATCTGTCACTCCCTGATCTGTTTCACCTGTCTGTGTGCTTGTCTCCACCCCCCTCCAGGTGTCGCCCATCTTCCTCATTATCCCCTGTGTATTTATACCTGTGTTCTGTGTTTGTCCGTTGCCAGTTCGTTTTGTTTCATCAAGCCTACCAGCGGTTTCTCCTCTGCTCCTGTCTCTCTATAGTTCCTGTTTTCTAGTTTTCCCAGTTTTGACCATCCTGCCTGTCCCGACCTTGAGCCTGCCTGCCGTTTTGTACCTCTGCCCCACTACTCTGGATTACCAAACTCTGCTTGCCCCGACCCTGAGCCTGCCTTCCGTTTTGTACCTCTGCCCCACTACTCTGGATTACCAAACTCTGCTTGTCCCGACCCTGAGCCTGCCTGCCGTCCTGTACCTTTGCCCCATCTATTTGAATCACTGACCATTGCCTACCCCTGACCTGTATTTTGCCTGCCCCTGTGTAGAGTTAATAAACTGTTGTTACTCCAACGTTGGCTGCGCCTGGGTCTTACCTGTAAAATTGATATATATTAGTAATCCGATTTAAACTACTATTGATAAGAGCTAGGTAAATTAGTAATCCTTTTAAAGCTATTGAACTACTGATAAGAGCTAGGTAAATTAGTAATCCGTTTGGATAAGGGAATTGAAAATATAAATGATCTATATTACCTTACAATCGCTGGAGACAAGTGTGAAACCAGTCATATGGCAGCAAACTGAAGCGTATCAACATATCAACTTTCCCATGCTAGAGTTTAAGAAATGCTGTGCCATTATGTAGAATTGTAATTGTACGGCCTCTCGAATGTCTGAATTATAGGCTACCCCGACTTTCTCTGTCTCCTGTTTCTATCATGTTAAATATTAGCCACTATCAGTTTCGACCATCAGAAGGCCTAATAACAACATATTAAACTGCCAATTTACTATTAGTTCCCTTCAGTTGGTATAGCTTACATTATCATTCCATTTAATTCCGTTGTTTCATTTACCTTAATTTGCTTCCTCTGTAAATGCCGTCATGGCCGAGTGGTTGTTGCTGAGGATCATTAGTAACTGTTGATAATATATAAAAAAAGACATGTAGGCTAATTAAATAATCATGAAGCGGAGCACAGAGCAAGCTGTAACAGTTTGAACCCGACTCATGGCGCAATACGTGGCTGTCAGGCTCTGGCCATAGAGAAGCTTTGCTTCTCTATATTTCTATGGTCAGAGTCTGGCAGATCTATTATTTCTACGTCTGTGTGGTGTTGTGTGTGGGATCCCTAATTAGAGGCAGCTGCTATGCATTACCTCTAATTAGGGATCTTACTTATATGTCTGTGTTCCACTCCGTTGGCGTGGTTCATTGTTATGTTGTCTCGTGTTCGTGCTACGTGTGTTACTTTCATTATATATTGTATTTGTTATATTTGTATAGTTCGTCAGTTCAATTAAATAAATATGTCGAACTATCGATACGCTGCGCCTTGGTCTCTCTACACACCCGAACGTGACAGAATGAACCACCACCCGACCAAGCAGCGATATACTGGAGCAAAGGAGAAAAAAGGAAAACAGCGGCGTAATCGTGGATACGGAGGTAAAGGAGGCCGTAGTCAACCCCAGGAAAATTTCGGGGGGGGGGGGCTATGGGGGTGGTCTGGTAATGAAGAGGACGCACCAGTACCACTTTCCATGTGGGATACACTGTGCCCGACATATAAATGGGGGGCGCAAAGTGAAGAAGAGGAGGATTATTTGGAGAGCCATTTTGGAGATGTTCTGGAGGAGATGTGGGAGATAGCGGAGGAAGTTGAACAGGAAATGTCGGAGTGGAATTATCCGTGTCCAGTCGCCTACTCCAATCCCGTGAAAGAGCAGTCCGCTTTACCGGTGCCCAGTCGGGGTCCGGCCGTCTGCTCTACTCCAGTGCCAGAGCAGTCCGCTCCACCGGTGCCCAGTCTGGGTCCGGCCGTCTGCTACACTCCAGTGCGCCTCTCCAGTCCGGTACGTCATGTGCCTGTTCCTCGCACTCGCCCTGAGGTGCGTGTCACCAGTCCGGTGCCATCAGTGCCGACTCCACGCACCAGGCCTCCAGTGCGCCTCTCCAGTCCGGTACGCCATGTGCCTGTTCCCCGCACTCGCCCTGAGGTGCGTGTTATTAGTCCTGTGCCACATGAGCCGACTCCACGCACCAGGCTTCCAGTGCGCGTCTCCAGTCAGGTACGTCCCGTGCCGACTCCCCGCACTCGACCTCCAGTGCGTGTGCCCAGCCAGGTTCCTCCAGTGCCGGCTCCACGCACCAGGCCTCCAGTGCGCCTCTCCAGTCTGGTACGTCCCGTGCCGACTCCCCGCACTCGACCTCCAGTGCGTGTGCCCAGCCAGGTACCTCCAGTGCCGGCTACACGCACCAGACCGTCGGTGCGCCTCATCAGCCCGGAGACTCCCGTGATAGTCAACAGCCCGGAGACTCCTGTGATGATCGACAGCCCGGAGCCTCTCGTGATGGTCGACAGCCCGGAGCCTCTCGTGATGCTCGACAGCCCGGAGCCTCTCATGATGCTCGACAGCCCGGAGCCTCTCTTGATGCTCGACAGCCCGGAGCCTCCCGTGACGCTCGACAGCCCGGAGCCTCCCGTGACGCTCGACAGCCCGGAGCCTGCCGTGACGCTCGACAGCCCGGAGCCTCCCGTGACGCTCGACAGCCCGGAGCCTCCCGTGACGCTCGACAGCCCGGAGCCTCCCGTGACGCTCGACAGCCCGGAGCCTCCCGTGACGCTCGACAGCCCGGAGCCTCCCGTGATAATTATATGGCCGGAGTCGCCTGCCACACCGGTGCTCAGTCCTGGCCCGGTTATTTGCCCCGCTCCATGGCCTGAACTTTTTTCCCCACCATTGTTGTTACCAGGACCGGTGGGTTGCCCCTTTATATGGCCGGAGTCGCCTGCCACACCGGTGCTCAGTCCTGGCCCGGTTATTTGCCCCGCTCCATGGCCTGAGATTTTTTCCCCACCATTGTTTCCAGGACCGGTGGGTTGCCCCTTTAAATGGCCTGAATCGCCAGCCACACTGGGGCCCAGTCCAGGCCCAGTAGAAATAAGGAGGAGGACATCCACTTCGCCGGGGACCGCCGAACCGCCACCGACGATGGTTTATGTTTGATGTTTTTCCCTCCCTGACCCTTCCCTCATGTTTTTGTGTTTGTTTTCTTGCGGCCGGGAGTCCGCGCCTTTGGGGGGGGGTACTGTCAGGCTCTGGCCATAGAGAAGCTTTGCTTCTCTATATTTCTATGGTCAGAGTCTGGCAGATCTATTATTTCTACGTCTGTGTGGTGTTGTGTGTGGGATCCCTAATTAGAGGCAGCTGCTATGCATTACCTCTAATTAGGGATCTTATTTATATGTCTGTGTTCCACTCCGTTGGCGTGGTTCATTGTTATGTTGTCTTGTGTTCGTGCTACGTGTGTTACTTTCATTATATATTGTATTTGTTATATTTGTATAGTTCGTCAGTTCAATTAAATAAATATGTCGAACTATCGATACGCTGCGCCTTGGTCTCTCTACACACCCGAACGTGACAGTGGCTGTGTCATCACTCAGTTCCATGGTTAGTGCAGGCAATAGAGGAGGGTATAGCTTACTATTCTACGTTATCTTTCTTTTGTGCGTAAAGGCTCTCCAAAACTGTTTTTTTTTAATGATCCATAAATAGCCCTATATAATCTACAAGATCAGAGTATTTTTTTTAAATCTACCAGTTAGTGCTGAAACTGAGATGAATTTTCATATATTTAGATGTTTTTCTTTCATTGATCCCTAATATTCAGAACCCATTCTCTCAATAAATTCTATTGAGTCTGTAGACAAAATTCAAACTAAAAGGTTCACCGTATTTAAAGGGATTGCTTAAGATAAATGTACTGAAAACCCTGAAAAGCGTCATAGAATTTAATCAAAATACTTCAGGTTTCTAAAAAAACTTTCAGAACGTATAAATACTTGACACGTCCACTCCCCCGCTTCGGCGCTCGACGTCAAGGGTCTACTAACCACCGGTCCTGGCAACCCATCTTTACGCACACCTGGCAACCGTCATTACGCAAACCTGTGTCTCATCATCAATCACACCTAGACTTCATTACTCCCTTGATTACTTATAATTTATCTAACACTCTGTTCTGTCAGTCATCAGGTAGTATTGTTTATGTTTCTATGTCAGACGCTTCTCTTGTTTTGTATCGTTACATGTTCATTATTATTAAACTCACTAACTGCACCTACTTTCTGACTTCCCAGCGTCTATGTTACAGAATACTACCTCAACAAATGGAAGGAGCAGTTAACCAAGACATCTCCCAGATGGTCGGCGAACAGGGACACTTACTTTGTCAACACCATGACCAGCTGACTCCTTTGGGGACGGCTATGGATGAGGTACTATGGATGAGGTACGAGTCGACATTACTCAAGGGGCATCGTCTTGAAACAGCGCAGGATTCTCTACCACATGATGACCCAGAATGCCAGTACCCCAGCCCATCCAGCAGACTATGGAGGAGTACATCCAGGAGGCTCTCCAGCAGGGTTTCATTTGCACGTTTCTTCTTTGTGGCCAAGAAGGACGGAGGATTGCAACCATGTATCGATTACAGAAATCTGAATTCCATCACCACGAAGTACCGCTAACCTCTCCCGTTGGTGCCGGCTGTGATTGAACAACTCCGCGGGGCCCGGTGTTTCACCAAGTTGGACCTGCGGAGTGCCTACAATTTCCACATCCAGGAGCGGGATGAATGGAAGACTGCCCACAGCACGATGTCTGGTCACTACAAGTACTTGGTGATGCCTTTTGGATTTGCCAATGCTCCGTCAGTGTTCCAGGCTTTGTGGGGCCATTCAAGGTCCTCCGGAGGGTCAACAAGGTAACTTACAGATTACAACTCCCCACTAACTACCGGATCTCACCATCAGTTCATGTCTCCCTCCTCAGGCCGGTGGTTCCTGGTCCCCTGGCTGATGACGTCCTGCACGACATCCGCCTCACTTGGACATCGAGGGGAGCCCCGCCTATGCCTTCAGATCACTCCTGGAATCCCGACGTCGTGGAGGTCGGCTCCAGTGGTGGACTGGGAGGGGTACGGTCCAAAGGAGCGGTGTTGGGTTCCGGTGGACGACATTCTAGATCCCAACATGATCAAGGATTTCCACCTTCATCGTCCTGGGACTGGAGCTGCGCGTAAACAATGAACCATAGTCCAAACTCATGACTTTACTACCCTGCATGAATCTGCAGGTAGCAAACTAACCAGGTTCAATGTTAGCAAGCAAATGGCTCTGATATACGAATAATAAGATCATACACGTAACGTTAGCTAGTGAGCCAGCCAGCTAACGTTACCTAGGAAGCTAACAGTACACTTTAACTTGAAATGAAGGCACTTTCTGTCGAAATTAGAAATGTGTAATATCCGAAAATGTAGCTAGCTAGACTATCTTACCCGTGTACATCATGCATGATGGACTCGTCTCCCTGTCATGGATGCCATGGTTGCCATTAGTTTGAAGATGTAATCCGGAGACAGGTGTTTTCTCCATATTTTTAGCTATCATACTCTACTAATTTCAAAACTCAATCCTCCAGAAAGTGGAGAGCAACACTTATGCAGCTCAATTTTCTTTTTTAAAAACAGCGTTAGACAGGATTACCTACACATTCTGACCAGCTCAAATAGACAGAAACCTTCTATATGGCAGACCAATCTGAACTCCTCTCTCGCCATGTCCAGACCACTCATTATCTCAGCCAATCATGGCTAGTGGGAAGGTTGCTGTCTTTTTCGTAATTTAACAATTTTATTAGTATTTAAAGATGGCACACAAGTTTGTTATTAAGCCAAAAAACACATTTAGATTTTAAAAAAGGTTTTCGTTCAAATGGCTCTCCTGTGAAGTAGTGACCCGCAACATACGCCTAGTTTCCTGAAACGAGTCACAAGTGATCACTAATAATCAAAATGGGGATTATAAATAATGTCTCCTATATCACTAGATCTTCCAATAAAGTTACATCTGCAATCCATCAAAGCATAACCTTCTACAGTGCCAAAAAGGAATGAAATCTTTGTCTGTTACTCTCCCTAATGTGTAGATGGTTTATATTTCATGTTTTGGGCCCGCATTAACATCTGCCATCTGCAAGCAATTACTTAGTGTCTAATTTGACTCTGTAACAATCATGTATTTTCCCTCGGCGTGCACACACACACACACACACAGACACACACACGTCTGTACCCACAGTCCCCACCTACCTCCATCTCCAGCCTGCTAGCAATGTCATCAGTGTCACGAGAAATGCCATCAAGGCCTCTAATTTGAATCTGTCTCTCCGATTGGCTCTGATGACACTGGAGCTCCGTTCCAAATGGCACACTATTCCCTGTATACAGATGTAGGATCTTAATTTGAGCCAGTTTTCTACAACAGGAGGGTAATCCTGCAGCAGCAGGACATTTGAATTATTATGTGGGTTATAATTAATTGTTAGGGCAAATCAAGTCTGACATTTTAAAGTGTAAATTACAAACGTTAGAAGCCTTTTTAAACCTTGAATACACTACAAGTTTGCATTTCCTGCTGTGCAGGAAAATTCCCAACAACAGAAAAGTGATCAAATTAAGATCCTATATCTGTAGTGCACAACATTTGACCAGGGCACATGGGGCTCTGGTCAAAAGTAGTGCACTATGTAGGAAATAGACTGTCATTTGGGACAGTCATCTTTGCCACAGTCAATGAAGAGATACTGTAGATATTCATCAGTCGAATAGTCTCTCTGTCCTCCCTGTCTCAAATCATTTGACAGTATTTGATTAAAGAAAACAAACTACATTTTTAGTTCTCAATAGAGAGGGATTGGACCAACAGACATATCGAGGCACTTACTCATGCTGTCATCATTTACAGTATTTGTTTAGAAGTCCCAACTGAGACACAGAGAAAATGACAGACAGGGACGGAGAGACGCGAATAGAACATACAGAACCAGGCAGGAAGGCAGACAGACAGACAGACAGACAGACAGACAGACAGACAGACAGACAGACAGACAGACAGACAGACAGACAGACAGACAGACAGACAGAACCAGGCAGGAAGGCAGACAGACAGACAGACAGACAGACAGACAGACAGACAGACAGACAGACAGACAGACAGACAGACAGACAGACAGACAGACAGACAGACAGACAGACAGACAGACAGACAGAACCAGGCAGAAAGACATATAGATAGATAGAAAGGCCTACAGACAGACAGACAGAACCAGGCAGGAAGACAGATAGACAGATAGAAAGGCCTACAGACGGACAGACAGACAGACAGCACATGCACACACACACATACTCTCCACTCTCAGCGGTGTATAAGGAAAGCCTTCACATGGCGTCAGGCTCAGTCCTAGTGTGTCAGAGAGTGTAGACCCGGCCTGCTAGGAGCAGCTACTTATCAAGACAGCCTCCCTCCGGCCAGCCCGTGATCCAGACTAGCAGAAAGAGAACGTTATGCTTAAACTATGCATGATTAGTTGTTGTTTCATGATTAGTTGTTGTTTCATGATTAGTTGTTGTTTCATGATTAGTTGTTGTTTCATGATTAGTTGTTGTTTCATGATTAGTTGTTGTTTCATGATTAGTTGTTGTTTCATGATTAGTTGTTGTTTCATGATTAGTTGTTGTTTCATGATTAGTTGTTGTTTCATGATTAGTTGTGTATGTGTGTGTT
>CM042403.1:3457127-3764627 GCA_023634145.1 Thymallus thymallus | reverse complement strand
CACAAAAACATCCTGTGGCTTACTGCATTCTTATCGAATAGCCCCCGCGATCTGCAACTTTTAAGGGAAGTCAGGAACCAATATACACAGTCAGTTAGAAAAGCAAAGGCTAGCTTTTTCAAACAGAAATTTGCATCCTGTAGCACTAATTCCAAAAAGTTCTGGGACACTGTAAAGTCCATTGAGAATAAGAGCACCTCCTCCCAGCTGCCCACTGCACTGAGGCTAGGAAACACTGTCACCGCCGATAAATCTACGATAATCAAGAATTTCAATAAGCATTTTGCTACGGCTGGCCATGCTTTACACCTGGCTACCCCCACCCCTGATTTCCGAGCTGGTCATGGGTGCACCTCAGCCACACTCAAGGTCCTAAACAATATCATAACCGCCATCGATAAAAGACAGTACTGTGCAGCCGTCTTCATCGACCTGGCCAAGGCAGACTCAATAGCCTTGGTTTCTCAAATGACTGCCTCGCTTGGTTCACCAACTACTTCTCAGATAGAGTTCAGTGCGTCAAATCGGAGGGCCTGTTGTCCAGACCTCTGGCAGTCTCTATGGTGGTGCCACAGGGTTCAATTCTTGGGCCGACCCTATTCTCTGTATATATCAATGATGTTCCTCTTGCTGCTGGTGACTCTCTGATCCACCTCTACGCAGACGACACCATTCTGTATACATCTGGCCCTTCTTTGGACACTGTGTTAACAAAACTCCAAACGAGTTTTAATGCCATATAACACTCCTTCTGTGGCACCCAACTGCTATTAAATGCTAGTAAAACTAAATGTATGCTCTTCAATCAAATGCTGCCCACACCCGCCCGCCGGACTATCATCACTACTCTCGACGGGTCTGACTTAGAAAATGTGGACAACTACAAATACCTAGGTGTCTGGTTAGACTGTAAACTCTACTTCCAGACTCACATTAAGCATCTCCAATCCAA
The DNA here is from genome assembly GCA_023634145.1 of Thymallus thymallus. Lineage (NCBI taxonomy): Eukaryota > Metazoa > Chordata > Actinopteri > Salmoniformes > Salmonidae > Thymallus > Thymallus thymallus. The sequence continues at coordinate 3,763,675 of CM042403.1, read as the reverse complement.
AATTAAATTTAGAATCGGCTTCCTATTTCGCAACATAGCCTCCTTCACTCATGCTGCCAAACATGCACTTGTAAAACGGACTATTCTACCGATTCTTGACTTCGGCGATTTACATTTACAAAATAGCCTCCAACACTCTACTCAGCTAACTGGATGTAGTCTATCACAGTGCCATCCGTTTTGTTACCAAAGCCCCATATACAACCCACCACTGCGACCTGTACGCTCTCGTTGGCTGGCCCTCTCTACATATTCGTCGCCAAACCCACTGGCTCCAGGTCATCTATAAGTCTTTGCTAGATAAATCCCCGCCTTATCTCAGCTCGCTGGTCACCATAGCAACACCCACCCGTAGCATGCGCTCCAGTAGGTATATTTCACTGGTCATCCCCAAAGCCAACACCTCCTTCGGCCGCCATTCCTTCCAGTTCTCTGCTGCCAATGACTGGAACGAATTGCAAAAATCATTGAAGCTGGAGACTACCATCTCCCTCAATAACTTTAAGCATCAGCTGTCAGAGCAGCTTACCGATCACTGCACCTGTACACAGCCCATCTGTAAATAGCCCACTCTACTACCTCATACCCATATTGTTATTTATGCTTATTTGCACCCCAGTATCTCTATTTACACATCATTATCTGCACATCTATCACTCCAGTGTTAAAGGTACATTTTAATTATTTCCCCACTATGGCCCATTTATTGCCTTACCTTCCTAATCTTACTACATTTGCACAGACTGTACATAGATTTTCTATTATGTTATTGACTGATCGTTTGTTTATCCCATGTGTAACTCTGTGTTGTTATTGTTTTTGTCACACTGCTTTGCTTTATCTTGGCCAGGACGCAGTTATAAATTAAAACAACTGGCCTATATAAAACAAATACAGTATATCTCATGTCTTGGCAGTAGTATTGTAGACTACTTTATCACTGACCTCAACCCAGAGTCTCTTAGAGCGTTCATAGTCAGTCCACTGACACCCCTATCAGATCACAGCAAAATCACAGTCTACCTAAACAGAGCTATGCTCAATCATTAGGCATCAAAGCCAAAGGAACTTGATAATATTAAGAAATGCTATAGATGGAAGGAAAGTAGTGTTCAAATCCACCAAAAAACAATTAGGCAACAACAAATTCAATCCCTTCTAGACAATTTCCTGGACAAAACGTTTCACTGTAATAGTGAAGGTGTGAACTTGGCAGTAGAAAACCTAAACAGTATATTTGACCTCTCAGCTTCCCTATCAAATATAAAAATGTCAAACAGAAAACCGAAGAAAATTAACAATAACAAATGGTTTGATGAAGAACGCAAAAACCCAAGAAAGTCCTAGAATCAACTATTAAAGACCAGAACCCACTGGATTCTCCAATTACCTTGAATGAACTACAGGACAAAATACAAACCCTCCAACACAAAAAGGCCTGTGGTGTTGATGGTATCCTCAATTAAATGATAAAATATACAGACCACACATTCCAATTGGCTATAATTAAACTCTTTAACATCATCCTTAGCTCTGGCATCTTCCCCAGTATTTGGAACCAAGGTCTGATAACCCCAATCACAAAAGTGGAGACAAATTTGACCCCAATAACTACCGTGGGATATGCATCAACACAACCTTGGAAAATCCTCTGCATTATCATTAACAGCAGACTAGTTCATTTCCTCAGTGAAAACAATGTACTGAGCAAATGTCATATTGGCTTTTTACCAAATTACCGTACGACAGACCACGTATTCACCCTGCACACACTAATTGACAAACAAACAAACCAAAACAAAGGCAAAGTCTTCTCATGCTTTGTTGGTTTCAAATAAAGCATTTGACTCAATTTCGCATGAGGGTCTGCTATACAAATTGATGGAAAGTGGTGTTGGGGGAAAACATATGACATTATAAAATTAATGTACACAAACAAGTGTGCGTTTACAATTGGCAAAAAACACACATTTCTTTCCACAGGGCCGTGGGGTGAGACAAGTCTGCAGCACCCAGCCTCACCCTACTAGAATCTGAAGTCAAATGTCTACTATTTACTGATGATCTGGTGCTTCCGTCCCCAACCAAGGAGGGCCTACAGCAGCACCTAGATCTTCTGCACAGATTCTGTCAGACCTGGGCCTTGACAGTAAATCTCAGTAAGACAAGAATAATGGTGTTCCAAAAAAAGTCCAGTTGCCAGGACCACAAATACAAATCCCATCTAGACACCGTTGCTCTAGAGCACACAGAAAACTAGACCGTTAAATTCTACAACCACCTTAAAGGAAGCGATTCCTGAACCTTCCATAACAAAGCCATCACCTACAGAGAGATGAACCTGGAGAAGAGTCCCCTAAGCAAGCTGGTCCTGGGGCTTTGTTCACAAACACAAATAGACCCCACAGAGCCCCAGGACAATAACACATTTAGACCCAACCAAATCATGAGAAAACAAAAATATACTTACTTGACACATTGGAAAGAATGAAAAAAACAACTGAGCAAACTAGAATGCTTTTTGGCCCTAAACAGAGAGTACATAGTGGCAGAATACCTGACCACTGTGACAGACAAATTTAAGACAGGCTATGTGCACACTGCCCACAAAATGAGGTGTAAACTGAGCTGCATTTCCTAACCTTCTGCCAAATGTATGACCATGTTAGAGACATATTTCCCTCAGATTACACAGATCCACAAAGACTTTTAAAACAAACCCAATTTTGATAAACTCCCATATCTAGTGGGTGAAATACCACAGTGTTCCACCACAGCAGCAAGATTTGTGACCTTTTGCCACAAGAAAAGGGCAACCAGTGAAGAACAAACACCATGTAAATACAACCCATATTTATGTTTATTTATTTTCCCATTTCTTTAACTATTTGCACATTGTTACAACAATGTATTTAGACATAATATGACATTTTAAATGTCTTTATTGTTTTGGAACTTCTGAGTGTAATGTACATTTTACTATCTACTTCACTTGCTTTGGCAAAGTTAACATATGTTTCCCATGCCAATAAATCCCTTAAATTGAAATTGAAATTGAGAGGAGAGAGAGAGAAAGAGAGAGAGAGACGGAGAGACAGATAGAGAGAGAGAGAGAGAGAGAGAGAGAGAGAGAGAGAGAGAGGAGAGAGAGACAGATAGAGAAAGAAAGAGAGAGAGGAGAGAGAGAGAGAGAGAGAGACAGAGAGAGAGAGAGAGAGAGACAGATAGAGAAAGAGAGAGAGGGGGGGGGAGAGAGAGAGAGAGAGAGAGAGAGAGAGAGAGAGAGAGAGAGAGAGAGAGAGAGAGAGAGAGAGAGAGATTAGAAGTAGAGAGGTAAAAGGGAAGTCAATGTGTCTGTTGCCCCTGGGGGACGGGGCCGGGGCCCCCTAGCCTCATTTTTGTCCGGGAGGTCACAGGCAATCAGACGAGTGGAAATGGAACCAACAGCTCAGTATGGCCCTGCCCGCCGCCTAATCAGGCACACAGACGACTGCAATCCCATGGGGAGACCTTCCACCGATTTCAAACACATTTTCCCATTGACGGTCTCGGGGAATGGCATCGCACAAAAGCACCTCCCTGGGCGAGCGGGGACCATTATGGTCAATGGGTTGTATGGGCTTCTGGTTTTATGTCCCGGACAGTCGGTTAAGAGCCATTCAGCTCCATTGGTTTGTTACAGGGGCCTGTGAGAGGGAGAATTGGCAGAGGGTTCAATGAGGTAATGGGGGAGAGAGAGGGCGGAGGGATGCGTGTCGACCTGCCCGTGAGTTTAAACACCTTTACAAAGGAATTCACAATATAAAATCTTGGTGTTGTTCAGTTTTTGCTGCTATAAAATGTTACGGTTTTTGCTGGTATAAAATGTTACGGTTTTTGCTGGTATAAAATGTTACGGTTTTTGCTGGTATAAAATGTTACGGTTTTGCTGGTATAAAATGTTACGGTTTTGCTGGTATAAAATGTTAAGTTTTTGGTTAGCTTTGTAACACTGTAAAGAGCGACATGTTTGACCATTTGATTTCGTTTTCAGAAAGACGTGTCCAAGCAGCATGTTGATTGATTGTTTATGTCTCTTTTTTTTAGCTTGTCAGAGCTGGTGAGTTGCCTGAGTGAGCGTGAGAAGGTGTTGATTGTCCACCACACTACACTACATTTCTCTTTCTTTACTCTCTTCCTTTCATCTCTTTGGGAGGTTTCTCGCGCTGGCCTGCCACGGTGAAGTCGTCAAATGATCCTGCACGTGAGGGCCTTCATCCTCTCATCAAAAGCTGAAGCCAGTAAGAAGAGATGTGTGGAGAACAAGGCTCGTCTCGAAGCCTATCTCGCCCAGCTTCATCTTCCAAAGCTCGAAGGAAAGTGACATGTCTTTGAAGCGCTCTTTCTTTGACCATTCCATTCTTCCCTCTCTATCTCTTTGTCTTTCTGTTTCTCTCTCTTCCCCTACCTCCCTCCTGTTCTCTGTCTCTCTCTAGAGAAATCAGCCAGGCCTGGCCCTCTCAGAGCCTCTCATCTTGGATATGTCACTTCTCAATTTGCCGCTGCCCCACTATTCGCTGCTGGCGTTTGTATTGATTTTCCTGTCTACGGTCAGAGTGGAGCTCTCAAAACTCTTGAATAAAAGGCAAGAAAACAGGGTCTGGGTTTCACATGAATCCTGGCCTTCTCTGAAATGGGGATTGAAGTATGCAATCTTCCCTTGTTGGATGCTTGACATCATACTGCCATTAACAACAAACACCAAACACAATGAGTTAATGTGAGCAGAATGTGCATGGAGCTAATTGCAGAACATCATATATATTATAGAGATTCCAATATTCTGGAAATGGGAAGGTTAGCACAACTTCCTGTTTTATGCAAAGGAAAGGCTTTATGACAGCTGTACTAACACAGGAAAGGCTTTATGACAGCCTTATTTCCACAGGAAAGGCTTTATAACAGAGGTATTACCACAGGAAAGGCTTTATGACAGAGGTATTACCACAGGAAAGGCTTTATGACAGAGGTATTACCACAGGAATGGCTTTATGACAGCCTTATAACCACAGGAAAGGCTTTATGACAGAGCTATTACCACAGGAAAGGCTTTATGACAGCCTTATTACCACAGGAAAGGCTTTATGACAGAGGTATTACCACAGGAAAGGATTTATGACAGCCTTATTACCACAGGAAAGGCTTTATGACAGAGGTATTACCACAGGAAAGGCTTTATGACAGCCTTATTACCACAGGAAAGGCTTTATGACAGAGGTATTACCACAGGAAAGGCTTTATGACAGCCTTATTACCACAGGAAAGGCTTTATGACAGCCTTATTACCACAGGAAAGGCTTTATGACAGAGGTATTACCACTGGTTTTGCGTAAAACAGAGGTCTTCTCTGTGTCATTATCTTCGAGAAATGTATTTAAGATGGGTATGCCATCTTCTCTTGTGTGTGTATCCCTGCCACGGCGTCAAAACAATATGGGATGAAAGGAGATAGTGCCGCAAACTGGCAAAGTGCCATCCTTGCTCATGTCTGTCTGGGCCCGGCAGTAAACAGTTTGCCGAAGATCTTTCACATGGAGTAAATCCTCTAGTGAGTCATCTCCCCGAGCGGAAGCAGTGACGGAGGAAAGGGCTGACCTGTCACAAACCCCGGATCCCCTGAGCAGCACAGCCCTCGTCCCGATAGGGTCCCCAGAAGGACTGGGGAGAACAGATGAGACTCCCCTCTCTCTCTCGTTCTCTCTCTGCCAGTGATCCAACATACAGCGTGGATGTGGGAAGTCATCTAACTCGTATCCTTGGGGGGCCCAAGTGCAGGCACTCTGAAGTGAAGAAGCCTGGCACACCAACAAGGAGTACATAGAAGGGAGTGTATGTGTGTGTAGGTGTGTATGTATGTGTGTGTTAATTTTTTTCTACAAAGTTTTTTCAGAAAAGCTGTTAATGGAACCTCAACGCCCTGCTCAGCCCACCGCTCTCCAAGACCTTGAGACTCAGTTGTTGTTGAAATATACAGTAGCTACTTTCCAGGCTAGCCTGTCCATGGCCCTTTCACTCAAGTCAGGTAGGATGGTTGACTTGACAAAGAAACGTAAATCACAACATTTGAATGAAGCAATCCTGGGGAAATGTCTCCAACACACACACACACACACACACACACACACTGACTCGACGCCACATGCCCACGACTGCACTATCATCAGGTTGGACAAATTGAGCATCATTAATAATTCCTGCAGTAAGGTGATAAATCTACGATTGCTCTCGATGGACCTGGATATGCCTCCATAAATCAGGCAGATTAGCGGGGAATATTTCAAAATCCTGTGTCACAAGTGTCAGGCTAACTGATGGTTTTTGTCGATCCCTCAAAGTGATAGGCCGTGAATCTGGGATACGTTTTCAAAATGTCAGCAGTGCAATATGCAATCTCTCTAATGGCAGCAATAGGCTTTTAATTTTTATTTAATTTTTTCTCTCCGGCTGAGAGACAGGAAAGAGAAGCTGACGTGAAGGTTTTTGTGTGTTTCCCATATCAATAGGAGACTTGTTATTCAGAACCTCACGTACGGTAAAGTCCACTTATCCAAAGCTCGCAAAGAAAGGGAAAATTGTGTATTGACAAAATGTCCAACACATTTGAAGGCCTAATGAATACCCATCTCCTTTTCTGGTGTTGAATTTCAATACTTTAGATTAACGCTCTGTCACGGGTAAAAGGTGCATTTTTCAGATTTCAAAGGAGAAGTGATTTTTCCATTAACCATAAACTTGAAGAAGAGTTCAGCTAAAGGTGGCAGAAAATGTCCTGGAGAAACCTAACTTGATATTTGACGAGAGGGCCATAAGTAAACTTGGCGTGCTGAGCTTTTTGTGACGTATGTCTGATTTCAGAGGGTTGTGGACGGATGAATTCTACATAGAAAATTGTATTACGTTTTTTCCTGTGAAGCACATTGTGTTGCGTTCCATGTCTGAAATGTAATGTATGAATAAAGCTTGATTAGAGAAATTAAATAAAGCAACCTGTAGGCCCCACAGGCAAACATATGTTGAATCAAAGTTATATCATGTAATTTTGTTCAGTTGACATTTAATATCAATGGATTTTTGGGTTGAATTCATGTCTCATCATCTTGACCAGATTTCAACCACAAATCAATAAGAAGATTTCAAAGATAAGTTGAATGAAGGTTTTTTGACAACTTGAATCCACCAAAATTAGATGTTAAAATTTGTTTTCCTGGTGGGCACTCAACAAGGTTTTAGAATCGTAACATGACTTTTACATTTCGGCTACTCACCATATTAGGGTATTGTAACTACAACTGAATCAATGGCCAATGACTGCCCTTTTCCCTCCAAAACACAATCTTTGGCTACTCATGACATTATGACTCAGACTAATCAGACAGTTAATGACATTATAACTCAGACTAATCAGACAGTTAATGACATTATGACTCAGACTAATCAGACAGTTAATGACATTATGACTCAGACTAATCAGACAGTTAATGACATTATGACTCAGACTAATCAGACTGTTAATGACATTATGACTCAGACTAATCAGACAGTCAATGACATTATGACTCAGACTAATCAGACTGTTAATGATATTATGACTCAGACTAATCAGACAGTCAATGTCATTATGACTCAGACTAATCAGACAGTCAATGTCATTATGACTCAGACTAATCAGACAGTTAATGACATTATGACTCAGACTAATCAGACAGTTAATGACATTATGACTCAGACTAATCAGACAGTTAATGACATTATGACTCAGACTAATCAGACAGTTAATGGCATTATGACTCAGACTAATCAGACAGTTAATTAAATTCTGTGACACAAATGTCAATCCGTCGACTACAAAGATTTCTGTATACCCTTATTTCTTTTCAAATAATTGTCATATTTCTGACACCATGCAGAGGGTACAGTAACATCGGGGAGAGGGTGAAAGTAGATCACAATTAGTGTCCAGTCAAGTATGTCCAGTGTATGAAGGCCGTGATTGGGAGTCCCATTGGGCGGCGCACAATTGGCCCAGCGTCGTTCGAGTTTGGCCGGTGTAGGCCGTCATTGAAAATAATTGGTTCTTAACTGACTTGCCTAGTTAAATAAAGGTTCAATTAAAAAGACTATGGTTGGACCATCTAAGGAAACATTGCTTTTACTCCCAAGACCGGGGTGGTGTGGATATGTGTGTGTGTGTGTGTATGTTTGTGTTTGTGTGTGCGCACATGCGTGTGTTAGGGGTTATTGGCAGCAGAGACAAAGGGGAACCCCAGTAATCTAAATGTCATTCATCGTCAGAGAACGAGGTGAGCAGGTTCACGATAATACATTATTCAGTCTCTCTCTCTGTCTCTCCCATCCCCCCCTTTACTCGATCTGTTTATCACCATGCTCCTCTTCCTCTCTCTCCAGCATGACGTTTTCCTATTTGGATTTCGTCTTTTATAAACTGGAAACTTTATTGATCATCTGTGATCGAATCTGTGTTTGACCTAGGTCATTTAAAAAAAAAAAAATGTTAAGGCATGTTTGCTGCAGTGTTCCATTTTACCGTGGTCTGTCAGATATTATTTCATATGTCCATTGGTGTCCTCCTCGACTAAGAACTGTTATTTTATTTATTTGTTTCAAATGTTATTTTTGAAGACTAAAGTTGCTTGACTTTAGAAAAGAAGCCAGGTTCATGGGTATCTTGTGGTACGGTAGCATTTAGCAGTCCCGTCCACCGTTTCACTGTGTCTAGGCTGGTGGCTATTGGGGGAAACTAAAACTATAGTAAGTAATTAAGGAAATGGCATTATCTCCATATTGTCACATTGTATGATTTTTAAGTAATTAATTTGCATTTTATTGCATGACATAAGTATTTGATACATCAAAAAAGCAGAACTTAATATTTGGTACAGAAACCTTTGTTTGCAATTACAGAGATCATACGTTTCCTGTAGTTCTTGACCAGATTTGCACACTCTGCAGCAGGGATTTTGGCCCACTCCTCCATACAGATCCTTCAGGTTTCGGGGCTGTCGCTGGGCAATACGGACTTTCAGCTCCCTCCAAAGATTTTCTATTTGGTTCAGGTCTGGAGACTGGCTAGGCCACTCCAGGACCTTGAGAGCCTTCTTACGGAGCCACTCCTTAGTTGCCTTGGCTGTGTGTTTCGGGTCGTTGTCATGCTGGAAGACCCAGCCACGACCTATCTTCAATGCTCTTACTGAGGGAAGGAGGTTGTTGGCCAAGATCTCGCGATACATGGCCCCATCCATCCTCCCCTCAATACGGTGCAGTCATTCTGTCCCCTTTGCAGAAAAGCATCCCCAAAGAATGATGTTTCCACCTCCATGCTTCACGGTTGGGATGGTGTTCTTGGGGTTGTACTCATCCTTCTTCTTCCTCCAAACACGGCGAGTGGAGTTTAGACCAAAAAGCTCTATTTTTGTCTCATCAGACCACATGACCTTCTCCCATTCCTCCTCTGGATCATCCAGATGGTCATTGGCAAACTTCAGACGGGCCTGGACATGCGCTGGCTTGAGCAGGGGGACCTTGCGTGCGCTGCAGGATTTTAATCCATGACGGCGTAGTGTGTTACTAATGGTTTTCTTTGAGACTGTGGTCCCAGCTCTCTTCAGGTCATTGACCAGGTCCTGCCGTGTAGTTCTGGGCTGATCCCTCACCTTCCTCATGATCATTGATACCCCACGAGGTGAGATCTTGCATGGTGCCCCAGACCGAGGGCGATTGACCATCTCGAACTTCTTCCATTTTCTAATAATTGCTCCAACAGTTGTTGCCTTCTCACCAAGCTGCTTGCCTATTGTCCTGTAGCCCATCCCAGCCTTGTGCAGGTCTACAATTTTATCCCTGATGTCCTTACACAGCTCTCTGGTCTTGGCCATTGTGGAGAGGTTGGAGTCTGTTTGATTGAGTGTGTGGACAGGTGTCTTTTATACAGGTAACGAGTTCAAACAGGTGCAGTTAATACAGGTAATGAGTGGAGAACAGGAGGGCTTCTTAAAGAAGAAGTTACAGGTCTGTGAGAGCCAGAAATCTTGCTTGTTTGTAGGTGACCAAATACTTATTTTCCACCATAATTTGCAAATAAATTCATAAAATATCCTACAATGTGATTTTCTGGATTCTTTTTCTCATTTTGTCTCTCATAGTTGAAGTGTACCTATGATGAAAATTACAGGCCTCTCTCATCTTTTTAAGTGGGAGAACTTGCACAATTGGTGGCTGACTAAATACTTCTTTTTTTTATGTCTACATGTCATGAAGTAAGTGTGTTTCATTTTGTATAGTTCGTAAATTTGTTGAGAAATTCATTAAAAAGAAATGTCGAACTATTCCTGCGCTGCGACTCCTGTAACTACTTAGCACTGATTAATTGGAACACACAATTGGTTTGGTGAGCTCATTAAGCCTTGAACTTCATAGACAAGTGCATCCAATCATGAGAAAAGGTATTTAAGGTGTCCAATTGCAAGTTGTTGTTCTTTGACTCTCAAATGACCTCTCCTCTGAAGAGTGGCAACATGGGGGCCTCAAAACAACTCTCAAATGACCTGAAAACAAAGATTGTTCAACATTGTGGTTTAGGGGAAGGCTACAAAAAGCTATCGCTGAGATGTAGGGGCTGTGTGACCAGTGCCGGTACTGGGAATCTTGTTAAAGTTGAGGGTTGCATGGATTCCACTCAATATCAGCAGATTCTTGAGAATAATGTCGAAGAATCAGTAACAAAGTTGAAGTTACGCCGGGGCTGGATATTTCAACAAGACAACGACCCAAAACACTGCTCAAAATCTACCCGGGCATTTATGCAGAGGAACAAGTACAATGTTCTGGAATGGCCATCCCAGTCCCCAGACCTGAATATCATTGAGAATCTGTGGGATGATTTGAAGCGGGCTGTCCGTGCTCGGCAACCATCAAACCTAACTGAACTGGAGATGTTTTGTAAGGTGGAATGGTCCAAAATACCTTCATCCAGAATCCAGACACTCATTAGAGGCTATAGGAAGCGTCTAGAGGTTATTTTAGCAAAAGGAGGCTCTACTAAACTGATGTGATTTTTCTCTTGGGGTGCCCAAATGTATGCACCTGTCTAATTTCGTTTTGATGCATATTGCACATTTTCTGTTAATCCAATAAACCTAATTTCACTACTGAAATATTACTGTGTCCATCAGTTATTTGATAGATCAAAATGAAATTGCTGATCCAAACACCGAATTATTTATAAATGGAAATCATGGAAATTGTCAGGGGTGCCCAAACCTTTTCATACGACTGTATGTATCGTTTTTTGTGTGCTCTAGAGCAACGGTGTCTAGATGGAATTTGTATTTGTGGTCCTGGCAGCTGGACTTTTTTTGGAACACCATTATTCTTGTCTTACTGAGATTTACTGTCAAGGCCCAGGTCTGACAGAATCTGTGCAGAAGATCTAGGTGCTGCTGTAGGCCTTGGTTGGTGACAGAAGCACCAGATCATCAGCAAGCAGTAGACATTTGACTTCAGATTCTAATAGGGTGCTGCAGACTGTTCTAGTGCCCTCGCAAATTCGTTGATATATACTGTATGTTGAAGAGGGAGGGGCTTAAACTGCATCCCTGTCTCACCCCACGGCCCTGTGGAAAGAAATGTGTGTTTTTTGACAATTTTAACAGCACACTTGTTGCTTGTGTACATGGATTTTATAATGTTGTATGTTTTTCCCCCAACACCACTTCAATTTGTATAGCAGACCCTCATGCCAAATTGAGTTAAAGCTTTTTTTAAATCAACAAAGCATGACTTTGCCTTTGTTTTGGTTTGTTTGTTTGTTAATTAGGGTGTGCAGGGTGAATACGTGGTCTGTCGTACGGTAATGTGGTAAAAAGCCAATTTGACATTTGCTCAGTACATTGTTTTCACTAAGGAAATGTACGAGTTTGCTGTTGACGCATGTCCCAAGGTAGTTATTGGGTCAAATTTGTCTGCACTTTTGTGGATTGGGGTGATCAGTCCTTGGTTCCAAATATTGGGGAATATGCCAGAGCTAAGGATGATGTTAAAGAGTTTAATTATAGCCAATTGGAATCTGTGGTCTGTATATTTTATCATTTCATTGAGGATACCATCAACACCACAGGCCTTTTTGGGTTGGAGGGTTTGAATTTTGTCCTATAGTTCATTCAATGTAATTGGAGAATCCAGTGGGTTCTGGTCTTTAATAGTTGATTCTAGGATTTGCATTTGATCATGTATATTTATTTGCTCTTTGTTCTTTGTTATAGAGACAACAATATTGGAGAAGTGGTTTACCCAGACACCTCTGTTTTGGATAGATAACTCTTCGTGTTGTTGTTTGTTTAGTGTTTTCCAATTTTCCCAGAAGTGGTTAGAGTCTTCAATTACATGGAGCTGGTTTCTGACGTGCTGTTCCTTCTTTTCCTTTTAGTGTATTTCTGTATTGTCTTAGTGATTCACCATAGTGAAGGCATAGGCTCAGGTTTTCTGGGTCTCTATGTTTTTGGTTGGATAGGTTTCTCAATTTCTTTCTTAGGTTTTTGCATTCTTCTTCAAACCATTTGTCATTGCTGTTAACTTTCTTTGGGGGCGGGGGGCATCGGGTGGTCAGAAGTGGCATAGGTCTGATATGGAGGGGCCTATATAGGGTGGTGTGGCCAGGGTTTGCTTGAGGTGGTCTTATCTGGTTGTTTTGTGGCTGGTGATACTGTGATCTGGGTGTAGGTCCTCTTGGAGTGGGTTCTCTCTGTGCAGGTCCTTCGGGGGGGGGGGGGTGTTGCTGGTCTAGGCGGGGTGTCCTTTGCTCTGTCTCTCCTATGTGAGGTGCTGGTACTACGGTTTAGGGTTATGTCCTTCAGGGTCCTGGAAAAAGTTCTGTTCAAGTCCAGGGTGAAGTGGTTGGCCAGGTAGACATTAGGTTTTGAAGTACAGTCTCGGGAAATGCTTTCATTCACCCTCTGTATGGTGGCAGGGTGAATGTCTTTTCGTGGTAGCAGGGTGGAGATAACAACTTGTGCGTTGGGGAAAGTGGAAGAAGCTTTTTCAATCACTCCCTTGAGTGCTGTGGCCACCCTTTCCTGCTGGGCCCTCAGGTCATTTGTACCCGTGTGAATTATGATGTGGCTGGGGGACCCTAGTCTGTCCTCTGACAACAGATCCAGGGCATGACTAGTGTTTGGGCTCCAGAGTTGAGCTACTTTGTGTTTGAGAAAAAGTTTCTCAATGAGGAGCACAATCTCTGGCTTTTGTGTGTCCTCAGCGGATGTGTGGACGTTGTCAAGAGGGATATCAGGGGAGCTGACAGGGGGGTGCTCAGAGGGGTTGGGAACCCCTGGGCTTGGTGTTCTTCATTTGTTTATAGCACTGTGCCATGCCAGGGGATGGTCTTTGTGGAATATAAGGTTGCTTATGTTCCCATTTTTATAACAGTCAGCAAAAGGAGCTTCATTTTGTACTCTTTCCATGTCTTATCATTCTTTAAATACAGAGGGTTCTGTATTGTAATTACCTCTGAACAGCGGGAGGGTGCTTCTAAGGATTCTCCCTTTGATTGGGGTAGGCTGTTCGACTCTCCTGCCATTGTTGGGCTAAAAGGCTTTGACACCTCTCGTGTCACACGTCAGTGTTAATTGAAGTTGTATCTCTTTGTCCTAGCAAGCTTGGTAGCTTCAGCATTCAGTCCTTATAAAGTAAAATATAATGTAATGTGTTTTTCTTCTTGGCTTTTGAAAGTAAAAAATATCTTCAGACTAAACATTAGTCACTCAGTTCCAGTTTGGATGGTGTTTTCAGGTTTCTGTTTGTTTGCCAGAGCATTTGCTGTATGGCTTGGCAATAATAATCCTTGGTGGTATAAAACCTTCCAAGTAATTCCGTCCAAAATCAGGTTGTAGGTTTGGAGTTTTGATTTGGAGTGAAGGTTATGTTGTGGAGGGTAGCATCCTGTATATGTTCCTGACAAAAAATCCAAGTTTATCTAACTCTAAATATATATATTTTTTGTAAAAACATGCTGAAAAATGCAGGAGCAAGTCTGCGCATGACCTCTCCCTCTCTCCTCCCTCTCTCCTTCTCCTTCTCTCCCTCTCTCTCTCTCTCCTTCTTTCCTTCTCTCTCTCTCTCTCCTTGTCTCTCTATCTCTCTCCCTCTCTCCTTCTTTCTCTCTCCCTTCTCTCCTTCTTTCTCCCTCTCCCTCTCTCTTTCTTTCTCTCCCTCACTCTCTCTTCCTCTCCCTCCCTCACTCTCTCTTCCTCTCCCTCCCTCACTCTCTCTCTCTCCTTCCCTCCCTCACTCTCCCTCTCTCTCCCTCTCTCTCCTTCTCTCCCTCTCTCTCCTTCTCTCCCTCTCTCTCTCCTTCTCTTTGTGTATCTTGATGACACCACTGATAATGTCTGTCTCTATGCCATTCTCTCATTCCCTGTCCCTCTCTCTTTCGCTTCCCTCCTCTCTCTGTCTATCTTTCTCTCTCCACCTCTCCTCTCTGAATATAAATCATGTACTTGTTAGAAAGTTAAGGAACACATGAGAATTCCTGCATAAAGAGACCTATTCTTAGATTTGAATACCTCTCTCATGAGAAATACTCTATTCTGGCAGTCACTCATCCCCACCTAGGAAATACACCAACCTACTTTTGCTTTACCTGGTGGAATTTTGATAACAGAAACATATTGATGTTTATTCAATACGTATTTCAAATGCAAAACGGATCCTACATCAACTGGTCCTCATCTTTTTTATCAATTTAATTTAACTTTTATTTTATCACAAAATAAAATAACAGTGTGAAAATCAGTCTCTCAAGCCCCGTCGCTGTGGCGTTCTGCTACTCACTGTGGCAGTGGCTTTGTGTATTACAGAGCTGTGTTGCAATAATGGTGACATCTACTGGCCTGCAGCTGCTCCAGACTATGGGCACAAAGAGAGATGATGTTCTACTGTACTTCACAATGATCCCTGATAGCAAACAGGCTAGTTTTGAACTAGAGCTCAATTTAAAGTGAGTCGTGACTATCAAAGCCATGCCAATATGCAGGAGATTAACTAACCATATTATGGTATGGATCATATTATGGCATGGATCATATTATGGCATGGATCATATTATGGCATGGATCAAGCCATAGACTTAATTATATGAAGAGTTTCATTCCTTAAACACAATTTTCAGAAATGTTGGTAAATTAGTTTTTACTGTTTAAATATATTATGAAAGAGATAGGTGTGAAAAAATATATATACAATTGCATGGCGTTTAGCAAAGTTAGTTAGCTAGCTACATTAAATTAACCAGTAATATAAAATACGCCAAAATGTTTTAAAACGTAGCTGTCACCTTGAGGCTTGATAGGGGGTAAAAATGTTTTTCCCTGAATGGAAGGCAATTATGTTATTTGTTAGCTAGCTAGGCCACCAGTTATCTTTTAGCGTTACCCCCTTCAAGCCTAGCTAGCTAGATAGCCCTACTGGCTGCTGGCCAAATTCTTTATTCTACTTAATAACATAAATAAAACATCTCAAATGAGCTACTCACTTTAGCATTTACTTCTTTGAGGTATTTCCTGAACAGCTTCTCACTTTGTTTTTCCAGTTGTCAAGTTCGACCACACAACGTTTACACACTCATTTGTGGCGCCCATATTTCAAAATGACAGTTGGAACTCCACAGCAGAAAATACATGATTCTTGTTGCTAGGCTACCAGTTTACAGTGCTTTTAGCTTGTGGTTTGTGCACACCTTTATCCAGAGGAATACAACAATTATAGCTAGTGTCTGAAAGAATTATATGGATTTAATATTTGTCAAATTATTGAGCATGTCCTCAAAACTCAAATAAGCATCAGAAATTGTCCTTATCTAGCATATCAAGATACTGATGTGGACCTTAGTCAAGAGCATATGCATTGTATGTGCTGAGAAAATATACTATGTAGACCAGTGGTCATGAACCGGTCGACTGGTGGATCTCTAAGGCATTCCTATTCGATCGGCAAACATTTCTGTTTGTCGATCGATTTATTTGTCTCGCGCTGTTGGCAGTAGGTGCACCCAATTCAGTTGACCTGCGCACCGGGTAGGCGATGTGTTCTCATTTTGAACCATTTAATTTGTCTGAAGGTTGAAGGTACAAACACTTTCTATTCAACACTTTCTTAAGCCATAAAATGTGCGTTCTCCCTACTTCTACAAGTGCTACAACCAGCACTGTAGCTGTAATGAATGAGTAAGGAAGTGTACCGATAGACTTGCGTTGTTATTATTAGTGGCTTGGGTCTTTTTTAATATCGAGGAATATTTCACTTTCTCAGATCATAGGAGTAACAACATGAATTTGTGCATGAGGCAGAAATAATGCAGTGTGACTCGAGTTTCTCCATCAGCTGGAAGACAATGTCCCTTTTTGGTCAGTGTCAGTGGTGGAAACGGGGGCGGAGGGACATTGAGAGGCGGACCCTCAGTCTGCTGCCCTCTTCCTCCACTGAGACTCAGATGCAGATTCCATAAGCCCAGTAAAATAAAATAAGCACTCAGCTGTGCCTCACAAGTAAAACAACAACCTATCTATTACCGTCGTGATCATAAAGCCTACCTCAAATGATGAAATATAATTTTAAAAAATGGTATGAGAAGAACAACCATGCATTGGCTGGGCAATTCAACCAAAGCCAATATGGGGTGATAATGTTTTGGCCCTATAGCCTACAGCACAAACCTCATTACTACAGTACTGTTTTTCATAGGTCAATGTTGCGTTATGTTTTATTTGAATGTTAGATCTCGGCTTGCATTTTGACTCAGAAAGGGATCTCAACTCAAAAAATGTTGGTGACCACAGATGTAGGCCTACTGTCTGTATTTATTATCATATAGAGACAATAAGATGTCCATAGGCCTATCTCAGGAAATCTAATGAGTCAATATCCGGCAACACCATGTATGATATCCGGAGGAAATCCAAAAATGATTTCTGTATGAAAGAAAAATATGGATTTTATATTTATGGATTTTATATATTTATTGAGCATGTGCTGAAAATTCAGAAATGCATCAGAAATCATCCTTATTTTCTGCATATCAAAAAGCATATCAAGATCCGGATATGGACCTCAGCCAAGAGAAGCATCTGGCATCAATATCGCACAGATATGCGATGTATACAGTCAGTATTTGTCAACATGAAGAGAGAAAATAGGATGTCATATCTCAGGATATTGAATGAGTCCATATCCGGCCATAGGAAATGTCCATGTGTGATATTCAGAGTAATCCCAATATCCTATACAGTATGTCTTAAAGACATCTGGATTCAGAATGTCAGGATATGGTGCATATCCACAAAACTCTTAAACCAATAAACTTTGATTTGATTTGTTTTTTTAATCTGATCTCACAGTTTCTGCTATGCACTTTTTAAAGGCAATGTTTCTGTGTTTGGGAAGTCCTCATTCACGGTAAAGGCTGCAAATTACTTTTAAATGTCAATCACACTATAACGCGGACATTGTTAATGTTGTAATGACTATTGTAGCTGGAAACGGTTGATTTTTTATGGAATATCTACCCCATTATCAGCAACCATCTCTCCTGTGTTCCAATGGCACGTTGTGTTAGCTAATCCAAGTTTATCATTTTAAAAGGCTAATTGATCATTAGAAAACCCTTTTGAAATTGTGTTAGCACAGCTGAAAACTGTGGTGCATTATTAAAGAAGCAATAAAACTGGCCTTCTTTAGACTAGTTGAGTATCTGGAGCATCAGCACTTGTGGGTTCGATTACAGAATCAAAATGGCCAGAAACAAATCATTTTCTTCTGAAACTCATCAGTCTATTTTTGTTCTGAGAAATTAAGGCTATTTCATGCAAGAAATTGCCAAGAAACTGAAGATCTCTCTCTCTCTCTCTCTCTCTCTCTCTCTCTCTCTCTCTCTCTCTCTCTCTCTCTCTCTCTCTCTCTCTCTCTCTCTCTCTAATACAGACTGGGGCTTGCTTATTGTCATCATTTCCTAATGGTCAGCCAAGCCCCAAGTCACAATATTGAACAGGACTGGACTTGTAATTGCCTATAATCTCTTGGCCTTCTATGAAGGGTCGAGGAACAGAAAGGAAAATGAAGAGGCAGCCAGTCATTACTATGGAGGGGGGGGGGGGGGGGGGGGGGGGCCCAGAGGACCATTTCCAGGTCATTAGTTTTAGGAATGCATGGAAGGCAGAGAGGGGGGAAAGCCCAGAGGACCATTTCCAGGTCATTAGTTTTAGGAATGCAGGGAGGCAAGCCTCCAATGCAATAGGTTGGAGTGCTTGTTCACAGCCCTGGGTGCCAGCGAGAAGGAGGAGGCTTGCTTCCTTTGTGCGTTTGATCAGCATACCTGTCCTCGATGGTTGAACCATGGGCCCCAAATGTTGTGTTGTGGATTGGATTATAATTGTAGTCATCTTTGGAGTGATTTCTGTGTGTAAGAAGTTTTAGTGTAGTTCATGTTTAAATTTAAATATGTTTGCTAAGTACAATATCCAAAATATAGGACAAATTAGACACAAATAAATAGACACACACACACACACTCCTGAGATAACATCTTCTTGCGTTGATCCACAGGCTACAGAGCAGTCACGATAGCGCCCTGTGGTCAAGGATCACCCAGTGCGGGGTCACATGAGTAACACAGCAGTGAGGTCCTTCACTTCACTAGTCTGCTAGCTGGGGTCATAGTGGCAAGTCCTCTGACAAAGCCTGGGGCTCTGGAGTCTTGCCTCGCATACACACAAACACAAGCAAGCATGAACGCATGCACACAAGCACACACACACACAGTGAATCTCCCACACCGCTCAGCTTGCTTCCACACATCCTTATTCAAGTGCCTAGGGACTAGAGAACCAGAGAGAGGGAGAGAGAGAGTCAGCTCACTCATGCCTAGTGGGCAGCCGGTTTCTACACATTAAAACGCTCACAGGGGACCGAAACAGAAATGGTTGCCACTCGCTCGCCCACTACCACACAGACACTCTGGTGAGTCATCCATGGAGACTGCAGCCCATAGCCGTGAGGTATTTAAATAAACACTTTCATGTGGCTTTTGGATCATGTGGCATCCTCTCATCCAACATTAAATGAACAAATTGGTAATGCAGTAAATTACTTCCCCATTCTATGACAGGGTTTTGAGGTTAAAACCAACCATTGTTTTAAACGATTTACTGTTTATAATTACATCATTCATTCATTCATTACAACTTCTAATGCAGATCATTTCAGTAGTATTATAATTACAACTTCTAATGCAGATCATTTCAGTAGTATTATCATAACTTCTAATGCATATAATTTCAGTAGTATTATCATAACTTCTAATGCACATAATTTCAGTAGTATTATCATAACATCTTCTAATGCAGATCATTTCAGTAGTATTATCATAACATCTTCTAATGCAGATCATTTCAGTAGTATTATCATAACATCTTCTAATGCAGATCATTTCAGTAGTATTATCATTACAACTTCTAATGCAGATCATTTCAGTAGTATTATCATAACATCTTCTAATGCAGATCATTTCAGTAGTATTATCATAACATCTTCTAATGCAGATCATTTCAGTAGTATTATCATTACAACTTCTAATGCAGATCATTTCAGTAGTATTATCATTACAACTTCTAATGCAGATCATTTCAGTAGTATTATCATAACTTCTAATGCATATAATTTCAGTAGTATTATCATAACATCTTCTAATGCAGATCATTTCAGTAGTATTATCATAACATCTTCTAATGCAGATCATTTCAGTAGTAGTATCATAACTTCTAATGCAGATCATTTCAGTAGTATTATCATAACATCTTCTAATGCAGATCATTTCAGTAGTATTATCATTACATCTTCTAATGCAGATCATTTCAGTAGTATTATCATAACATCTTCTAATGCAGATCATTTCAGTAGTATTATCATTACAACTTCTAATGCAGATCATTTCAGTAGCACTATCATAACATCTTCTAATGCAGATCATTTCAGTAGTATTATCATTACATCTTCTAATGCAGATAATTTCAGTAGCACTATCATTACAACTTCTAATGCAGATCATTTCAGTAGTAAACATAAATATTGAAATGACTTCTAAGATTTAACTTGAGTTTTAATGAAGCTTGTACCCTAACGACCTCCCAAGCTAGCCTCCCCTGATCAACTTCCTTGATATGTTTTATGTTTAAAGAAGAGTTCAGTTGTGGGGGTCGGGGGTCGGAGGTCTTTACCCAAAGCCTGGCCCTGAGGGGTGATGACAGGCATGCAAATCAAGCCGCATGTGTACCTCTTTAATATTAAACGCGGTTATTAGATGGAGCAAAGGCCTGACCCCCAGCGCGTGCCGGCACCACATGTGAATAATTAATACTAGCTGATTATGCTAATCAGGAAAAACTAGGAGAGATGAGATTGGCCAAGAGTACTTCTACTGCGAGCCACGGGAAGGAAGAAGGAAGGATTTTTTTCCTCTCTCTCTTTTTAGGATTTCCTTCAACGGATTATGCAAAGTAATGTCAACACTCATCGTGTGTGTCTTTGAAAGAAGGGAATGTGGATTTAGCTATCTGTAATGCGCTGACAGACCCTCGGCATGCTGTGATGTGTTTTATGTGTGTCTGTCTGTCTGTGTGTGTGTGTGTGTGTGTGTGTTTTATGTGTGTTACAATGACAGCCTTTTATGTGTTACAATGAGGGCCTACACCGGCCAAACTCGGATGATGCTGGGCCAATTGTGATTCTGGATTCGAACCAGGGTGTCTGTAGTGACACCTCTATCACCGAGATGCAGTGTCTTAGACCACTGTGCCACTTGGGAGCCCAAAGTAATATGTTAGTATGTAGTATGGGTATATGTTAGTGTGTAGTATGTTATATATGTTAGTGTGTAGTATGTTAATATGTTAGTATGTAGTATGGTAATATGTTACTATGTAGTATGTTATATATGTTAGTATGTAATATGCTAATATGTAGTATGTAAATCAGTTACAGTTACAAAAAAACGGTAACTGTAATCCATTACGTTATCAGCAAAAATATTGTAATCAGATTACAGATACTTTTGAAAAACTAGATGATTACTTTTTTTCACCTGAGCAAGTCTGACCACAAGTCAGGGACCACTATGATAACACACCAAATGTGTTTGGTGGATCGAAAGTAGGAATAGGCTTTTGTAGGCTACAGTCCAAGCTACAGTGGGGAGAACAAGAATTTGATACACTGCCGATTTTGCAGGTTTTCCCGCTTACAAAGCATGTAGAAGTCTGTAATTTTTATCATAGGTACTCTTCAACTGTGAGTGACGGAATCTAAAACAAAAATCAAGAAAATCACATTGTATGATTTTTAAGTAATTAATTTGTATTTTATTGCATGACATAAGTATTTGATACATCAGAAAAGCAGAACTTAATATTTGGTATAGAAACCTTTGTTTGCAATTACAGAGATCATACGTTTCCTGTAGTTCTTGACCAGGTTTGCACACACTGCAGCAGGGATTTTGGCCCACTCCTCCATCCAGATCCTTCAGGTTTCGGGGCTGTCGCTGGGCAATACGGACTTTCAGCTCCCTCCAAATATTTTCTATTGGGTTCAGGTCTGGAGACTGGCTAGGCCACTCCAGGACCTTGAGATGCTTCTTACGGAGCCACTCCTTAGTTGCCCTGGCTGTGTGTTTCAGGTCGTTGTCATGCTGGAAGACCCAGCCACGACCCATCTTCAATGCTCTTACTGAGGGAAGGAGGTTGTTGGCCAAGATCTCGCGATACATGGCCCCATCCATCCTCCCCTCAATACGTTGCAGTCGTCCTGTCCCCTTTGCAGAAAAGCATCCCCAAAGAATGATGTTTCCACCTCCATGCTTCACGGTTGGGATGGTGTTCTTGGGGTTGTACTCATCCTTATTCTTCCTCCAAACACGGCGAGTGGAGTTTAGACCAAAAATATCTATTTTTGTCTCATCAGACCACATGACCTTCTCCCATTCCTCCTCTGGATCATCCAGATGGTCATTGGCAAACTTCAGACGGGCCTGGACATGCGCTGGCTTGAGCAGGGGGACCTTGCGTGCGCTGCAGGATTTTAATCCATGACGGCGTAGTGTGTTACTAATGGTTTTCTTTGAGACTGTGGTCCCAGCTCTCTTCAGGTCATTGACCAGGTCCTGCCGTGTAGTTCTGGGCTGATCCCTCACCTTCCTCATGATCATTGATGCCCCACGAGGTGAGATCTTGCATGGTGCCCCAGACCGAGGGAGATTGACTGTCATCTTGAACTTCTTCCATTTTCTAATAATTGCGCCAACAGTTGTTGCCTTCTCACTAAGCTGCTTGCCTATTGTCCTGTAGCCCATCCCAGCCTTGTGCAGGTCTACAATTTTATCCCTGATGTCCTTACACAGCTCTCTGGTCTTGGCCATTGTGGAGAGGTTGGAGTCTGTTTGATTGAGTGTGTGGACAGGTGTCTTTTATACAGGTAACGAGTTCAAACAGGTGCAGTTAATACAGGTAATGAGTGGAGAACAGGAGGGCTTCTTAAAGAAAAACTAACAGGTCTGTGAGAGCCGGAATTCTTACTGGTTGGTAGGTGATCAAATACTTATGTCATGCAATAAAATGATAATTAATTATTTAAAAATCATACAATGTGATTTTCTGGATTTTTGTTTTAGATTCCGTCTCTCACAGTTGAGGTGTACCTATGATAAAAAATACAGACCTCTACATGCTTTGTAAGTAGGAAAATCTGCAAAATCGGCAGTGTATCAAATACTTGTTCTCCCCACTGTATGTCTTCCAATGGTGCGACTGCTGTCGGCATCCAAAGATTATCCAACTTGAATAAACGCTTCGAGGTAAGGATGACGGCGATATGGATATCACTTATTATTGATCTACAGTTGAAGTCGTAAGTTTACATACACCTTAGCCAAATACATTTAAACTCAGTTTTTCACAATTCCTGACATTTAATCCTAGTAAAAATTCCCTGTGTTAGATCAGTTAGGATCACCACTTTATTTTAAGAATGTGAAATGTCAGAATAATAGTAGAGAGAAATAATTATTTGAGCTTTTATTTCTTTCATCACATTCCAGTGGGTCAGAAGTTTACATACACTAAGTTGACAGTGCCTTTAAATAGCTTGGAAAATTCCAGAAAAATGTCATGGCTTTAGAAGCTTCTGATAGTCTAATTGACACAATTTGAGTCAATTGGAGGTGTACCTGTGGATGTATTTCAAGGGCTACCTTCAAACTTAGTGCCTCTTTGCTCGACATCATCGGAAAATCAAAAGAAATTAGCCAAGAATTGTAGACCACAAGTCTGGTTCATCCTTGGGAGCAATTTCCAAAGAGATGAACAAACTTTGGCACGGAAAGTGCAAATCAATCCCAGAACAACAGCAAAGGACCTTGTGAAGATGCTGGAGGAAACAGGTACAAAAGTATCTATATCCACAGTAAAACGAGTCCTATATCGACATAACCTGAAAGGCCCCTCAGCAAGGAAGAAGCCACTGCTCCAAAACTGCCATAAAAAAGCCACACTACGGTTTGCAACTGCACATGGGGACAAAGATTGTACTTTTTGGAGAAATGTCCTCTGGTCTGATGAAACAAAAATAGAACTGTTTGGCCATAATGACCATCGTTATGTTTGGAGGAAGAACTGAAGAACACCATCCCAACCGTGAAGCACGGGGGTGGCAGCATCATGTTGTGGGGCTGCTTTGCTGCAGGAGGGACTGGTGCACTTCACAGAATAGATGGCATCATGAGGAAGGAAAATTATGTGGATATATTGAAGCAACATCTCAAGACATCAGTCAGGAAGTTAAAGCTTGGTCGCAAATGGGTCCCAAGCATACTTCCAAAGTTGTGGCAAAATGGCTTAAGGACAACAATGTCAAGGTATTGGAGTGGCAATCACAAAGCCTTGACCTCAATCCTATAGAACATTTGTGGGCAGAACTGAAAAAGCGTGTGCGAGCAAGGAGGCCTACAAACCTGACTCAGTTACACCAGTTCTGTCAGGAGGAATGGGCCAAAATTCACCCAACTTATTGTGGGAAGCTTGTGGAAGGCTACCTGAAACGTTTGACCCAAGTTAAACAATTTAAAGGCAATGCTACCAAATACTAATTGAGTGTATGTAAACTGACCCACTGGGAACGTGATGAAAGAAATTCAAGCTTAAATAAATCATTCTCTCTGTCACGATCGCAGTTAGACAGGACCCGAGGCGCAGAGCTGTGGTGCAAAAACATTCCTTTTTTTTTTACATAAACTCTAAAACCAGCAAAAGGAGACACAACCATGAACTGGCGTACACAAAGGCACACACACACACAAAAACAAAACACAAACACAGGTGGGACTACTGAAATTAAATAGGCTCCCCAATTAGAGACAATGCTTAGAACCAATGCTTAGAACCAATCCCAAGCAGAACATAGATAATTCCAGAGAGGTTTGGACACTAAACCTGAAAATAAAATGGTGATCCTAACTGATCTAAGACAGGGAATTTTTATTATTAAATGTCAGGAATTGTGAAAAAATGAGTTTAAATGTATTTGGCTAAGGTGTATGTAAACGTCCGACTTCAACTGTATGTAGTGCATTGATGTGAATAACACTGCTGCTCTCTCATTTAGCTATTTGCGCCTTACAGATTGAGGTTGTTGTGGATGGCTGTTCACAAATCTAAGTGTGTATTTGAACCCAATAATGGTTGAATTCAATACATTTAAGCTGCCTATCAATCATTGTTTTTGAAACCAGTGGACAGCCAGTGAAAAATGCGCTCTTGCAACAGCTGCATAGTGCGGATCCAAGCCTATGGAATAAAAGTGGGCTTTTATTGCTCAAACATTTGATAGATCTGTAGTTGCTACATCCATTTTTTTTTACTTATAAATTATATATACATTACCAGTCAAAAGTTTGGACACACCTACTCATTCAATTTTTAATTTTTAATTTTTACTATTTTCTTCATTGTAGAATAATAGCGAATACATCAAAACTATGAAATAACACATCATGTAGTAACCAAAATAGTGTTAAACAAATCAAATGATATGTTATTGCCTTGATGACAGCTTTGCACACTCTTGGTAAAGCATGCCATTCCATGAGCACAGCATTTATTTTTCAACTCTAATCAATGAGTCCAATCAGTCCTCCATGACAACATAATCATAAACAAAAGAGTAGGGCTGGATAATAAGTGCTTAGTTTTGGGGTCATGCTCAGTAAAAACTATTTGGCTAATCTATACTTCCATATTTCCAAGTCCTATTCTTGAAGATCAAGCGTTATAACATTTATTGGAATGACTGGAATTCTGATAGACTTTGGTTTTTAATGTAAAGATATCATTTAATGGTATTATTATATGTAGTAGAAAGTGATGGGTTAGAAGAAGCCGACATAACCAACCCATAAAGTAACATGTAACATCCATATATGGCCAGCTATGTAAACTTTAACATTGATTTATCCTGCAATAGATGTCATTCAATTGGTAACATACATGTTTGTCTTCTTCTAATGCCTCTTAAGGGGAAAGTCATCTAAAAGTAACGGAATGTAGTCAGATTACGTTACTCAGTTTGGGTAACCAAAATTACTGATTACAATTTTGGACAGGTAACTTGTAACTGTAACGGATTACATTTTGAAAGTAACCTACCCAACCCTGAGTATGTTAATATGTTGGTATGTAGTATGTTATATATGTTAGTATGTAGTATGTTAATATGTTAGTATGTAGTATTTTATATATGTTAGTAAGTAGTATGTTAGTATGTAGTATGTTATATATGTTAGTATGTAGTATGTTATATATGTTAGTATGTAGTATGTTATATATGTTAGTAAGTAGTATGTTAATATGTTAGTATGTAGTATGTTATATATGTTAGTATGTAGTATGTTAATATGTTAGTATGTAGTATGTTATATATGTTAGTATGTAGTATGTTAATACGTTAATATGTTAATATGTAGTATGTTATATATGTTAGTATGTAGTATGTTAATATGTTAGTATGTAGTATGTTATATATGTTAGTATGTAGTATGTTAATATGTTAGTATGTAGTATGCTAGTAAGTAGTATGTTATATATGTTAGTATGTAGTATGTCATATATGTTAGTAAGTAGTATGTTAATATGTTAGTATGTAGTATGTTATATATGTTAGTATGTAGTATGTTAATATGTTAGTATGTAGTATGCTATATATGTTACTATGTAGTATGGTAATATGTTAGTATGTAGTATGTTATATATTGTATGTTAGTATGTAGTATGTTACTATGTTAGTATGTAGTATGTTATATATGTTAGCATGCAGTATGTTATATATGTTAGCATGTAGTATGTTATATTATATGTCATTATGTAGTGTGTTATATATGCTAGTATGTTTTATGTTGTATATGTTAGTATGTAGAATGTTAATATGTTAGTATGTAAATATCTTAATATGTTAGTGTGTAGTGTGTTAATATGTTAGTATGTAGTATGTTATATATCTTGGGTATAGCAGAATTGTAGGATATATTGTATTATTATGCAGAGGAGGGAAGATGGTCCTATGAAGCGTAAGGTATCTATGGAAGATTCCCCAGTTATTCCCCCTTAGCAACAGGGGTTCAAACCCATCTCAGCCCTTCATATCATGTATCTCCCTCTCTACCTTCTGAATAGGAAATGGGGATAGGATCAATGTAGCATCAGGTGCATATTCCACGTTCCCTGCCAAGAAAGGAATACAAAGCTAAATGACTTGATTTCAGGTTACGTTGAGGAGATTTCTACATGTAAATACGAGTATGCTACCTCAAATCAATCAATCAAATGTAGACCAGCCACCCAAGCCATACACTGTTCTCTCTTCTACTGCACGGCAAGCAGTACCCAAAATCAGTGCACAAAATCTGGAACCAACAGGATCCTGATCAGCTTCTACCCCCCAAGCCATACGACTGCCAAACAACACTGCTAAACAACACTGCTAAACAACACTGCTAAATAGCTAATGAAGTGGCTACCCAGACTTCCTGCATTGACCCTTTTATGCACTAACTGTCTTGCACTGGACTCTGCCCACACTGGACTCTGCCCACACTGACTCTACCCACACTGACTCTGCCCACACTGACTCTACCCACACTGGACTCTGCCCACACTGGACTCTGCCCACACTGGACTCTGCCCACACTGGACTCTACCCACACTGACTCTACCCACACTGGACTCTACCCACACTGACTCTACCCACACTGGACTCTACCCACACTGACTCTACCCACACTGGACTCTACCCACACTGACTCTACCCACACTGGACTCTACCCGCCCTGGACTCTACCCACACTGGACTCTACCCACACTGGACTCTGCCCACACTGACTCTACCCACACTGGACTCTGCCCACACTGGACTCTTCCCACACTGGACTCTGCCCACACTGGACTCTGCCCACACTGGACTCTGCCCACACTGGACTCTACCCACACTGGACTCTACCCACACTGGACTCTACCCACACTGGACTCTGCCCACACTGGACTCTACCCACACTGGACTCTTCCCACACTGACTCTACACACACTGGACTATCCACACTGGACTCTGCCCACACTGGACTCTGCCCACACTGGACTCTGCCCACACTGGACTCTGCCCACACTGGACTCTGCCCACACTGGACTCTGCCCACACTGGACTCTGCCCACACTGGACTCTACCCACACTGGACTCTTCCCACACTGGACTATCCACACTGGACTATCCACACTGGACTCTGCCCACACTGGACTCTGCCCACACTGGACTCTGCCCACACTGGACTCTGCCCACACTGGACTCTGCCCACACTGGACTCTACCCACACTGGACTTTACCCACACTGGACTCTGCCCACACTGACTCTACACACACTGGACTCTGCCCACACTGGACTCTGCCCACACTGGACTCTGCCCACACTGGACTCTGCCCACACTGGACTCTACCCACACTGGACTCTGCCCACACTGGACTCTGCCCACACTGATGTCTTCACCACAGTCACGTCATCAGAGTGTGCAGCTGTACATTGTAGTGGAAAACACTTGGTTACAAACAACGAATAGTTCTGCCGTCCTGGAGCCTGATCTCCCTGCACCTCTGTTGCTGGGCCTGTGTCTGCGGTCGCAGCACCTACTACTACGATTTCGAAGTTGACGTCGGCAACCTTCTGTCCCTGTTCTGGATCGAGCGGGGCTTTCTATCTGTTGGAGGCATGAATCCTCCGAAGCGTGGGAGTGGGCGGATTTCTTCGTCCTTCTCGCCAGCTGTGATTTTGGGCGGCTCCATGGTAAGAAACGTGTCTGTTCCTGGTGCAAAAACAATGTCCTATCCAGGAGCTTGAGTAAATGATATTACTAAGCTGCTCCTGAATGTACTACGTCAGTACATGGAAATCGATTCTATCATAGTCCATGTGGGTTTTAATGACATTATGAAGGGCAGCTCTGAACAGTTGAAACTGGATTTTAAAGAGCCGATTGACTCTCTGCTAGACACTAACAAAAGACCCATCGTAGTTGCAGTTAGTTTCAGAGTGGGTGGCAAGGAATAAGTTAGTCCTAAATATCTCTAAAACTAAAAGCATTGTATTGTATTTGAGAAAAATCATTCATTAAACCCTAAACTTAACTAAATCTTGTAATAAATAATGTGGAAATTGAGTAAGTTGAGGAGACTAAACTGTCCCTGGATTGTAAACTGTCATGGTCAAAACATATTGATACAACAGTAGCTAAGATGGGGAGAAGTCTGTCCATTATAAAGCACTGCTCTGCCTTCTTAACAGCACTATCAACAAGGCAGGTCTTACAGGCTCTGGTTTTGTCGCATCTGGACTACTGTTCAGTCGTGTGGTCAGGTGACACAAAAGGAAAATTGCAACTGGCTCAGAACAGGGCAGCACAGCTGGCCCTTGGATGTACACCGAGAGCTAATATTAATAATATACATGTCAATCTTTCCTGGCTCAAAGTGGAGGAGCTGTCTGTTTGAACTGCTGGTGCACAACTCGGACACCCATGCATACCCCACAAGACATGCCACCAGAGGTCTCTTCACAGTCCCCAAGTCCAGAACAGACTATGGGAGGCGCACAGTACTACATAGAGCCATGACTACATGGAACTCTATTCCACATCAAGTAACTGATGCAAGCAGTATAATTAAATAAAAAGAAACTGGTAAAAATACACCTTATGGAAGAGCGGGGACTGTGAAGAGACACACACAAAGGTACAGACACACACATTCATTGTACTATTGCTGTATGGTGGTATTATACATTTTGTATTGTATTGTGGTGGTGTAATAATGTTATATGATGTACTGTTATATTTAATGTAAGTGCTTTAATATGTTTGGACCCCAAGAAGAGTAATGGGGATCCCTAATAAATACAAATCCAGAGTGTGTATAACAGTATTTCTGTTATACACACTGTTATATTTCCATAGACTTTTCAGGGTAAAGAAACACATACTTAATTCTGTCATTTAGGTTAACTGTCCCTTTAGATAGATAGATAGATAGATAGATAGATAGATAGATAGATAGATAGATAGATAGATAGATAGATAGATAGATAGATAGATAGATAGATAGATAGATAGATAGATAGATAGATAGATAGATAGATAGATAGATAGATAGATAGATAGATAGATAGATAGATAGATAGATAGATAGATAGATAGATAGATAGATAGATAGATAGATAGATAGATAGATAGATAGATAGATAGATAGATAGATAGATAGATAGATAGATAGATAGATAGATAGATAGAAGAAAGTCTGGAGTGCAAGTTGATATAAATCAAAAATGTTTACATGGTTAACTATACAGGTAGATGACAGAAAAATATACTTAAATAGCTAAATGTTCGTATGATATAAATGAGGGTAATAATAGTTTACTTAATATACAGTCTGGTTAAATGTACAGGAAAATGAATATTTGCATGGTTAAATAAATTAAATGTACAGGTAACTTAATATTTGCACGGTTAAATTAAATGTACAGATAAATGACAGGAAGAGATACTTAAATAGCTAAATGTTCGTATGATATAAATGAGTGTCATAAAAATAGTAATTTAGGCTTTGGTGGCCACAGAAGCGAAGCTATGGCCAAACACACATCCTACATAGGCTACTATGTCCTCCGCTACAGTCCTCGATTGAAAATTCAAGCTTTGACACTGAACCATGTTCAAAACAGAGTTTATTGGCAAATTGAAGACAGTGGTGTAATGGTCCATTTCTATATGTGTGTACGAGAGAAGAGAGCGAGAGAAGAGAGAGGTCACTCCATCAATCTGCAATTGTCGTTCTCTCAATCTATTTCAGTTGTGGCTCCACAGCGTGGAGGGTAGTATGTGTGGGGGGTGAGGGAGGTGGTGGGGGGCAAGGCACCGATTCATCACTGGGATTGGAAATAAGACCGACACAGCACAGTTTGTCATGTGAGATTAGTCTGCAGCTGGTAACGGCTGTCCTTAATAGAGTCTCCACCATCGCACACTACTCATCCCCTGGAATCCACCACAACTGCTGCAGACCAGGGTGTGTGTGTGTGTGTGTGTGTGTGTGTGTGTGTGTGTGTGTGTGTGTGTGTGTGTGTGTGTGTGTGTGTGTGTGTGTGTGTGTGTGTGTGTGTGTGTGTGTGTGTCTGTTGAGAGTTAGAATAGCAGAATACACAAAGTGCACGTTAGAAATGTGGTTGTGCCTCAGCAGTTTTTCTCTTGTTATGTCAGTCACTGACAGTCACTCAATTTAGATTGGTAAGTTAGTCTAGCCAGTGCCTTCAGAAAGTACTCACACCCCTTGACTTATTCCACATGTTGTTGTGTTACAGCCTGAATTCAAAATTGATTGAAACACAGAAATATCTAATTTACATAAGTATTCACACCACTGAGTCAATACATGTTAAAATCACCTTTGGCAGCGATTACAGCTGTGAGTATATCTGGATAAGTCTCAAAGAGCTTTGCACACCTGGATTGTACAATATTTGCACATTATTCTTTTAATAATTTTTCATGCTCTGTCAAGTTGGTTGTTGATCATTGCTAGACAGCCATTTTTAAGTCTTGTCTTAGATTTTCAAGCCAATTTATGTCAAAACTGTAACTAGGCCACTCAGGAACATTCAATGTTGTCTTGTTAAGCAACTCCAGTGTAGATTTGACATTGAAAGCGAACTAAAGCAGGTTTTCCTCTAGGATTTCAATTTTACTTTATTGCAAACAGGATGCCTGTTTTGGAATATTTGTATTCTGTACAGGGTTCCTTCTTTTCACTCTGTCATGTAGGTTAGTATTGTGGAGCAACTACAATGTTGTTGATCCATCCTCAGTTCTCCCATAACAGCCATTCAACTCTGTAACTGTTTTAAAGTCACCATTGGCCTCATGTTGAAATCCATGTTAAGTTTCTTTCCTCTCCTGCAACTGAGTTAGGAAGGATGCCTGTATCTTTGTAGTGACTGGGTGTATTGATACACCATCCAAAGTGTAATTAATAGCTTCACCATGCTCAAAAGGATATTCAATATAGGGCGGGGGCCTCCAACAAAATTTCACTTAGGGTCTCCAAAAAGCTAGGGCCGGCTCTGACTGCATGTGTGGGTATGGATGTGGGTATGCAGACTTGCGAGCCACTGCGGCCCCTCATGATGAGTTCAAATTTTTTGAGGCCCCCCTACCCCATCAAAGTTGCCCATCCCTGGTGTACTGGTGTAGTCTCCACCATCACACAAAACTCATCCTCTGGACCCCATCACAGCTGCGACCAGGGTGTGTGTGTGTTTTAGCCAGTTTACTACAGCATAAAAATGATCCTGCAGCAACAGGAAATGTGAATTATTATGTGGATTATAATTCATTGACTTTTTCGGTTGAAAATAAAGTTGGAAATTACTTCAGCACTTCAGAAGCATTTTTAAACCTCAAATACACTACAAGTTTTAATTCTGTCCAGCAACAGGGTGATCAAATTTAGATCCTACATCTGTAAATGTGTGTGTGTGTGATGTGTGTGTGTGATGTGTGTGTGTGTGTGTGTTACAAAACAAGTTCCAAGCACTGGGATTGAACCCTGATGCTCGGAGCCATAGCTCACAGTTTTAGCCCATCCTCACTTCCATTCCCAACACCCTAGCTCGTAGCAAGCCTATACTGGTAACAGACACTCGCGATGCCCCTAGTGGACGGTTGGAAATTGCCATGGAAATATAATGCCATGCCGTAACTTTACCATTCCAATAACTCCTGGACAACTCATCCACCCCCAAAACATTTTTTTTGTAGGCTTGAAGTCTTGAACCTGCCCATATTATGCAGGCATGACATCTATTCTCCTCAAACCAAATAAATCAAAATCCAGAGAGCCTTATTAGCTGGATAACAGGGCATTTTGAGAATAGGGAGCATCCTTGAAAATATATATGAACAAATCCCCAAATTACTAGACAACACAACTGAAAATGAAGACCTTGATTAGCAAACAGAGTTTGGTCATGGTGGGGTTTGTTAGTCCCCCTCTCCTCTCGTGCGTGCTTGTGTCATGTGTGTGCATCTGAATGTTTACGTCTGTGCATCCGGATGTGCATGTGTATTCATCAACACATCCTCTGGGGTGAACTTTCCACTGAGGAGCCAAAGTTAGTCCAAGGCACTGAAGGAAGCTGAGGCATCCAGTCCTGACCCTGACAGTGTCTCCTCACAACTCGGTGTATCCCTTGTAATGAGATAGATAGATAGATAGATAGATAGATAGATAGATAGATAGATAGATAGATAGATAGATAGATAGATAGATAGATAGATAGATAGATAGATAGATAGATAGATAGATAGATAGATAGATAGATAGATAGATAGATAGATAGATAGATAGATAGATAGATAGATAGATAGATAGATAGATAGATAGATAGATAGATAGATAGATAGATAGATAGATAGATAGATAGATAGATAGATAGATAGATAGATAGAATGTCTGGAGTGCAAAAAGCTATAACATAAGGCATTGCAAAGTATGAGTGAATGACTGAATATGTATACTATACATTGTTATAGAGTGTTAGGTGAAATAAAATGATACAATTATTACAAGTTGATTATTGCAAGTTCATTATACAGGTCGAAGGCAGAGGAAGATACTTAAATAGCGTATGATATAAGTGAGAGTATTAATAGTTTACTTAATATACAGACGGGTTAAATGTACAGGTAAAAACATATTTGCATGGTTAAATGAACCATACAGGTAAATGACAGGAAGAGTTACAGTTGAAGTCTGAAGTTTACATACACTTGAAGTCATTAAAACTCATTTTTCAACCACTCCACAGATTTCATGTTAACAAACTATAGTTTTGGCAAGTCGGTTAGGACATTTACTTTGTGCATGACACAAGTAATTCTTCCAACAATTGTTTACAGACAGATTATTTCACTTATAATTCACTATATCACAATTCCAGTGGGTCAGAAGTTTACATACACTAAGTTGACTGTGCCTTTAAACAGCTTGGAAAATTCATTCATTCATTCAATCATTTGAGTCAATTGGAGGTGTACATGTGGATGTATTTCAAGGCCTACTTTCAAACTCAGTGCCTCTTTGCTTGACATCATGGGAAAATCTAAAGAAATCAGCCAAGACCTCAGAAAAAAAATTGTAGACCTCAACAAGTCTGGTTCATCCTTGAGCTCAATTTCCAAATGCCTGAAGGTACCAAGTTCATCTGTACAAACAATAGTACGCAAGTATAAACACCATTGGACCACGCAGCCATCATACCGCTCAGGAAGGAGACGCGTTATGTCTCCTAGAGATGAACGTACTTTAGTGCGAAAAGTGCAAATCAATCCCAGAACAACAGCAAAGGACCTTGTGAAGAGGATGGAGGAAACAGGTACAAAAGTATCTATATCCACAGTAAAACGAGTCCTATATCGACATAACCTGAAAGGCCGCTCAGCAAGGAAGAAGCCACTGCTCCAAAACCACCACAAAAAAGCAAGACTATGGTTTGCAACTGCACATGGTGACAAAGATTGTACTTTTTGGAGTAATGTCCTCTGGTCTGATGAAACAAAAATATAACTGTTTGGTCATAATGGCCATCGTTATGTTTGGAGGAAAAAGGGGGAGGCTTGCAAGCCGAAGAACACCATCCCAACCGTGAAGCACGGGGATGGCAGCATCATGTTGTGGGGCTGCTTTGCCGCAGGAGGGACTGGTGCACTTCACAAAATAGATGGCATCATGAGGAAGGAAAATGATGTGGATATATTGAAACAACATCTCAAGACATCAGTCAAGAAGTTAAAGCTCGGTCGCAAATGGTCGCTGGTGACCCAGGGTTTATTATTTGGAAAACAGCGTTCCTAGTGGTCCTGCTGTTGGACCATTGGCCTGTAGAGTGGGGTGAGGTGGACAAGGTTGTGATCCGATCTACCTAGGGGAGGGAATGCAGTGGAGCTGTATGCATCCTTCACATTAGCATATAACAAGTCCAGAGTTTTATTATTCCTAGTTGGGCACTTCACAAACTGTTTGAACGTGGGCAGCGTTGAAGAGAGAGATGCATGGTTAAAATCCCTAGAAATGGCAAAGAAGGCACTGGGATGCGCTGTCTTTAACCTCGCGATAACAGAGTGGATGACGTCACACGCTGTGTTTGCGTCAGCGGAGGGCGGGATGTAAACAATAACAGCAATGGCCGCCGTGAATTCCCTCGGCAAATAGTAGGGTCTCAGGCTAACAGCTCAATGTCCGGGCTACAAAACTGTTCCTTAACAGTAATATCGGATTACACCATCTGTTGTTAACTAATAAAGCCAGCCCCCCCTCCCTTACTCTTACCGGAAGAAGCGCTATCCCTATCCTCTCTGATGGTCTGGAAACCGCCGATAGTGACGTTCCCTGTGGGGATGTTATCATTCAGCCATGTCTCGGTAAAAAACACTAGACTAGCTTCTCTGAACTCCTTTTGTCCACAGACAAGACCCTCGAGTTCCTCCATCTTGTTATGCAGCGATCTCACGTTGCCCATAATGACAGACGGTATAGCCGGCTTGTATTTCCTAAGCTTTGCTTTACACTTCAATCCCGCCCTGCGTCCACGGCGTCGCCTTTTTAACTTGTCCGGAATAACAACCATTTCCCTGGGGTGCAGCAGCGCAGAGTGGGCTAAATCCAGTAGCTGGGCTCTGTTGTAAATAATTGAGGACTCGCGTGTACGTTCGGCGCTGCTAAACGTAAGAAAAAGTGCCTCTGTGATAAAAAGGACCACTAAAACCTTCTTAAAACAGTAGTACTCCATAATCCTGAACTATTATAGTTCAACTGTTTTAAAAAGAAAAACTCATGAAAAACATACTAAAACATACTAAAACATGCTAAAACAACAATTAATGCACAAACGTGGTAGCTGCATAACAGGTGACCAGCAGGGCGGCGCCAACCGGAAGGCCTCTGGTGGATAGATTTCACTCCCACTAGGACCCAACAAAAGGCCAAGTTGCCATGAGGACAATGCTCCACGCGCTTCACACCATTTGTTAGGCTCACCATATCCATCACATTAATGAGCCACCTTTTACTGACAGCTCATGATTACCTGCTTACCCATGGAAAGAGTGGGTGGAGTGGGGTTAGAAAGAGAGGGGGGAGTGGGGTTAGAAAGAGAGGGGGGGTAGAAGGAGAGGGGGGGTAGAAGGAGAGAGGGGGGGGGTGTTAGAAGGAAAGTGTGGGGTGGAGTAGAAGGAGAGAGAGAGGGTGTTAGAAGGAAAGTGGGGGGGTAGAAGGAAAGTGGGGGGGGTAGAAGGAAAGTGGGGTGGGGTAGAAGGAGAGAGAGAGAGGGGGGTGGTGTTAGAAGGAGAGGGGGGGTAGAAGGAGAGAGAGAGAGGGTGTTAGAAGGAAAGTGGGGGGGGTAGAAGGAAAGTGGGGGGGTAGAAGGAAAGTGGGGTGGGGTAGAAGGAGAGAGAGAGAGGGGGGTGGTGTTAGAAGGAGAGGGGGGGTAGAAGGAGAGAGAGAGGGTGTTAGAAGGAGAGGGGGGGGTAGAAGGAGAGAGAGAGAGGGTGTTAGAAGGAAAGTGGGGGGGTAGAAGGAAAGTGGGGGGTAGAAGGAAAGTGGGGTGGGGTAGAAGGAGGAGAGAGAGAGGGGGGTGGTGTTAGAAGGAGAGGGGGGTAGAAGGAGAGAGAGAGGGGGGTGGTGTTAGAAGGAGAGAGAGAGAGGGGTGGTGTTAGAAGGAGAGAGAGAGAGGGGTGGTGTTAGAAGGCGAGGGGGGGGGTGTTAGAAGGAGAGGGGGGGGGTAGAAGGAGAGCGAGAGTGCGGGTGGTGTTAGAAGGAGAGGGGGGGGTGTTAGAAGGAGAGGGGGGGGGTAGAAGGAGAGCGAGAGTGCGGGTGGTGTTAGAAGGAGAGAGAGGGGTGGTGTTAGAAGGAGAGGGGGGGAGGTGTTAGAAGGAGAGAGAGGGGTGGTGTTAGAAGGAGAGGGGGGGTGGTGTTAGAAGGAGAGAGAGAGGGGGGTGGTGTTAGAAGGAGAGAGAGAGAGGGGTGGTGTTAGAAGGAGAGAGAGAGAGGGGTGGTGTTAGAAGGAGAGGGGGGGGTGTTAGAAGGAGAGGGGGGGGTAGAAGGAGAGAGAGAGTGCGGGTGGTGTTAGAAGGAGAGAGAGGGGTGGTGTTAGAAGGAGAGGGGGGGAGGTGTTAGAAGGAGAGAGAGGGGTGGTGTTAGAAGGAGAGGGGGGGTGGTGTTAGAAGGAGAGAGAGGGGTGGTGTTAGAAGGAGAGAGAGGGGTGGTGTTAGAAGGAGAGAGAGGGGTGGTGTTAGAAGGAGAGGGGGGGTGGTGTTAGAAGGAGAGAGGGGGGGGTGGTGTTAGAAGGAGAGGGGGGGTGTTAGAAGGAGAGGGGGGGTGGTGTTAGAAGGAGAGAGAGGGGTGGTGTTAGAAGGAGAGGGGGGGTGGTGTTAGAAGGAGAGAGGGGGGGGGTGGTGTTAGAAGGAGAGGGGGGGGGGGGGTGTTAGAAGGAGAGCTGGTTGAGAGTATGCCATGAGCATACAAAGCTGTCATCAAGGTAAAGGGTGTCTACTTAGAAGAATCTCAAATATATAATATATTTTGATTTGGTTACTACATGATTCCATATGTGTTATTTCATAGTTTTGATGTCTTCACTTTTATTCTACTGTGTAAAAAATAGTGCAAATAAAGAAAAACCCTTGAATGAGTAATATTCCAAAATGTTGGCCCCCAGTGTATATTAACAAATTGTCGAGGGCACTAGAAGAGTCTGCAGCACCCGGCCTCACCCTACTAGAATCTGAAGTCAAATGTCTACTGTTTGCTGATGATCTGGTGCTTCTGTCACCAACCAAGGAGGGCCTACAGCAGCACCTAGATCTTCTGCACAGATTCTGTCAGACCATCTAGACACCGTTGCCCTAGAGCACAGAATAAAATATACCTAGCTGGGCCTAAACATCAGCACCACATTATAACTTCCACAAAGCTGTGAACAATCTGAGAGACAAGGCAAGAAGGTCCTACTACGCCATCAAAATGAACATCAATCAAATCAATTAAAATCAAACCTGTTTTTGTCACATGCGCCGAATACAACAGGTGTAGACCTTACAGTGAAATGCTTACTAACAAGCCCTTAACCAACAATACAACAGGTGTAGACCTTACAGTGAAATGCTTACTAACATGCCCTTAACCAACAATACAACAGGTGTAGACCTTACAGTGAAATGCTTACTTACAAGTCCTTAACCAACAATGCAGTTCAAGAAAGAGTAAAAATACAATACAATTATAAAAAGTAACACAATAAAATAACAATAACTAGACTATATACAGGGGATACCGGTACCGAGTCAATGTGCAGGGGTCCAAGGTAGTCCAGTGAGTGTGTGTGTAGAATCCAGTGAGTGTGTGGGTAGAATCCAGTGAGTGTGTGATTAGAGTCCAGTGAGTGTGTTGGTAGAATCCAGTGAGTGTGTGGGTAGAATCCAGTGAGTGTGTGATTAGAGTCCAGTGAGTGTGTGTGTGTGTTGGAGTGTCAGTGTAGTATGTGTGAGTGTGTGGGTAGAGTCCAGTGAGTGTGTGGGTAGAGTCTAGTGAGTGTGTGGGTAGAATCCAGTGAGTGTGTGGGTAGAATCCAGTGAGTGTGTGGGTAGAATCCAGTGAGTGTGTGGGTAGAATCCAGTGAGTGTGTGGGTAGAATCCAGTGAGTGTGTGGGTAGAATCCAGTGAGTGTGTGGGTAGAGTCCAGTGAGTGTGTGGGTAGAGTCCAGTGAGTGTGTGTGGGTAGAGTCCAGTGAGTGTGTGGGTAGAGTCCAGTGAGTGTGTGTGGGTAGAGTCCAGTGAGTGTGTGTGGGTAGAGTCCAGTGATTGTGTGTGGGTAGAGTCCAGTGAGTGTGTGTGGGTAGAGTCCAGTGAGTGTGTGTGGGTAGAGTCCAGTGAGTGTGTGGGTAGAGTCCAGTGTGTGTGGGTAGAGTCCAGTGAGTGTGTGTGGGTAGAGTCCAGTGAGTGACTATGCATAGATAATAGACAGCAGGTAGCAGCAGTGTTAAAACAAATGGGTGGGGTCAATGTAAATAGTCCGGGTAGACATTTGATTAATTGTTCAGCAGTCTTATGGCTTGGGGGTAGAAGCTGTTAAGAAGCTTTTTGGTCCTAGACTTGGCACTCCGATACCGCTTGCCGTGCGGTAGCAGAGAGAACAGTCTATGACTTGGGGTCAGGATGCGCTCGATGGTGCAGCTGTAGAACTTTTTGAGGATCTGGGGACCCATGCCAAATTATTTTCAGTCTCCTGAGGGGGAAAATGTGTTGTCGTGCCCTCTTCACAACTGTCTTGGTGTGTTTGTACCATGATAGTTCGTTGGAGATTTGAAACTCCGCTCCACTACAGCCCTGTCGATGTTGATGGGGGCCTGTTCGGCCAGCCTTTTCCTGTAGTCCACGATCAGTTCCTTTGTCTTGCTCACATTAAGGGAGAGGTTGTTATCCTGGCACCACACTGACAGGTCTCTGACCTCTCTATAGGCTGTCTCATCGTTGTCGGTGATCAGGCCTACCACTGTTGTGTCGTCAGCAAACTTAATGATGGTGTTGGAGTTGTGTTTGGCCACACAGTCGTGGGTGAACAGGGAGTACAGGAGGGGACTAAGCATGCACCCCTGAGGGGCCCCAGTATTGAGGATCAGCGTGGCAGATTTGTTGTTGCCAACCCTTACCACCTGGGGGCGGCCCGTCAGGAAGTCCAGGCACTATGGTGTTGAAGGCTGAGATGTAGTCAATGAACAGCATTCTCACATAGGTGTTCCTTTTGTCGAGGTGGGAAAGGGCAGTGTGGAGTGCGATTGAGATTGCATCATCAGTGGATCTGTTGGGGCGGTATGCAAATTGGAGTGGGTCTAGGGTTTCCAGGATGATGCTGTTGATGCGAGTCATGACCAGCCCTTCAAAGCACTTCATGTCTACCGACGTGAGTGCTACAGGGCGCTAATCATTTAGGCAGGTTACCTTCACTTCCTTGGGCACAGGGACTATGGTGGTCTGCTTGAAACATGTAGACTCGGTCAGGGAGAGGTTGTAAATGTCAGTGAACACACTTGCCAGTCACTACATGTGACATGCTGGTGGAAATTAGGTCAAACTGATTTAAGTTTGTCTGCAAGTCCCCGGCCACTAGGAGCGACATCCCAATTAGGATCTGGCAAAAAATGATTGAATCAGTTATAGAACCCATTGCCCTTTATGGTTGGGGGCGTGGATCAGAAAACCAGTCAGTATCTGGTGTGACCACCATTTGCCTCATGCAGCGCAACACATCTCCTTCGCAGAGTTGATCAGGCTGTTAATTGTTGATTGTGGCCTGTGGAATGTTGTTCCACTCCTCTTCAACGGCTGTGTGAAGTTGCTGGATATTGGCGTGAACTGGAACATGCTGTCATACATGTCGATCCAGAACATCCCAAACATGCTCAATGGGTGACGTCTAGTGAGTAAGCAGGCCATGGAAGAACTGGGACATTTTCAGCCAGGAATTGTGTAGAGATCCTTCCGACATGGTACCGTGCATTATCTTGCTGAATCACACATTTTTTTACAATAAGAATAATGTCTAATTGTAGCCTATATAATACTACTGTGTATCACTACTATAGCCTATAGAATACTACTGCGTATCACTACTGTAGCCTATAGAATACTAATGTGTATCACTACTGTAGCCTATAGAATACTACTGTGTATCACTACTGTAGCCAGTAGAATACTACTGTGATCACAACTGTAGCCAGTAGAATACTAGTGTATCACTATTGTAGCCTATAGAATACTAGTGTATCACTACTGTAGCCTATAGAATACTACTGTGTATCATTACTGTAGCCAATATAATACTAGTGTATCACCACTGTAGCCTATAGAATACTACTGTGTATCACTACTGTAGGCTATAGAATACTACTGTGTATCACTACTGTAGCTTATATAATACTACTGTGTATCACTACTGTAGCCTATATAATACTACTGTGTATCACTACTGTAGCCTATATAATTCTACTGTGTATCACTACTGTAGCCTTTACAATACTACTGTGTATCACTACTGTAGCCTATATAATACTACTGTGTATCACTACTGTAGCCTATATAATACTACTGTGTATCACTACTGTAGCCTATATAATACTACTGTGTATCACTACTGTAGCCTATATAATACTACTGTGTATCACTACTGTAGCCTATATAATACTACTGTGTATCACTACTGTAGCCTATGTAATACTACTGTGTATCACTACTGTAGCCTATATAATACTACTGTGTATCACTACTGTAGCCTATATAATACTACTGTGTATCACTACTATAGCCTTTATAATACTACTGTGTATCACTACTGTAGCCTATATAATACTACTGTGTATCACTACTGTAGCCTATAGAATACTACTGTGTATCACTACTGTAGCCTATATAATACTACTGTGTATCACTACTGTAGCCTATAGAATACTACTGTGTATCACTACTGTAGCCTATATAATACTACTGTGTATCACTACTGTAGCCTATAGAATACTACTGTGTATCACTACTATAATGCGATGATAATTAATCATTTCCTCCTTCTTTTCCTTCACAGCGGAGGTGGTTTGTCTGCACCACCTCTGGGGGTTTAAAGATTAACAATCTTGCCAATGCAAATCCCATCTCTCCGTTGAAGCC
Source organism: Thymallus thymallus (assembly GCA_023634145.1). Classification (NCBI taxonomy): domain Eukaryota; kingdom Metazoa; phylum Chordata; class Actinopteri; order Salmoniformes; family Salmonidae; genus Thymallus; species Thymallus thymallus. The sequence goes on along the minus strand of CM042403.1, from coordinate 3,722,227 downwards.
TTACTTTGATAAGAAGAAAAAGATAAAAGGAAGGGATAAAACAAAGCAACCAGGAGAGAGCCTCATCTAATATTTAGGCTGTTTTCAAACAGTAAACACAAAATGATTTACAAGTTGATTCTGCACCAAAAGTCTACAGTGTAAACAGTGCAAAATACCAACTTCCTTTCGATAAAGCATATCATTATTTCAATATATCATAGTTCAGGAGGCACTGTTTAAACAAAGATTTTTAAAAAATTCTGGCACAATGCCCACACAATACTATCAGAAATATGTCAGTACTATTCCTGACCATTTATGTGTTGGTCCAAATCCAAACCAACAGTAGCTAGCTAAAACCGTTGACCTACAAAGTTATTCAGAAATTCCCCCCCCGGGGGATCAATAAAGTACCTACCTACCTACCTACCTACCTACCTACCTACCTACCTACCTACCTACCTACCTACCTACCTACCTACCTACCTACCTACCTACCTACCTACCTACCTACCTACCTACCTACCTACCTACCAACCTACCAACCTACCTACCTACCTACCTACCTACCTACCTACCTACCTACCTACCTACCTACCTACCTACCTACCTACCTACCTACCTACCTACCTACCTACCTACCTACCTACCTACCTACCTACCTACCTACCTATCTATCTATCTATCTATCTATCTATCTATCTATCTATCTATCTATCTATCTATCTATCTATCTATCTATCTATCTATCTATCTATCTATCTATCTATCTATCTATCTATCTATCTATCTATCTATCTATCTATCTATCTATCTATCTATCTATCTATCTATCTATCTATCTATCTATCTATCTATCTATCTATCTAACCTCCAACAAACCATTGGCTTTACTGCATTATTTTCAGTACAAAAAGCTTGTCTTGTCACTGTGTCCTTATGGGACCAAATACCCACCCACATTGTGACAACACTCTCGTCATCTCTTCACCAATGTATTTTACCAGTAGGTATGTTTTAAATGTTTAAAGGTGTGTCAAATATACTTATTAGACAAGTTCAGTCAGTACCCTCCCCACTTTCTCTACCCAATGAACATGACCTAGGAGGGACAGTGCTATGTCTCAGACTGCTCTCCTCCTGACTTCATTTGTCTAGCGTTTCCTCCCAGTCCCCTTGGGGGTAGAGGAGTGACCAGTGAGGACCAAAGTGAAGGCCCTATCAGTCAACAGCACAATGGAGACGCCCCATGAATCTCATTAGAGGGATGATGCAGGGCCGGGTCGGGTCGGAGAGGAGCACCGTCTGGGTGAAAATGAGACTGTGTGTCCTCCATCCTCCATCACTCTAAGACAGATAGGGAGGATATGGAAGATAGGGAGGATAGGGAGGATATGGAGGATAGGGAGGATATGGAAGATAGGGAGGATAGGTAGGATATGGAAGACAGGGAGGATATGGAAGATAGGGAGGATATGGAGGATATGGAAGACAGGGAGGATATGGAAGATATGGAGGATATAGAATATAGGGAGGATAGGGAGGAAATTAAGGATATGGAAGATAGGGAGGATAGGGAGGATATGGAGGATAGGGAGGATAGAGAGGATAGGGAGGATATGGATGATATGGAAGATGTGGAGGATAGGGAGGATATGGAAGATAGGGAGGATATGGATGATATGGAAGATAGGGAGGATGTGGAGGATAGGGAGGATATGGAAGATAGGGAGGATATGGAAGATAGGGAGGATAGGGAGATATGAAGGATAGGGAGGATATGGAAGATGTGGAGGATAGTTAGGATAGGGAGGATATGGAAGATAAGGAGGATAGGGAGGATATGAAGGATAGGGGGAATATGGAAGATAGGGAGGATATGGATGATATGGAAGATAGGGAGGATGTGGAGGATAGGGAGGATATGGAAGATAGGGAGGATATGGAAGATAGGGAGGATACGGAGATATGAAGGATAGGGAGGATATGGAGGATGTGGAGGATAGTGAGGATAGGGAGGATATGGAAGATAGGGAGGATGTGGAGGATAGTGAGGATAGGGAGGATATGGAAGATAGGGAGGATGTGGAGGATAGTGAGGATAGGGAGGATATGGAAGATAGGGAGGATGTGGAGGATAGTGAGGATAGGGAGGATATGGAAGATAGGGAGGATGTGGAGGATAGTGAGGATAGGGAGGATATGGAAGATAGGGAGGATGTGGAGGATATGGAAGATATGGAGGATATGGAAGATAGGGAGGATATGAAGTCTGTGCACCATTTTAAGGGCCATGTCTGGCTATCTCTCTGCACCCCAGGAGTGACCCGTTGGAGACGGACGAAGGAGGAAACTCGAGGATACGGCTATCTCTATGAGTGGGTGAGAAAAAGAGAGCGAAAGAGAGATGCAAAGTAAGAATCACGTTCAGTCTATAAACACTGGGTAAAAAGAAACATTGACTACCAACAAAATTGAATTGTGGGTGTTTGATCAAATCATTAAGTATGAAATGGAATGGTGGGTGTTGGGTCTGGTTACACCATCATTGGCTCCATCTCCCTCCATCAGCCTTCCTTAATTCATCTGTTTTGAGATCAAATGTAAATTATGGTGGTGCTGGCAACCATTTCTGTTCACTTGGTAACAAGAGTAAATAATCAAGGTAAGTTTTGTTTTATGGATATTTCTCCATAGAAAGATTGGCTTCCAATATAATAACCATGTATGTGTCATCTTCACACACATTCTATGGCTTAACGTTGACCAACTAGAATCACTCGTACAAGTCACCCAGAGTACAAGGCACAGAACAGAACACCCACAAGAACTCAATCTAAAGGTGGGACTTGTCTTCCTTGACCTTTCGCGACAGTAACCACGGTAACCCCCACAATTACATGGATCAGGCTTGAGTTTTGCAGGACGGTGACAAAACTAGTGAAGGAATCTTCCCAGACAGAGGCAAGGACCGGTACCGGGTGGAAGTTAAAATAACTGATCGCCTCCAAAGGTGAGAAGTTCAAATTGCACAGCTCATGGTCTGATTGTCTCAGATTTAAAGTGATAAAGTACATGTGCTCGCCTGCAATGGGGAGGAGAATTGGCCTAGTGACTGTCTTTATAGATATATATCAGCTTCTCTTCTTGGGTTGCTGGCAGTTCCCCGAGACATGTCGATTCACATTGCTCACATTCAATGAAAGTCAACAATTAAGGAGTCAGTGATAAAATGTTGAAAGGCGGAATCGATTGAAGACGCGGTGCCTGCTGCAAGCTTGTCAAAACAGGCCTTCCTAAGAACACATGTCTTGTCATTCGATTGTCTCAATGAAGACTGACATAGAGGCACACGTGTGATGGCCAAGACAATTGGAGATTCATGGAAATAAGAGGCCGTCTCTTCATTTGTCACTCCTCGATGATAACTGCCTGTCAATAAATGGATAAGGTAATCTGACAGTGTCCAAGTGTCAATGACAATGCATCTATGTATGTCCTCGATACAGCAGACTCAGATCTTAATGGTGCCGTTGACAATAATAACAGCCTTGCAGAGAGGCATAAGGATGTACACATCACACCGAATGTGGATTGAACATTTAGGGCGGCAGGTAGCCTAGCGGTTAGAGTGTTGGGCCAGTAACCAAAAGGTCGCTGGTTTGAATACCTGAGCCGACAAGGTGAAAAGCTGTAGATGTGTCCTTGAGCAAGGCACTTAACCCTCATTTTCTCCAGGGGCTGACCCTGTAAGTAGGCCGTCATTGTAAAAAAGTTTTGTTCTTAACTGACTTGCCTAGTTAAATAAAAAAAAAAAAAAAAAAATATCATTGTGGATCTAGCGGTAGTCTGCGTATCGTTCAGCCGTGTTTCGGGGACCACCCGCTGACTGTCATAATTTTCTACATGTAAAATCTGTGCGCACTCTGTTCAGAGGTGGTAAGTACTCTCAGCCGGCAAACGCTATTAGTGTGTCTGAGCCCTAAGATGAGAGATCCCCTCAACACATAGGGCCTCAGTTTGGTAGAGACAGTGCTTTTATATGCAGGAAACCTCTCCTGTAAGTCCTCAGAGTTTCCATGGTGTAGCATCATAATCACTCTCTGGAACTTAATTTCCCAATAATAATATACTTTCTTCAATACATCTCACCAGTATCCCCTGGTACATCAGGCGAGAGAAATGGGGGAGAAAACAGCTCGCTAAATCCTAGCGGCGTCCCGGGGGAGAAAACAGCTGGCTATATCCTAGTATACATAGTAAAAGCCAGAGTCTTACTGCCAGACTGTCTGGGGCTGTGGGATAACAGACTACCGTGGGGAGACATAGTCAAAGCCAGAGTCTTACTGCCAGACTGTCTGGGGCTGTGGGATAACAGACTACCGTGGGGAGACATAGTCAAAGCCAGAGTCTTACTGCCGGACTGTCTGGGGCTGTGGGATAACAGACTACCGTGGGGAGACATAGTCAAAGCCAGAGTCTTACTGCCGGACTGTCTGGGGCTGTGGGATAACAGACTACCGTGGGGAGACATAGTCAAAGCCAGAGTCTTACTGCCGGACTGTCTGGGGCTGTGGGATAACAGACTACCGTGGGGAGACATAGTCAAAGCCAGAGTCTTACTGCCAGACTGTCTGGGGCTGTGGGATAACAGACTACCGTGGGGAGACATAGTCAAAGCCAGAGTCTTACTGCCGGACTGTCTGGGGCTGTGGGATAACAGACTACCGTGGGGAGACATAGTCAAAGCCAGAGTCTTACTGCCGGACTGTCTGGGGCTGTGGGATAACAGACTACCGTGGGGAGACATAGTCAAAGCCAGAGTCTTACTGCCAGACTGTCTGGGGCTGTGGGATAACAGACTACCGTGGGGAGACATAGTCAAAGCCAGAGTCTTACTGCCGGACTGTCTGGGGCTGTGGGATAACAGACTACCGTGGGGAGACATAGTCAAAGCCAGAGTCTTACTGCCGGACTGTCTGGGGCTGTGGGATAACAGACTACCGTGGGGAGACATAGTCAAAGCCAGAGTCTTACTGCCGGACTGTCTGGGGCTGTGGGATAACAGACTACCGTGGGGAGACATAGTCAAAGCCAGAGTCTTACTGCCGGACTGTCTGGGGCTGTGGGATAACAGACTACCGTGGGGAGACATAGTCAAAGCCAGAGTCTTACTGCCGGACTGTCTGGGGCTGTGGGATAACAGACTACCGTGGGGAGACATAGTCAAAGCCAGAGTCTTACTGCCGGACTGTCTGGGGCTGTGGGATAACAGACTACCGTGGGGAGACATAGTCAAAGCCAGAGTCTTACTGCCGGACTGTCTGGGGCTGCGGGATAACAGACTACCGTGGGGAGACATAGTCAAAGCCAGAGTCTTACTGCCGGACTGTCTGGGGCTGCGGGATAACAGACTACCGTGGGGAGACATAGTCAAAGCCAGAGTCTTACTGCCGGACTGTCTGGGGCTGCGGGATAACAGACTACCGTGGGGAGACATAGTCAAAGCCAGAGTCTTACTGCCGGACTGTCTGGGGCTGCGGGATAACAGACTACCGTGGGGAGACATAGTCAAAGCCAGAGTCTTACTGCCGGACTGTCTGGGGCTGCGGGATAACAGACTACCGTGGGGAGACATAGTCAAAGCCAGAGTCTTACTGCCGGACTGTCTGGGGCTGCGGGATAACAGACTACCGTGGGGAGACATAGTCAAAGCCAGAGTCTTACTGCCGGACTGTCTGGGGCTGCGGGATAACGGACTACCGTGGGGAGACATAGTCAAAGCCAGAGTCTTACTGCCGGACTGTCTGGGGCTGCGGGATAACAGACTACCGTGGGGAGACATAGTCAAAGCCAGAGTCTTACTGCCGGACTGTCTGGGGCTGCGGGATAACAGACTACCGTGGGGAGACATAGTCAAAGCCAGAGTCTTACTGCCGGACTGTCTGGGGCTGCGGGATAACAGACTACCGTGGGGAGACATAGTCAAAGCCAGAGTCTTACTGCCGGACTGTCTGGGGCTGCGGGATAACAGACTACCGTGGGGAGACATAGTCAAAGCCAGAGTCTTACTGCCGGACTGTCTGGGGCTGCGGGATAACAGACTACCGTGGGGAGACATAGTCAAAGCCAGAGTCTTACTGCCGGACTGTCTGGGGCTGCGGGATAACAGACTACCGTGGGGAGACATAGTCAAAGCCAGAGTCTTACTGCCGGACTGTCTGGGGCTGTGGGATAACAGACTACCGTGGGGAGACATAGTCAAAGCCAGAGTCTTACTGCCGGACTGTCTGGGGCTGTGGGATAACGGACTACCGTGGGGAGACAGCTCTTGTTCATAATCCGTCCAAAGAGATCAAGCAGCGGCTTGATTTCTAAAGCTGTAGAAGATATATACTGTTCAACACTGAGCGATAGCACAGGGCTCCTTTTGCTAACCAAACAAAGACTAATGGGCTCTTAAGTCAATTAAGGGCATTTAAAGCAAAGCGCCCGACCCCAGAGGCAAAGTATTAGGGAAGAATGAATGAACAAAGGTGGACCCCAACAAGCACCTCAAAGGTCCACTACACTTCACCCCTCGGTAATATAAAACCACCAACTCTGATCTCACAGACGAAACCTCATTAACGGACCTCTAATTGGGTGCTAATCACAAGTCTTTATAAGCGCCGTGTGGTTTCGGTAAATAATCTGCATTTCCACTGCTGTAGATAACCCAAGAACAACAGTGTATGTTGCTGAAATGCCATATAGCTAGCTACATGCTATTTAAATGTATTTTACTATTTCAAAGCATTGGCTTTGATTGTGACAGAATACGTCAGGATTCCTTGCCATTTCAACATTAGTAGATAGTGACTGAACTATTCACTACATTATGAACAGCCTTAGCTTCATAGTCTCCACTAAACCCTATTTATTGTCTTCTGCAACAATATGGCCTCCCTCCTGACCTTTAACCCCAGCTGTCATAGTGATGGGTTCCCCTACCCGGAAACCACTTATTTCACAGCTACCGCCCTCTGTATGGCGCCTTGATGGCCTCTGTATCGAAAATGATTAGGAAGTATGAGATGTCAAAAAAATTACTTTAATTTTGACACAGAGAGCTAATACAAGGACGTGTTTACCTTATTTGAGGGAATCACCATGACAAAGTACAAGAGGTCAAACAGATCTCACGACACCCAAAGTGATTATCTCCATCGTTGGTGTGCCCATATATATAAATGGGCTAGTTCTAACACTGTATATATGGGCTAGTTCTAACACTGTATATATGGGCTAGTTCTAACACTGTATATATGGGCTAGTTCTAACACTGTATATATGGGCTAGTTCTAACACTGTATATATGGGCTAGTTCTAACACTGTATATATGGGCTAGTTATAACACTGTATATATGGGCTAGTTATAACACTGTACATTTGGGCTAGTTATAACACTGTATATATGGGCTAGTTATAACACTGTATATATGGGCTAGTTCTAACACTGTATATATGGGCTAGTTATAACACTGTATATATGGGCTAGTTATAACACTGTATATATGGGCTAGTTATAACACTGTATATATGGGCTAGTTATAACACTGTATATATGGGCTAGTTATAACACTGTATATATGGGCTAGTTCTAACACTGTATATATGGGCTAGTTATAACACTGTATATATGAGCTAGTTATAACACTGTATATATGGGCTAGTTATAACACTGTATATATGGGCTAGTTATAACACTGTATATATGGGCTAATTATAACACTGTATATATGGGCTAGTTATAACACTGTATAAATGGGCTAGTTATAACACTGTATATATGGGCTAGTTATAACACTGTATATATGGGCTAGTTATAACACTGTATATATGGGCTAGTTATAACACTGTATACATGGGATAGAATTTAACACTATTTTAAAACAGTCCTATCAGTGGGTAGGCTTACACTTAAGAAATATGTATTTTATAATCAAATATTATCTTCTGAGGTAACAAGTAGCCATTCCATATTACTCCCATCTGTCCTGCGAGTTATTTCAAATCATCAATTCCCTTCAAACAAGCGTTTCCGTATTAGTTTCCATATTCTGCGCCTTGCCGTCCAATGTCCAATTATTTGGTCTTCAAAACGTGCAAGAGCATTTCAAAAAGAGGGTTTGACAGAGTTAATTGGTGTCAATGATGGAAACAAAAGTGGAATTCTTCGCCAGATTGTCAGCAATTATACCCCCTGTGTGATGAGTGAGAAGGAAATTGTAAAGTGGTGATGTTCAGTGGAGGCTGGTGGGAGGATCTATAGGAGGAGGGGCTCATTGTATGACTGGAATGGAATGAATGGAACGGTATCATACACATTACACATATGGAAAGCACATGTTTATTCCATTCCAGCCATTACAATGAGCCCCTCCTCCTATAACTCCGCCCTCCAGCCTCCACTGCATGTGCTTGTTGGTATGGTACGGGGATATTCGGAAACAGACACCTGTTCATATACACAGACTTGCTGCTGTTTCACCACAGAGTCATTCGCCTCAATCAGTGGGGGACTTTTGATTTGCACGCTATGACAACTCAGGGTTCCGCTCTGACAACTCAGTGTTCCGCCTTGTGATGGTGACGGGGCCGCGGTTCAGTGACAAGCCCATGGCTCATTTTAAATGCTCATCTGGGAGGGAGGTTTGGTGTGTGTGTCACGGGGGACGAGGTTTATTATGTGCCCAGAATTGGTAGAGAAAATCTAAATTAACAAAGGACCAACCACCCCCTGTTACATCTCTGTGTGGTACATAATACAGCACCCCCTGTTACATCTCTGTGTGGTACATAATACAGCACCCCCTGTTACATCTCTGTGTGGTACATAATACAGCACCCCCTGTTACATCTATGTGTGGTACATAATACAGCACCCCCTGTTACATCTCTGTGTGGTACATAATACAGCACCCCCTGTTACATCTCTGTGTGGTACATAATACAGCACCCCCTGTTACATCTCTGTGTGGTACATAATATAGCACTCCCTGTTACATCTGTATGTGGTACATAATACAGCACTCCCTGTTACATCTGTATGTGGTACATAATACAGCACCCCATGTTACATCTCTGTGTGGTACATAATACAGCACTCCCTGTTACATCTGTATGTGGTACATAATACAGCACCCCCTGTTGCATCTCTGTGTGGTACATAATACAGCACCCCCTGTTACATCTGTATGTGGTACATAATACAGCACTCCCTGTTACATCTGTATGTGGCACATAATACAGCACCCCCTGTTACATCTCGGTGTGGTACATAATACAGCACCCCCTGTTACATCTCTGTGTGGTACATAGTACAGCACCCCCTGTTACATCTATGTGGTACATAATACAGCACCCCCTGTTACATCTGTATGTGGTACATAATACAGCACTCCCTGTTACATCTGTATGTGGTACATAATACAGCACTCCCTGTTACATCTGTATGTGGTACATAATACAGAACTCCCTGTCACATCTGTATGTGGTACATAATACAGCACCCCCTGTTTCATCTGTATATGGTACATAATATAGCACTCCCTGTTACATCTCTGTGTGGTACATAATACAGCACCCCCTGTTACATCTCTGTGTGGTACATAATACAGCACCCCCTGTTACATCTCTGTGTGGTACATAATACAGCACCCCCTGTTACATCTCTGTGTGGTACATAATACAGCACCCCCTGTTACATCTCTGTGTGGTACATAATACAGCACCCCCTGTTTCATCTGTATATGGTACATAATACAGCACCCCCTGTTACATCTCTGTGTGGTACATAATACAGCACCCCCTGTAACATCTCTGTGTGGTACATAATACAGCACCCCCTGTTACATCTCTGTGTGGTACATAATACAGCACCCCCTGTTACATCTCTGTAACATGCTGCCCAAACCGATCACGACACACAGGTTGAAAATCAATACAAACTCTGAACCAATTATATTAATTTGGATGCAGGTCGAAAAGCATTAAACATTTATGACAATTTGTCCAGCTAGCTTGCTGTTGCTAGCTAATTTGTCCCGTGATATAAACATTGAGCTGTTATTTTACCTGAAATGCACAAGGTCCTCTACTCCGACAATTAATCCACAGATAAAACAGTCAAGCTTCTTTTTCTTCTTTGGACTTTATATGGCGCTTGGAAACGAACTTCAATAAGGTGTATTACCACAACCGACCTCAGTTCATCTTTCAATCACCCACGTGGGTATATGCTCCTAAAAACCAATGAGGAGATGGCACATGGGTATATGCTCCTAAAAACCAATGAGGAGATGGCACATGGGTATATGCTCCTAAAAACCAATGAGGAGATGGGAGAAGCAGGACTTGCAGCGCGTTCAGTGTCACAAATATTACCAAGTTATCTCTATGGTACCATCTCCCTTCCACCTGTGAGTGTTTATAATGTCCCATCTCCCTTCCACCTGTGAGTGTTTATAATGTCCCATCTCCCTTCCACCTGTGAGTGTTTATAATGTCCCATCTCCCTTCCACCTGTGAGTGTTTATAATGTCCCATCTCCCTTCCAGCTGCTCCTTCTCCAAACACCTCGACTGTGTAATCATTTCACGACTCGCCATCTGGCCCTGGCTGAGCTATAAGCACATGCAACAAGCATTTGCATAGCACTGCTGCAGGGAAGTACAATAACAGTATATTTTAACATAATGGATCTTTTTTTTCTCCAAAGAAAACAGGCCATGCAAATTTCCACTACGTGTAGAAGCTATAAGAAACGAAAGAGGAAATGTTGTTTGTCCCCTGCTGTGGACCATTGAATGATCAGACCAATATACTCACCATTCACAGTATTACTCAGAAACGTATGGTTATCCTACCCTTGTTATATTTAACTTGTTAATACAGCCACTTTTATATGTATTATATCGGAGTAACTAGCAGTGGAATAACCTATGTATATAATTGTCCTGTAATATGATTGTAAGCCCCTGGAGAGAACACAGGCGCACTTATTCCGTACGCAAATACACACATTGTGTGAACACTCTCTGCTGTCTATGCGTTGATGAGCTGGGTCACCCGATGGAACGCTTGACTTTGCAGTAAATGCTTGTGTTACGTTACAAATTTCAGGAGGCACTTTTTCCACAGACTCTGATTTGTTTGTTTATATTAAACTACTGTCCATTTGTTATGATGTCACTAGACGTAGAATCATGATACTGTTCTGTCTACAGGGGTCTAGATCATAGGAACGTCCTACCCTAAACCCTAACCCTAACCCTAACCTTAACCCCTACCCTTACACTAACCTTAACCATAAGCCTTCCCTTCAACTTTAATGGGATGACGTCAAAGTTTCCCTGACTCTGGATTAAGGGCAGCATTCAATGGAAGTAGTCATTGATATGTTTTAAATTGTATTCCTTAAGAGATGGATGTTAGAACGTGTCTTTGCTATGTCTCCTAACTCTGTTGGAGCAGCAGTAATACAATAGGAAACACACCAATTCATCTAATCATCTCAATCCAAATGGAGACAGAAATGCGAGTGGCTTTCACACGTCTCTTTCTGAAGCAGCATGTACTGTCATTAACAAAATTAAAAAAATACCCATCTGCCTCCCTCCCTATTTTGCCTTTGTCCTCCCTCTCTCTCGCTGTCTCTTTTCTTTCCATTGTCTCTCTCTCTCAATTCAATTCAATTCAATTTAAGGGCTTTATTGGTATGGGAAACATATGTTAACATTGCCAAAGCAAGTGAAGTAGATACTAAACAATAAAAATTAACAGTAAACATTACACTCGGAAGTTCCAAAAGAATAAAGACATTTCAAATATCATATTATTTCTATATACAGTGTTGTAACAATGTGCAAATAGTTAATGTACAAATGGGAAAATAAATCAACATAAATATGGGTTGTATTTACATCGTGTTTGTTCTTCACTGGTTGCCCTTTTCTTGTGGCAACAGGTCACACATCTTGCTGCTGTGATGCACACTGTGGTATTTCACCCAGTAGATATGGGAGTTTATCAAAATTTGGTTTGTTTTAAAATTCTTTGTGGATCTGTGTAATCTGAAGAATGTGTCTCTAATATGGTCATACATTTGGCAGGAAGTTATGAAGTGCAGCTCAGTTTCCACCTCATTTTGTGGGCAGTGTGCACATAGCCTGCCTTCTCTTGAGAGCCAGGTCTGACTACGGCGGCCTTTCTCAATAGCAAGGCTATGCTCACTGAGTCTGTACATAGTCAAAGCTTTCCTTAAGTTTGGGTCAGTCACAGTGGTCAGGTATTCTGCCACCATGTACTCTCTGTTTAGGGCCAAATAGCATTCTAGTTCTCTGTTTTTTTGTTAATTCTTTCCAATGTGTCAAGTAATTCTCTTTTTGTTTTCTCATGATTTGGTTGGGTCTAATTGTGTAGTTGTCCTGGGGCTCTGTGGGGTCTGTTTGTGTTTGTGAACAAAGCCCCAGGACCAGCTTGTTTAGGGGACTCTTCTCCAGGTTCATCTCTCTGTAGGTTATGGATTTGTTATGGAAGGTTCGGGAATCGCTTCCTTTTAGGTGGTTGTAGAATTTAACGGCTCTTTTATGGATGTTGATAATTAGCGGGTATCGGCCTAATTCTGTTCTGCATGCATTATTTGGTGTTTTACGTTGTACACTGAGGATATTTTTGCAGAATTCTGCATGCAGAGTCTCAATTTGGTGTTTGTCCCATTTTGTGAATTCTTGGTTGGTGAGCGGAACCCCAGACCTCACAACCATAAAGGGCAAATGGGTTCTATAACTGATTCAAGTTTTTTTTGCCAGATCCTAATTGGTATGTCGAATTTTATGTTCCTTTTGATGGCATAGAAGGCCCTTCTTGCTTTGTCTCTCAAATCGTTCATAGTTTTGTGGAAGTTACCTTTGGTGTTGATGTTTAGTCCAAGATATGTATATTTTTTTGTGTGCTCTATGGCAAAAGTGTATAGATGGAATGTATCTCTCTCTCTCTCTCTCTCTCTCTCTCTCTCTCTGTCTCTTTTCTTTCCGTTGTCCCTCTCTCTGTCTCTTTTCTTTCTGTTGTCTCTCTCCCTCTTACTGTCTCTTTTCTTTCCGTTGTCTCACTCCCCCTCTCTCTCTGTCTCCTTGATTTCTTGCTATCACAAATCCCCCAGCCTCTGGCCACCACCTCTACAGAGTAATGCGATTTCTCCGATCAGATAGATTTCCTGTATTACTCCGTAAGGCAGATAGCGCGTCTGGAATTAATGATTATTATCGTTGTGATGAATTTCACACAGAGAGAGGAATGGAACAATAGCAGTGTATTGTGCGAATGAAGAGGAATATGAACATCGTTTTGTAGCAGCGTACAATGGCTTCTTCTTCACTGTGAAACCTAATGAAATTAATGTCATTAGGGATGGGGAATGAGTCGGGGAGAGACAATGGAGCCTCTGCACCTGAATTAATTGAGCAAGGGGCCATTATCTGCAAGCGAGGGCCGTTAGACCGGGTTGGACACTGCTGAGGGCGGGAGCCATCTACCTTCCCTCTCTGTTTCTCATTATATACCTCCCTCTGTATTTCAGTCTATTATATTCATATACCTCCCTCTGTATTTCAGTCTATTACATTCATATACCTCCCTCTGTATTTCAGTCTATTACATTCATATACCTCCCTCTGTATTTCAGTCTATTATATTCATATACCTCCCTCTGTATTTCAGTCTATTACATTCATATACCTCCCTCTGTATTTCAGTCTATTACATTCATATACCTCCCTCTGTATTTCAGTCTATTACATTCATATACCTCCCTCTGTATTTCAGTCTATTACATTCATATACCTCCCTCTGTATTTCAGTCTATTACATTCATATACCTCCCTCTGTATTTCAGTCTATTATATTTATATACCTCCCTCTGTATTTCAGTCTATTATATTTATATACCTCCCTCTGTATTTCAGTCTATTATATTCATATACCTCCCTCTGTATTTCAGTCTATTATATTTATATACCTCCCTCTGTATTTCAGTCTATTACATTCATATACCTCCCTCTGTATTTCAGTCTATTATATTCATATACCTCCCTCTGTATTTCAGTCTATTATATTTATATACCTCCCTCTGTATTTCTCTCATTCTCATGAGTGTTCCATTTCATTACTCAACTCTTTTTCAGGTGAGAAATGGGAAAGTGCGTAGGGAGGACGTAAAAGTAAATCCCCTTGTATTTTGATAGGAACGATGCCAAACGTAGGCCCTTTCACGAGATCAGCTGAGAGAGGTAAAGACAGAAGGGACAGATGAAAGTCAAGGACATAAACTCACCCATGTGTCTTTGTCTCAGCTTAAAGAAACATCCCAGAAACAATTTAAAGGAAGCTTAGAGAAGCTTATAAAGTGAAACTCTTTTCACGAGGGACACTTTTTCATGTTGAACCTGCATTGCATCATCGCGTCTGTATTTACATTCAACGCCAACGCATCAAAATTAAGTGAGCAGATAATACCACAGATGGTGTCAACTTTGTGTTGATGTTTCAAATTAAAGGGGTATTTTTCCCTGAGCCAAGGATATCGATGAGCAAACAGGTGTGCCATTTACATAACACTGCTGCTTGGCTCTCGCTCAGACTCGCTGTAAGTAAATGTCAGGCATCCGGCCTCGTTCGCAACCGTCATCAATCAAAATAGGATCTGCTTCAGCCAACCTTGTGGTATTGCCTTCAATCAGCAGTACAGATCGTGTCCTGAGTCAATGTTACCCTCATGACCCACTCATTGTTAGCCAGATAAGGGTTCAATATAGGAAGACTTCAGCTCAGATTGGAATTATTGTTGATGACTGAGTTAGCAACCAATGAGAACAAAAGAACAAATTAGCAACCAATGAGAACAAAATAACAAGTTAGCAACCAATAAGCTAACAGGTATTTCCCACTGGGCACAAACTGAATGAATTAACGTTGTTTCCTCATAATTTCTATTAAAATATTAATTGTTTTTCCACCTGATGACGTTGAATAAACGTGGAAAACTGATTGGATTTGCAAATATTCATCAACGGAAAGACATTTCAGGACTTTTGGTATTTTTTTAAAATCAACTTTAAACCTAAATCTAATGATATTGTTCAAAACAATTTATTCACAATGAATTCACATTAGTTGACAACTCAATTAAAATGTGAGTTTCTGTCATCATAGCGCTTCTTTGGATCAAAACACATTTTGTGTATCGATTGCAATGAGTTGAATGTTCCAACATTGAAACAGTTCCACCAAATGCTGTAAGGTCATTAAAGCTAGTCACTCCCTGCATCATCATTTCCGATCATATATTTCCATAAATGTCAGACAACCTCCAGGTCTCACAGCAGAGACAGAAACAGTCTGCAGGCCACACATTTGTATTGTTTCGGTAGCAATTACTATTGATTTTACAACAGGGTTTCAGCTGCAATGTTATTTAATTGGTGATACGTGCACCGTCTGAATCAATGAACACACTCCCGTGGCTTAGTCTGAGAAGTTATGGACTTGAGGGAGTCTAAGGGATAGAATGAACTTTCACCTCCATGGGGAGGCTACTGGTTTTTCATCAAATAGTGAAGCACCATTTTATGGCCTAAACGGCGTCTAATGGCCCATTGCACAAATCATACACTGGTTGAAAAACAAGTAAGTAATACGTTTTGTTGAGGCCATTGGTAAAAGGGATTTTCCTCTTCTTTAACTGAAAACTGTTTCACTGAAGACTATTGAGAACTATTGAGGACACCACTAAAGGTATGGCTATGTCAGGAGCCCGTTAAACTGAACCATGCATGAGAGCACCAGCTGTTCCGGACAACTGTGTGATCATGCTCTCCATAGCCGATTTGAGTAAGACCTTTAAACAGATTAACATTCACAAGGCCGCTGGGCCAGACGGATTACCAGGACACATACTCAGAGCATCCGTTGACCAGCTGGCAAGTGTCTTCACTGACATTTTCAACCTCTCCCTGACCCAGTCTGTAATACCTACATGTTTCAAGCAGACCACCATAGTCCCTGTGCCCAAAACCGCCATGGTAACCTGCCTAAATGACTCCCCGCCCCGTAGCACTCACATCTGTAGCCATGAAATGCTTTGGAAGGCTGGTCATGGCTCACATCAACACCATCATCCCAGACACCCTGGATCCACTCCAATTCGCATACCGTCCAAACAGATCCACCGATGACGCAATCTCTATTGCACTCCACATTGCCCTTTCCCACCTGGACAAAAGGAACACCTATGTGAGAATGCTGTTCATTGACTACAGCTCAGCGTTCAACACCATAGTACCCTAAAAGCTCATCACTAAGCTCAGGACCCTGGGACTGAACACCTCCCTCTGCAACTGGATCCTGGTCTTCCTGACGGGCCATACCGAGCACGCCCCCATTCTCTTCGATGGGGCTGTAGTGGAGCAGGTTGAGAGCTTCAAGTTCCTTGGTGGCCAAATCACTAAGGACCTATTATGGTCCAATTACACCAAGACAGTCGTGAAGAGGGCACGACAACGCCTATTCCTCAGGAGGCTGAAAAGATCTGGCATGGGATCTCAGATCCTCATAAAGTTATACAGCTGCACCATCGAGAGCATCCTGACTGGTTGCATCACTGCTTGGTTATGGTAACCGCTCAGCATCCGACCACCAGCCGCTAAGGAGGGTAGTGCGTGCGGCCCAGTACATCACTGGGGCCGAGCTTCCTTCCATCCAGGACCTCTATACCAGATGGTGTCAGAGGAAGGCCCTAAAAATTGTCAAAGACTCCAGCCACCGAAGTCATAGGAAGTTCTCTCTGCTATTGCGTGGCAAGTGGTTCCGGAGCGCCAAGTCTGGGACCAAAAGGTTCCTCAACACCTTCTACCCCCAAGCCATAAGACTGCTGAACAGTTAATCAAAATGGCCACTCAGACTATTTGCATTGGCCCCCTTACTTTATTCATATTTTCTGCACTGATTCTCTTGCACAGGCTCCATGTACACTCACTGGACTCTAACCACACACTCACACATACTACACTGACACTCCAACACACACACACACACATCCCTTAAAACTCTTCACATACACTGCTGTTACTCTCTGTTTATTATCTATTATCATCTATTATCTCTGAAGGCCTCGTTATCCTGATGTGATAATCTAGAGATTGACTTTATGATGAAATAAAGTACGTTGCAGTGCTCACCCTAGTTTAGATGAACTACTGGCTCCTATCCACCTCTTGGCCTATCACTGAACCACAGGAGAGGGGAGGACAGCTCATAAAGATGGCTGAAATGGAGTGAATGGAATGGTATCAAAACACACTATTAAGGTGTCATCAACTTCCGGTGCACTGACCCTACACATAGCAATGTAATCCTAACATAAAAATTCTCAAATGCAATTTCACAGACAAACCATTCTTTAATTCAGAAGTTCGGGGGAAGAAAATATTACAAAGTTTCAACTAAAGTAGTGAATCAATTATTACAGAGACCGATAATAAGATGATTCTGTAAAATGGGCGATTTGTGCAGCGTTCATATCAGAGTGACGGGCCATCTAAATTACACTCCTATTTAACACAGTGGCGTTCTGAATGACACTTTGCATAACAGTGTTTAATTTGACAGTATTAGAGGATCTGATACGGTTGTCAGTGGCAGGCCCGGGCTCAATGGGGCTGGGGCTCCTTCCCTTTACATTTCATTTCTCGTTTTTTTTCTCTCTCTCAATTTGCCGCCAAGGTTATTAAAAACCATCCCTTTCATTGAAATATCCAGACTATTATGATCCTCCTTTGTCAGAATATATTCCGTCAAGATGCAATAAAGAGGGAAGCCGTGTCACCGAGTGTCAGACAGACGACTTTGAATGGGGGACTTGAGGAGACTCGATGAAAGAGATAATGCGATCATTTGATTTTCCGCCGATAAATACAAAAGAAGTGTACCTGAGTTGGCAGAGAAGGGGCTCGCTTTTCCTGTTAATTAAATCTGGCATTAATTAAAGAATTTCTCTGAACCATTAACTCGCCCATTGATATCTCTGCAAAGGAGTCATTAGGGAGTTACGGCTGAAGCATGGCGGGGGCGTTTGGAGGAGGTGGTTGGAGGAGGCGTTTCATTTAATTGTGAAACTGAGTCAGATTTAAGTGAACGCTTATCACATCAACGACAGAGATATGAGTCAAGACAGTGAAATCAGATAAGCTATGACGCTCCAAGAAATGAATTTCCTTGATGTTCTCCTCTCAATACTTTGCAATCTCAACACTAGGCAGGTTTCTATTCACCAAGGTTTATTCGACAAACGCAACGTCGCAAAAAAAAATCATTGCAACACGTGTAATGGAAACGGCAGATATAGGATACGTTTTCTAAAAAAATGTATCCGTTCGTCAGGCGTGGAATTTTTATTTTATTAAACTTTCTTTATTGCAACAAATGATGTGACGTCACAGCATCCAGCTGTTTTTATCAACAGAAGATAGTTACTTAAATGGAAACACAACGTAGCAGGCAATTGTAACATCTATTTTCTATACAAACGTTACAAATTTCGACAAAAAAATCCCTGGACAAGTTAATGGCTACTTTCCTTTAAACAAGGAGGCTCTTAAGTTAGCTCAATATTCTAAAGGCTTTATTGGTGGTTTTCTCAACAATCGTGAAACAAATCCCTCTTGCTTTTAGTTCGTAAGGGCTCTTTTATACATAGCTTGCTGTGACTTCAGTGAATTAAGCTATCTTTAGTCCTGCTAATGCTCTGGATCCAATAGCATAGAAAAACACTTTTAGCTTGGTGTGTTAAAGGGCCCCAGACGAAGCCTACATCCACGACTCCTCATTATTGGTTATTAAGTTACTCCTCATTAAGTTATTGTGGTCCAGAGACTCTGAAGGTAACTCTGGTTACCATTGTTCTCTAGTTCACTGTAATATCCCATGTTATGTTACACTATAATATTACTGTACATAAACTACTACTATGTGTATCTGAACTACTCCATGTAGTTTATTTCTTTAGAGTCTAAGGTGTTGGGAAGTTCATACTATGGATCATTTAGCTATTTGATTTAGAATTTTAGGACCATATTGATAAAATATAGATTTTGGCCTTTACTACTAAGCCCATAAAATTGCATTGAACAACACATTCATAAATGGCAAAAAGGACCGTCTAAAAATCAATCATAAGAAACAAGGTTTTGAAGTATCTGTCCTAAATATATACAGTATATATTTTTACACATATTTCACCCCTTTTTTTGGGTAGGCACAAAACTACCTTCATACTTTCATTAGTTTTTTTTAAAAACGGTATCGGTTACCTTCAGACGAGTCCCGTGACGTTCCGTGGGGGTCGGAGCAAAACGGAGAACATCATCGTATTCGTGAGAATCTCCCCTTTCCACAGTGGGGTCCCATTAGTGCCCAAACGGTTTGGACGCTACCACAGAAGTTGGCACATCGACGTTACTGACTTCAAACGTGTCTCCTAATACTTGTGAGGGTCGTAGGGCAACAACAACAAAAAGGTTTGGACACTACAGACCTTAAGGTGAGAAAACCAATTTTCTTGATGTCCCATGGTCTGACAAACACCGCTCTAGCTCTGCCACCTTTCACCGCAGATGCGGAAGTGCGACACTGGCAGATGTGGTGGATTGAGATGCATCCAATGCAAAAAAACCTCAGATATCTCTATAGTTTTAACTGACAGATATTGATGTTTAATGAGTATTTTTTTGTATGCAACTTAGATTGACACACCGGCTCTAGGGGCATTCATACCATATTCCTACATACACACTAACGAACCAGGAGAAATATGTTGTCCCAGCTATCATCATCACTAATATTAATACTGTTGTCTGTACCTGGTGGGCCAATGGGCCAGACAACACACACACGCAAACCTCGTTAATCTCCCTAATTAAGAAACCTCAGTGGAGGTGCCCAGTTGCAGAGTATTTAAGCTAATTACACTGTTAATTATATCATTAATTAAGTGGCATAATTGCCGTTCGATAGAATGACTGTGTCAGCCCCCTAAAAGGCAAAGGGTTAATTTTGTGGGAAACCAAGCCTGCATTATTTACTTACTATAAATGAATAATACATTCCAACGAGGAAGCTAATACATTTCCTGCCACTGAGCAAACCAAAGCAAGCAAATGATTTAAATATTCATCTCTCGTGAATATTTTGTGAGTTATGTTTTCGGGGCTTGAGTGAGACCACATTTCATCTCTGTAGTTCGATCTATAAATTTAAGGCACGGGGGAAAAACAAATGTAATTTGTTGGCCAAAACAAAACGACTAACGTGTTAATATTCACAGAAGAAACAACATCAGAAGTTAGCAGCATAAATCACACGGTCAAAATTCTTTGTTGCTGTACTGTAAGCTTTACAATACTGTTAAGCTACATATTTAATGCTTCCTTTATTGGTTGGTCCGTTGCTAAGCAAAAAAACATCTCAATTTAAACGTTGTCCTTTGAAAGTAGAAGTGCATCTTTAAAACTGTTGAAGTTGACGTCTTGGATGGCTACCTGCCTTCATTACACCGAGGGCAGAGGACTAGAAAAAGATCAATAAATCACGTACCCATTGATGAGTGACTGATATCGCTGAATAAAATGGCGGCACAATAAATCCCCCCACCATGAAACCACACAAACACACCGAGATAATTAATGTAAATTATTTTCACAGCCGAAGTCTTCTCAGTACATGAGTAATACGAACCATCAGGAAGGCCTCTTCCTCTGCATTAATTACAGAAAATGACAAGCGAGCTGACAAGCGGCAAGCTCATTATCGGAGCACATTCAAAACTTTGCAATTTGCGTCCGTGAGGGGAGGAAGTAAGGAGGGAGGCAGGGAGGATGGGAAAGGGAGACGGAGACAGACTCCGAGCTAAATTAATCTCCTCTCTTTGCCGAGTGTGAGCCCCCTTCTAATTTTGGCGTTATTAACAGGTTTGGTGGTATCGCTCGTTCCATGTCAGGCTAATCAGGGTTTTTTTTTTCTTGTGGCGTGTTCGGGAGACCGTGGTGTCATTCGAGAGGGATCAGGCCTCGTAACGCACCCTCCATCACGCGCACTACTCTACAAGGTTGCTTTTAATAAGCTCCCTTAATCATCAGCGGCGGGTTTCACTCGACACGACACTGTCGTCGCTCTCTCATGAAGGAGAGTCATTAGGAGACGTAGAGGTTTATCAAGGGGGAGGGTGGAAGGTGAAGGTGGAGGGTGGAGGTGAAGGGGTGGAGGAGGTGGGGGTGGAGAGTGAAGGAGGAGGGGTTGGAGAGGTGGAGGGTGAAGGAGGAGGGGTTTGAAGGGTGGAGGGTGGAGGAGGTGGGGGTGGAGAGGGAAGAAGGGGTGGAGGAGGGGTGAAGAGTGAAGGAGATGGGGTGGAGAGTGAAGGAGGAGGGGTTGGAGGGGAGGAGGGTGAAGAAGGAGGAGTTGGAGAGGTGGAGGGTGGAGGAGAAGGGGTTGGAGGGGAGGAGGGTGAAGAAGGACGGGTTGGAGAGGTGGAGGGTGGAGGAGAAGGGGTTGGAGGGGTGGAGGGTGAAGAAGGACGGGTTGGAGAGGTGGAGGGTGTAGGAGAAGGGGTTGGAGGGTTGGAGGAGAAGGGGTTGGAGGGTGGAAAGGGGAAGGAGGGTTGAGCGGAGGGCTGCAGGGTGGAGGGTGAAAGAGGAGGAGTGAAGCAGGATGGGTGGAGGGTGAAGTAGGAGGGGTGCAGGGTGGAGGGTGAAGTAGGAAGGGTTGAGGGGTGGAGGGTGAAGAAGGAGGGGTTGGAGAGGTGCAGGGTGGAGGAGAAGGGGTTGGAGGGGTGGAGGGTGAAGTAGGAAGGGTTGAGGGGTGGAGGGTGAAGTAGAAGGGGTGGAGGGTGAAGGGTGAAGTAGGAGGGGTGGAGGGTGAAGGGTGAAATAGGAGGAGTGGAGGGTGAAGTAGGAGGGGTAGAGGGTGAAGTAGAGGGGTGGAGGGTGAAGGAGGAGGGTGGAGGGTGAAGGGTGAAATAGGAGGGGTGAAGGGTGAAGTAGGAGGGGTGGAGGGTGAAGGGTGAAGTAGAAGGGGTGGAGGGTGAAGGGTGAAGTAGGAGGGGTGGAGGGTGGAGGGTGAAGGACGAGGGGTGTAGGGTGAAGAAGGAGGGGTGGAGGGTGAAGTAGGAGGGGTGGAGGGTGAAGTAGAAGGGATGGAGGGTGAAGGGTGAAGTAGGAGGGTTGGAGGGTGAAGGGTGAAGTAGGAGGGGTGGAGGGTGAAGGGTGAAGTAGAAGGGGTGAAGGGTGAAGTAGGAGGGGTGGAGAGTGAAGGGTGAAGTAGAAGGGGTGGAGGGTGAAGGGTGAAGTAGGAGGGGTGGAGGGTGAAGGGTGAAGTAGGAGGGGTGGAGGGTGGAGGGTGAAGTAGGAGGGGTGGAGGGTGGAGGGTGAAGGACGAGGGGTGTAGGGTGAAGAAGGAGGGGTGGAGGGTGAAGTAGGAGGGGTGGAGGGTGAAGTAGAAGGGATGGAGGGTGAAGGGTGAAGTAGGAGGGTTGGAGGGTGAAGGGTGAAGTAGGAGGGGTGGAGGGTGAAGGGTGAAGTAGAAGGGGTGAAGGGTGAAGTAGGAGGGGTGGAGAGTGAAGGGTGAAGTAGAAGGGGTGGAGGGTGAAGGGTGAAGTAGGAGGGGTGGAGGGTGAAGGGTGAAGTAGGAGGGGTGGAGGGTGGAGGGTGAAGGACGAGGGGTGGAGGGTGAAGAAGGAGGGGTGGAGGGTGAAGTAGGAGGGGTGGAGGGTGAAGAAGGAGGGGTGAAGGGTGAAGGAGGAGGGTGGAGGGTGAAGTAGGAGGGGTGGAGGGTGAAGTAGGAGAGCTGGAGGGTGAAGTAGGAGGGGTGGAGGGTGAACTAGGAGGGGTGGAGGGTGAAGTAGGAGGGGTGGAGAGTGAAGTAGGAGGGGTGGAGGGTGAAGTAGGAGGGGTGGAGAGTGAAGTAGGAGGGGTGGAGGGTGAAGTAGGAGGGGTTGAGGGTTAAGTAGGAGGGGTGGAGGGTGAAGTAGGAGGGGTGGAGGGTGAAGTAGGAGGGGTGGAGGGTGAAGTAGGAGGGGTGGAGGGTGAAGTAGGAGGGGTGGAGGGTGAAGTAGGAGGGGTGGAGGGTGAAGTAGGAGGGGTGGAGGGTGAAGTAGGAGGGGTGGAGGGTGAAGTAGGTGGGGTGGAGAGGGAAGTAGGAGGGGTGGAGGGTGAAGTAGAAGGGGTGGAGGGTGAAGTAGGAGGGGTGGAGGGTGAAGTAGAAGGGGTGGAGGGTGAAGTAGGAGGGGTGGAGGGTGAAGTAGGAGGGGTGGAGGGTGAAGTAGGGGGGTGGAGGGTGAAGGAGGAGGGGGGGTTAGAGTAATGTAGTCCCATGTGTGTGAGCCTCAGAGACAATATGGTGAAGGAAGTTGAGCCATCTGCTCATGTTACATGTATTAAATATCTGGGATGAATATCAAAGTAAAGTATGGGATTGTTCTTCCTTTCCCTCTTTCTAACACTGCTTTTGCAAATAGTGGCTATATTGAAAAAGGTTCTGCTTGCAGTGACTGTGATGTGTGGTTGTTTGACCTATTTAACACTGATTGATAAGAGAATGTGTTCAATTATTAAAATGTAAAGTTGAATATTCTGTCTCCCTCAAAATCACTTTTCAAAATCGGTGAAAGAAATGCCTTTGAGTGTCACTTCCAAAAGTGGGGATTTGGTCTACGGTCAACTGGAGGGTTGTTGGCATCATCCTAGATACCATTGCCTGCCGTTGTGCCCTTGAGCAATGAACTTAACCACCTATTGCGCCAGGGGAGCTGCACTGTGGGCTGAGCATAAATATACATTTCTGTTCTCTGTAAGTTAATAGGCAATAAAGTAAATGTAAATCTCTTACCTTATCGTAACTGGTCCCCTAGTGAACTGTGTATTTAATGTTTATGTATTCTAATTGGTTGGTTGAAGTCAGATGTCAATAAGGTGTAATGTCATTGGCTATGCTTGCAGATAGGGGGAGATGGTGAATGTCAATTTGCGGTAGGTCACATTCTGAAATATTTTCATATTTACAAAGTGTTTTACAAAGAGTTCACTATGTAAATTTCTTGATATATATATATACACACAGTATATATGTGTGTGTGTGTGTGTCTGTCTGTCTACGCCGGTATCTGTTAGATATTGGGAGCTTTCTGTGAAGTGCGTTTGTATGAATGATTTAGCTATCATGCCCTAAATGTAACAGTCATATTAGCTCTCTGCTAATACGGAGTTGTTGTTGTCTGCAGCCATCAAGCACATCAAGCCCTGTGTTCTCTATCTATCATCAGAACTAGTGATCAACTGGGACCGCAGGTTGGCATTGCTTTCTATATCACACAACGCAAGACAGAGTAAAGTTCACATCTGTTACACTGCTGTGGGTGCGTGGGTCGGTGCGTGGGTCGGTGCGTGTGTGTGTGTGTGGTCCTCCTGGGATGAAACTAGCCACAGCATTCAACTAGCTAAGTTATTGATTGCAGTAATAAATATCCAGTCAAGTAACCAATACCATTCTATCCACCCTTCATTACCTGGCTTTACTGAACAAGTAAAGAGTAGTGATATCTTAATCAGATTCATCTGTGTGTGAATTCATACTTTATTGTCTTGCAAACTGCTAGTTATCATGGATATGGATAGTGCACTAGCAGGCAATGTATAGAGGTCAGAGTAGAGATAGTTACCATGGAGATGATGCCTGAGGTCAAGACCTTGCTAACAATGAATGACCTTTGTGTGTTTGTTTTAACTTTCATTTGATTTGCCAGAGGTATAAAAGGGTGGATGACTCACTTTCTAAATCAATGTCTGATGAAAATTAAAGGTTCTATACCAAATAGATAACCGTGACCTTTTCAGCAGAACAACTTTTGGTTTCCAGGAATGTCATAGAAATTATGTCTTAAACCACTGGCAGTAAAACCACAACAAGGAAATCAGAAAAATGTTTCAAGAATATTTTGCAGGACCACTGAACCCCCAAATTATTTCCTCTGTAGTAACACTGACATGTTGTTTCCTGCATTGGCGAAAGCACCAACAACACAACTTTACATCCGAGACATCTGCCTGTAGAATATAAATTGTCTCTCTCCACTGGCATAGTCCAGGTCGCTCACCACGTTTCGCATGCTATTTCCCGTTCAGCGCTCCCAGGAGGCCAAGGACCGCCCGGAGAGCCCGGTCTGGTTTAACGCTAGCTCAGCTGCTTCGTGGGCAGGAATGAACGCCTTGGTCTCTGTGGCACAGCGCATCACTGTTCCCAGTTCATTTGTCTCACTATGATTGCATACGGTCTCCTGGGTCCGCAAACAAATCTGCCAGTTGCACATACAGGCCCTATGACAGATCCTCAAGTGTTTTGCTTTGATATGAACTGTTTGTGCTGTCGTGCAGTTCCCGCAGAGCTTACCCTACTGTACCTTGTTATGTGTACAAATGCCTCGCAAATAAATGTGAACAGAACTTCCCACTTTCTATGTAAAGTTCCATGAATGTCAAAGACTCCAGCCATACGAGACATGGACTGTTCTCCAGCCATACGAGACATGGACTGTTCTCCAGCCATACGAGACATGGACTGTTCTCCAGCCATACGAGACATGGACTTTTCTCCAGCCATACGAGACATGGACTGTTCTCCAGCCACTTGAGACATGGACTGTTCTCCTGCCATACGAGACATGGACTGTTCTCCAGCCACTCGACACATGGACTGTTCTCCAGCCACTCGACACATGGACTGTTCTCCAGCCACTCGACACGGACTGTTCTTCAGCCACTCGACACATGGACTGTTCTCCAGCCATACGAGACATGGACTGTTCTCCAGCCACTCGACACATGGACTGTTCTCCAGCCACTCGACACATGGACTGTTCTCCAGCCATACGAGACATGGACTGTTCTCCAGCCACTCGAGACATGGACTGTTCTCCAGCCATACGAGACATGGACTGTTCTCCAGCCATACGAGACATGGACTGTTCTCCAGCCACTCGAGACATGGACTGTTCTCCAGCCACTGGACACATAGACTGTTCTCCAGCCATACGAGACATGGACTGTTCTCCAGCCACTCGAGACATGGACTGTTCTCCAGCCACTCGACACATGGACTGTTCTCCAGCCACTCGACACATGGACTGTTCTCCAGCCACTCGAGACATGGACTGTTCTCCAGCCACTCGACACATGGACTGTTCTCCAGCTATACGAGACATGGACTGTTCTCCAGTCACTCAAGACATGGACTGTTCTCCAGCCACACAACACATGGACTGTTCTCCAGCCACTCGACACATGGACTGTTCTCCAGCCACTAGAGACATGGACTGTTCTCCAGCCACTCGACACATGGACTGTTCTTCATGCTCCCGTCCAGTAGGCGGTACCAGTGCATCAAGGCTCAGACCAGCAGAGTCCTAAACAGCTTCTATCCCCTGCTTATAACACTGTTAAATGGCTAACAACTACTGCTCCCCTCACACCTACGATTCTGCTAAAATTATTATTCATTAGATGAATTACTACCACTATGCTGCTGTTCATTGATTGTCCTGCTACTGGTCACTAATACTCCTGTTTACATGTACAGTTGAAGTCGGAAGTTTACATACACTCAATTAGTATTTAGTAGCATTGCCTTTAAATTGTTTAACTTGGGTCAAACGTTTCGGGTAGCCTTCCACATATGCACCACCACGTATGCAGCTGCCCTAGAGGCAGTTGACCAGTTTAGGTAGGTGTACTTACCTTACCTTTCTGTAGTGCTTGCAAGTTAATATTTGTCACAGAAAGAAGATTCAGTAAGCCTTTAAAGAGGGAGAGAAGCAGCAGTAAAAGAGAAAGTTGTTCTTTATTAATAGAGCCATTAGGTTTAGTTGAATCTTTCGCACACACAGGACATGTCATCCACAGCACATTAGCAAGGTGTCAGTTTCCTAAAATGCAGTCATTTAGGTCAAATAACTTTTCTAAAAAGGTTGCATCCCTCCCCACAAGTTGACGCTAAGTCCCAACCCTGCGTGAAGTTGAGAATATTTTTGAATACTGTGCATATGTTAAGTAATTTATATTTTTCATATCTTTTGAGGAGCTCACACCCAAAGAAAACGTACAGTAAGCACATATTATTTTACAGCAATTAGATTTAAATGAATTCTTCTGTAAGCGATAATAAAGTTGGGGATTTCAAGTTAATGAAATAGCCTCTGAGGGAATGCTTGTATGTTTTTTTCCTCTGGAGCTCATATACTAGATGGAAAATAGGAAAGAGTTTGGCCGGTGTAGGCTGACATTGTAAATAATAATTTGTTCTTAACTGACCTAGTTAAATAAAATAAATACATAAATAATAATACGAAATGCTCTGAGACCAGGTTGCATAGTCGCAACCAACTACACCCAAGCTTTTATTGATAAAGCACCTGCATACTTCACTATGAAGTGATAAAGCACCTGCATACTTGACTATGAAGTGATAAAGCACCTGCATACTTGACTATGAAGTGATAAAGCACCTGCATACTTGACTATGAAGTGATAAAGCACCTGCATACTTGACTATGAAGTGATAAAGCACCTGCATACTTGACTATGAAGTGATAAAGCACCTGCATACTTGACTGTGAAGTGATAAAGCACCTGCATACTTGACTATGAAGCGATAAAGCACCTGCATACTTGACTATGAAGTGATAAAGCACCTGCATACTTGACTGTGAAGTGATAAAGCACCTGCATACTTGACTATGAAGTGATAAAGCACCTGCATACTTGACTATGAAGTGATAAAGCACCTGCATACTTGACTATGAAGTGATAAAGCACCTGCATACTTGACTATGAAGTGAAGTCATTCAAAATGTCCAACCTTTGCTATCTTCTCCCTCCAGGTATTTGACCTACCGTTTCAAGTTCAAGTGTATTGTTTGTCGTATGTACAGGATACACCTGGTTTACACCGTCCAACCAAATGCTTACTTGCAGGTTCCCTCTCGACAATGTGGCAACAATAATAAAAGATATGAATAAAAGATAAAAAGTAAATGGGCTTGGTAGAATCTAATAAGTATAAATACAGGAAGGCACTCAGCTGTTTATAGTACAGTATTTACACGTGTGTCGGGGAAGGGGGGATAGGAGAGCAACTGTTTCATTGTGTAGTATTTAGCAATAATAAATCAAATGTATTTACTTGCACAGTGTGCAGGAGCATGACACTTGAGGTAGACTAATACAACAACCATCAGACTGGGAAGTAGAGTCTCACGCAGCGTCTATATTCACCAAACACTGAAGAACTGTAAGATGCTCTGTTGCTGCTCTGTATTCCTGAAAGCCATTCATTCTATGCAAATGAAGTGGAGGTAGCAGGCAGCTGAATGTTGATGAAGAGGAGGTAGCAGGCAGCTGAATGTTGATGAAGAGGAGGTAGCAGGCAGCTGAATGTTGATGAAGTAGAGGTAGCAGGCAGCTGAATGTTGATGAAGTGGAGGTAGCAGGCAGCTGAATGTTGATGAAGAGGAGGTAGCAGGCAGCTGAATATTGATGAAGAGGAGGTAGCAGGCAGCTGAATGTTGATGAAGAGGAGGTAGCAGGCAGCCTAAAATAGAGGATGGAGGGAATAGGGTATTAAAGAGAAAGAGTGACCTGATAAAAAACAAAAATGTAATTGCTGTCAGAAATCACGAAAATCTCTCTGCCAGCAAGACTGTGATTATTCTGACTGTCGTCTTTACTAATGTCTGTCAATACGTCTGTGGCTTTACTAATGTCTGGCAATACGTCTGTGGCTTTACTAATGTTTGACAATACATCTGTGGCTTTACTAATGTCTGTCAATACGTCTGTGGCTTTACTAATGTCTGTCAATACGTCTGTGGCTTTACTAATGTCTGTCAATACGTCTGTGGCTTTACTAATGTCTGTCAATACGTCTGTGGCTTTACTAATGTCTGTCAATACGTCTGTGGCTTTACTAATGCCTGACAATACGTCTGTGGCTTTACTAATGTCTGTCAATACGTCTGTGGCTTTACTAATGTCTGTCAATAAGTCTGTGGCTTTACTAATGCCTGACAATACGTCTGTGGCTTTACTAATGCCTGACAATACGTCTGTGGCTGATGTGTGCCATCAAACCTCTGCAACCTATCCAGAACACTGCAGCCCACTTGGTTTTCAACCTTCCCAAGTTCTCTCATGTCACCTCGCTCCTCGGCACACTCCACTGGCTTCCAGTCGAAGCTCGCATCCACTACAAGACCATGGTGCTTACCTACGGAGCAGCCCCTCCCTACCTTCAGGCTATGCTCAAACCTTACACCCAGACCCGAGCACTCCGTTCTGCCACCTACGGGAAGGCAGCTCCTAGCTTTCCCCTGAAGCTAGGACAGTAGAGTCCCTGCCCATATTCCGAAAACCTCTGAAACCCTACCTCTTCAAACAGTATCTTAAATAATCATACTCCTCTCATTTCTATGCTTGTGATATGTGGTTGTTCAACCTAGATATCTTAAGATCAATGCACTAACTGTAAGTCGCTCTGGATAAGAGCGTCTGCTAAATGATTAAAATGTCAAATGTGCAGATAAGGTTACGCAAGTTAGGGAATATTTGTAAAAATGTTGGGTCTCAAGACTTTGTCACTAATGTTGTTTTTCCTGTTGTGTTCTTGTCTTCTACATGTTCTCCAAAATGTATAATAAAGAGGCTAACATCCACACTGAACTAAACTACTGTGAAGCAACGTTTCTATGGCAAAGGTAACACTATTGCACACAACGTCTTCAGTCTTTGTCCTCTGTTACTTTTTACGTGTTAAAGTCAGTGGGATTTTCTCCCTAATGGAAGACAGATGCATGGTGGGAGTTGTCACACGCTCACCAATTATATATATCCAACCAGGTGGTGCGTAGGTGCAGCAACTTGTCATTGCTACTCAATATCTACATTAAACAGTAAAGAATTGGTATTTTTGAGAACTTCAAACTCTTCAGGTCCTACATCTTAATAGCAAATATAAAGTCTTAGACTTAAACTTGTTGAGTTTCTGTGTTTACCAAACACTGTAATTACAATAGTAACAACTTCATAAAACTTGTTGAGTGCTTTCGGTATCGCCCAACCCCCTTTTCCAAAAGCACTCAACTCCATTAGTATGCATGTCTAATTCAATGCAATTACTAAATACATTTTTATACAATGTTGTTACTAGAGTAATTAATCACCACAATCACTACAAAGACATAAAATCAAGCACAGGGTGTATTTCAACATGAGCATGCATAGCCTACATACACTGTGAGAATAGTGAACAACACAGTTAGTTAAACCCTTACGTTGAATCATATCAGCTGAGGTAGCAATAACCTTGATTCCATTCTTTCTGGTCGCTGCCATCAACGACTGGGTTTTGAAGCCGCTCTCTCTATCCATAAATGTTCAGTTGTCCGAGTGTCACCACAGTTGCATGATTCATAACCCCTGTGAACCGGTTCAGTGTTAGCGGCATGCACTCTACATAATAGGGTCATCAATCAAGACTCTGTGGAGGAGGGCACAGCTAGCCTATCACTTCCCAGGTAAAATATCACGCCGACTCTCAACTGGAACAGCCATTGTGCTCTGTAGGATGACTAGCGGTCGCACTCCAGGAAGGAACCCTCTGGAGTTCACACACTCCAGGAAGGAACCCTCTGGAGTTCACACACTCCAGGAAGGAACCCTCTGGAGTTCACACACTCCAGGAAGGAACCCTCTGGAGTTCACACACTACAGGAAGGAACCCTCTGGAGTTCACACACTACAGGAAGGAACCCTCTGGAGTTCACACACTACAGGAAGGAACCCTCTGGAGTTCACACACTACAGGAAGGAACCCTCTGGAGTTCACACACTACAGGAAGGAACCCTCTGGAGTTCACACACTTCAGGAAGGAACCCTCTGGAGTTCACACACTACAGGAAGGAACCCTCTGGAGTTCACACACTACAGGAAGGAACCCTCTGGAGTTCACACACTACAGGAAGGAACCCTCTGGAGTTCACACACTACAGGAAGGAACCCTCTGGAGTTCACACACTACAGGAAGGAACCCTCTGGAGTTCACACAGGTAGAAAGAAAGGAAGAGAGGAGAGAAGAAAAGAAAAGGGATGCAGAACAAAGCGTCTTGGCCTCAGTGCATTTGTTTTTATTGAACCTTTATTTAAGCAGGCAGTCATGCTGAGACCACGGTCTCTTTATTTAAGCAGGCAGTCATGCTGAGACCACGGTCTCTTTATTTAAGCAGGCAGTCATGCTGAGACCACGGTCTCTTTATTTAAGCAGGCAGTCATGCTGAGACCACGGTCTCTTTATTTAAGCAGGCAGTCATGCTGAGACCACGGTCTCTTTATTTAAGCAGGCAGTCATGCTGAGACCACAGTCTCTTTATTTAAGCAGGCAGTCATGCTGAGACCACAGTCTCTTTATTTAAGCAGGCAGTCATGCTGAGACCACGGTCTCTTTATTTAAGCAGGCAGTCATGCTGAGACCACAGTCTCTTTATTTAAGCAGGCAGTCATGCTGAGACCACGGTCTCTTTATTTAAGCAGGCAGTCATGCTGAGACCACGGTCTCTTTATTTAAGCAGGCAGTCATGCTGAGACCACAGTCTCTTTATTTAAGCAGGCAGTCATGCTGAGACCACCGTCTCTTTATTTAAGCAGGCAGTCATGCTGAGACCACGGTCTCTTTATTTAAGCAGGCAGTCATGCTGAGACCACAGTCTCTTTATTTAAGCAGGCAGTCATGCTGAGACCACGGTCTCTTTATTTAAGTAGGCAGTCATGCTGAGACCACAGTCTCTTTATTTAAGCAGGCAGTCATGCTGAGACCACAGTCTCTTTATTTAAGCAGGCAGTCATGCTGAGACCACTGCCTCTTTTGCCCTGCATGAACACATCAATAAACACCAATTACACTATACATAGCATATCTATATACACATCAATTACACCAAACACAAAAAGCAAAATACAATCAAACAAACACATTGTTCAGTAAAAAGGTCCTCTAACATCTGTCTGAATTGCCCGAGAGGCACCAACTCTAAGGAGTTTTGGAGATCATTCCACGTGAGAGGCACCAACTCTAAGGAGTTTTGGAGATCATTCCACGTGAGAGGCACCAACTCTAAGGAGTTTTGGAGATCATTCCACGTGAGAGGCACCAACTCTAAGGAGTTTTGGAGATCATTCCACGTGAGAGGCACCAACTCTAAGGAGTTTTGGAGATCATTCCACGTGAGAGGCACCAACTCTAAGGGGTTTTGGAGATCATTCCACGTGAGAGGCACCAACTTTAAGGAGTTTTGGAGATCATTCCACGTGAGAGGCACAAAAAAACTAAAAGCAGATATACGTAACTCTGTGGAGATTGAAGGGGCCTAACTTTTATGATGATGTACTGAACCTATTGGTCGTAATAAAGCGCAATGCGCTATTATAAACTGCTTCCAATGGCTTCAATACAACGGCAGCTGCATCGATATAGACAATATCTCCATAGTCAATGACCAGAATGAATGTTGACTTCATTATTTGTTTTCTGCTATTTAACAAAAGACAGGACCCTTTTTCATTCAATTTTCATTCTTAATTTCTCAACTTTCATTAACATACTTTTTGAAAGGTGCCCAGATATGTATAAGCGCGGGCACAATCAATGAGGGCACCATCCAAAGAACGTATGCATAAATCATCAGACACATTTTTACGTGATTTGGAAAATAATATATACAATACATAGTCAAAAGTATGTGGATAATATCGAGCACACCGCCATGCAATCTCCATAGACAAACATTGGCAGTAGAACGGCCCGTACTGAAGAGCTCAGTGACTTACAATGTGGCACTGTCATATGGATGCCACCTTCCCAACAAGTCAGTTCATCAAATGTCTGCCCTGCTAGAGCTGCACCGGTCAACTGTAAGTGCTGTTATTGTTGTTGTGAGTGCTGATGTTTTTCCTCGGTTGCAACACTCACTACAGAGTTCCAAACTGCCTCTGGAAGCAACGTCAGCACAACAACTGTTAGTTGGGAGCTTAATTAATTGGGTTTCCATGGCCGAGCAGCCACACACAAGCCATTGGACTCTGGAGCAGTGGAAACACGTTCTCTGGGGTGCTGAATCACGCTTCGCCATCTGGCAGTACAACGGACGAATCTGGGATTGGCGGATGCCAGGAGAACACTACCTGCCCGAATGCATATCAAATCAAATCAAAGTTTATTTGTCATGTGCGCCGAATACAACAGGTGTAGACCTTACAGTGAAATGCTTACTTACAAGCCCTTAACCAACAATACAACAGGTGTAGACCTTACAGTGAAATGCTTACTAACAAGCCCTTAACCAACAATACAACAGGTGTAGACCTTACAGTGAAATGCTTACTAACAAGCCCTTAACCAACAATACAACAGGTGTAGACCTTACAGTGAAATGCTTACTAACAAGCCCTTAACCAACAATACAACAGGTGTAGACCTTACAGTGAAATGCTTACTTACAAGCCCTTAAACAACAGTGCAGTTTTTTAAGTAGAACATGAGTAAAAAATATATATATATACACAGGGGTATCAGTACAGAGTCAATGTGAGGAGGCTATATACAGGGGTACCAGTACAGAGTCAATGTGAGGAGGTTATATACATGGGTACCAGTACAGAGTCAATGTGAGGAGGCTATATACAGGAAGTACCAGTACAGAGTCAATGTGAGGAGGCTATATACAGGTGGTACCAGTACAGAGTCAATGTGAGGAGGTTATATACAGGGGTACCAGTACAGAGTCAATGTGAGGAGGCTATATACAGGAAGTACCAGTACAGAGTCAATGTGAGGAGGCTATATACAGGGGGTACCAGTACAGAGTCAATGTGCGGGGGCTTGATCCTTGTCTTCTGTGCTTTAGTATAGACTACTGCAATTGTCGATGTCAAATTTACAAAGAAAAGTTTAAGAAGTGTTAAGGAATCAGTGGCAAGCAGGTGTCCACAAGTATGTAGTGTACTTGGTTTTACTAGCATTAAGTACCAATTTCAGCTGTGGGGGCAATAGCATACAGGTGAAAGTAAAAAACATGTTGGTTTATGTAAATAGTGAAAAGAACCAGACCAAGAATCAATCACTTTTCGGTATGTCCATCAAACCTTAACACCATAAGTAAATACACACTGTTCTTTTCTTAACATCATTTTCTAAACTAGCTACACACAGCCTGGTCCAGGCCAGTTGATGAAGGCTTTAGACGGGTCAATAAAACTTTTATTCTTATCCAAACAATTAAGAACATTTAATACCAAAGAAGTAGCAGAGATGGTGCTATGACCTGATCTGAAACCTGACTGGTGTACGTTTAGTATACATTTCATAATTCAAAAGTTTAGTATTTACTAAGGATTCTAGAATTTTTGCTAAGCAAGTGATTTTGGGAATGGTGCGATAATTATTTAGGTCACCACGGGTCACACGGGTCACACGGGTCACACGGGTCATCACAGGTCACACGGGTCACACGGGTCACCACAGGTCACACGGGTCACACGGGTCACACGGGTCATCACAGGTCACACGGGTCACACGGGTCATCACGGGTCACACGGGTCACACGGGTCATCACGGGTCATCACGGGTCACACGGGTCACACGGGTCACCACGGGTCACACGGGTCACACGGGTCACACGGGTCACCACGGGTCACCACCTTTGTGAAGGTGGAGTACAAGGCCTGCCTTTCAGACCCTGGTACCAGAAATAATTGTAAGGTAAAAAAAAAATGTGTTAGAAATGCTGCAGCATGAAAGGATCAAGCAAAACAGCCTCAGTGGATTTGTTTACATACATTTTTGCGCAAGGCATCTAGCACATCTCAAGTAGAAAACAAAGATTCACGAGAAGATGACAGAACTTCCATCAAGCCAACTAGAGGCTGGGACAGGGGTAGGCAATCAACTGGCTGACCAGGGTTAATTAAACCACAATTTATTTCAATTCGTGAGGGTAGTAGGATACCAGCAAGCCTCCGGTTGCCAGCTCTCAATCTGCCAGACGGATGTTTCTGGCAATGAACCAAGATTTGAACTGGCAATCATCTCTTCCACCTTTGTCTTGTTTTGGAATATGACAATGTGCAAAACCCAAATCAAAAGCATACTACTGACAGAAAAGTGAAACTCCCCACACAAAGAATGTATTGAACCTTATATTTACTTAACCTTTTCCTGTTCAGGCTACCCACCTTAGGCACACACACACACACGTGTTACCTTTATTTCTCATAGGCCAGCATAGGTCTCTGCCGGAGGGCCAAAGAGCACATCAGGGAGCTGAATACACTCACATTTGGCTTTTTCAAGTCAACATTTTCTGAAAGGTCACCAAATGCCTAGTGACAACATGCCTCTCTCCTTTTCCTAGTGACCGCACTCCATGCTCAACGTAACCTTATCCACAACATTCAGATATAGACGTATTCCGATGTATTCAGATATACAGACGTGCTCAAATTTGTTGGTACCCTTACAGCTCATTAAAATAATTCCTCCTGAAAAGTGATGAAATTAAAAGCTATTTTATCATGTATACTTGCATGCCTTTGGTATGTCATAGAATGAAGCAAAGAAGCTGTGAAAAGAGATGAATTATTGCTTATTCTACAAAGATATTCTAAAATGGCCGGGACACATTTGTTGGTATTATAGTGATATTTAAAACTAATTGGTATCACACACGTCTCCAATCTTGTAATCAGTCATTCAGTCTATTTAAATGGAGAAAAGTAGTCACTGTGCTGTTTGGTATCATTGTTCCACCACAATGAACATTGACTAGAGAAAGCAAATGAGAGAGTAATATTAGACCAGCATGGTAAAGGTAAAGGCTACAAGACCATCTCCAAGCAGCTTGATGTTCCTGTGACAACAGTTGGAAATATTATGAAGAAGTTTAAGGTCCACGGAACTGAAGCCAACCTCCCTGGGCACGGCTGCAAGAGGAACATCGACCCCAGATTGAACAGAAGGATAGTGCGAATGGTAGAAAAAGAACCAAGGATAACTGCCAAAGGTACGTCAGTTTCTGATCGCACCATCCGTCGCTTTTTAAGCGAAAGTGGGCTCCATGGAAGAAGACCCAGGAGAACTCCACTTTTGAAAGAAAAACAAAACAGCTAGGTCCTCCAACAGGATAATGACCCAAAACACACAGCTAAAAGCACCCAAGAACGGATAACAACAAAACATTGGACTATTCTGAAGTGGCCTTCTATGAGTCCTGATCTGAATCCTATTGAACATCTATGGAAAGAGCTGAAACTTGCAGTCTGGAGAAGGCACCCATCAAACCTGAGACAGCTGGAGCAGTTTGGTCAGGAAGAGTGGGCCAAACTACCTGTTAACAGGTGCAGAAGACTCATTGAGAGCTACAGAAAACATTTGATTGCACTGATTGCCTCTAAAGGTTGTGCAACAAAATATTAGGTTAAGAGTCACATCGTTTATGTCCATGCCATTTTCATTTGTTTTATTATTTACAATATTACGTTGAATAAAAAATCAAAAGCAAAGTCTGATTTCTATTAAATATGGATTAAACAACGATGGATGCCAATTACTTTTGTCAGTTTCAAGTTATTTCATAGAAAATTGTGCATTCTTCGTTTTTTGTGGAGGAGTACCAACAAATTTGATCACGTCTGTAGATGTATTCAGATATAGATGTATTCAGATGTATTCAGATGTATTCAGATATAGATGTATTCAGATGTATTCAGATATAGATGTATTCAGATATAGATGTATTCAGATATAGATGTATTCAGATATAGATGCATTCAGATATAGATGCATTCAGATGTATTCAGATATAGATGTATTCAGATATAGATGTATTCAGATGTATTCAGATATAGATGCATTCAGATATAGATGTATTCAGATGTATTCAGATATAGATGCATTCAGATGTATTCAGATATAGATGTATTCAGATATAGATGTATTCAGATGTATTCAGATATAGATGCATTCAGATATAGATGCATTCAGATGTATTCAGATTTAGATGTATTCAGATGTATTCAGATATAGATGCATTCAGATGTATTCAGATATAGATGTATTCAGATATAGATGTATTCAGATGTATTCAGATATAGATGTATTCAGATGTATTCAGATATAGATGTATTCAGATATAGATGTTTTCAGATATAGATGTATTAAGATTGTATTCAGATATAGATGTATTCAGATGTATTCAGATATAGATGCATTCAGATATAGATGCATTCAGATGTATTCAGATATAGATGTATTCAGATATAGATGTATTCATATTGTATTCAGATATAGGAGCAAGTGCATGTGTACATTCACGTGGGAGAGTGTGCAGCCTCTAGCCTCTTTGCCTCAAGCCTCTATGCTTCTAGTCTATAAGCCTCTAGTCTAGCCTCTATGCCTCTATGTGTATTTCTACGTTCTGCATGCATAAACATTAACTTCCATGACACAAGAGATCCCACAATGTGAGGACCACACAGTCACACTCAATGTGAGGACCCCACAACCACACTATCATGGGGACAGATACCACTGGAGGCAGTTCCAATGGTCATTCAGCCTCTGTAC
The DNA here is from genome assembly GCA_023634145.1 of Thymallus thymallus. Lineage (NCBI taxonomy): Eukaryota > Metazoa > Chordata > Actinopteri > Salmoniformes > Salmonidae > Thymallus > Thymallus thymallus. The sequence continues at coordinate 3,684,440 of CM042403.1, read as the reverse complement.
CACCCCCCCCACCCCCCCCCCCCCCCCCACACACACACACACACACACACACGATGGTGAGTGATATTATAACACAGCACAAGCCGCCAGAGCGAACGCGACAGCAGAAATTGAAACGGCATGATGGAGTCTTTTGCGGGAGGCTAGCAAATACGAGCATCCAACACCCCCACCCTCCTTCACCTCTATTCTCCCTGTATCTCCTCCACCTTGTTCAGAATCCATCTGTGGCCTGTCACGATGGAAGGAAAGGTGGGGGAAAAGGGTGATGGTACTTGGGGATGGGTAGGGGAGTAGGGGAGGGTGGTTTCACTCATAGACAGATATTGGTTCGTCTTTCAGCTTTGGAGGTCCCCTCTCCTAACTCCCCCACAACCTCTCCTTGTCCCTCCCTCTCTCTCCCCCTGTGCCTAATGTGAGCCGACACATAGTAATAACAGTTAGAAGCCTTTCCTGTCCTGTGTCATGCACCGAGAGATTGGATCTCCCTTTGCGAAGCCAAGGTAATTTTCTTTTGCTGGAATACATTTGCGGGCGGCAGAGTATCAGGTTCAACCAGGTTCAGTTTCCCAGGGAGAGAATCTGCCCCCCCCCCCCCCCAACCCCCCCCTCAGGAAAATATGATAAGATCTATAGGTTTCTGTAGTGGTATATTTCTTTGTTAATTTTTTTTCTTTAATGTGGAATGCTATAAAGGGATTTGGATTAACATAAGTAGGTACCTGCCATAGACTCCAGTCTTTACCAGAGTACTAGGAGTTCTGTTCATGGAACCACATCACCACTTCAAAACAAACCACAAATACAAGATGGGGTATATAACGCAGGTCTCAAACTCTCAACACATCATAACAATGCAGCCCAAGTAGCCACCACCGGACAATGGTACGAAGCAGGGGTTTGGCTTGTCTGATGATAAATTCTGGGGAGGGGCTGACCTTTCCCCACATCAAATTTGTCTCCAGTCAAATGCACGCTTGCCCAGAGCTGGGATTCATATGCATTAATAGGCCAATCAAATTTCAAATGTCTTGACCCCAGCCTTGTCTGGGAGTAAAATATGTGTGTGTGTGTGTGTGTGTGTGTGTGTGTGTGTGTGTGTGTGTGTGTGTGTGTGTGTGTGTGTGTGTGTGTGTGTGTGTGTGTGTGTGTGTATTTAATCTACCAGATTATAAAACAAATATTATTGTCAAAATATGACAAGAACGAAGAAGTTAATAATGCATGTATTGATTAATTAGAAGCCTCATATACATATAAATTAGACAAAGCAGATGATCCATGGATGCAATTGGGGAAGGATTGTGTCAATGTATTGACTGAAACATTTAGCATGGCTGACTAAGATTGTGTCAGTGTATTGACCTGAACTATATAGCATGGCTGACTAAGATTGTGTCAATGCTACCCCCTTGTGACCAGACAGCAGAACGAGAAGCTGTGAGTAGGGTAAAGGAGGAGAGAGGCAGAGAAAGAGAGAGAGAGAGAGAGGCAGAGAGAGAGAGAGAGAGAGGCAGAGAGAGAGAGAGAGAGAGAGAGGCAGAGAGAGAGGCAGAGAGAGAGGCAGAGAGAGAGGCAGAGAGAGAGAGAGAGGCAGAGAGAGAGAGAGAGAGAGAGGCAGAGAGAGAGAGGCAGAGAGAGAGAGAGAGAGGCAGAGAGAGAGAGGCAGAGAGAGAGAGAGAGAGAGAGAGGCAGAGAGAGAGAGAGGCAGAGAGAGAGAGAGACAGAGAGAGAGAGAGAGAGAGAGAGAGAGAGAGAGAGAGAGAGAGAGGGCAGGGGAGAGAGAGAGAGAGGGCGGTGGAGAGAGAGAGAGGGCGAGCGAGAGAGAGAGAGAGAGGGGGAGAGAGAGAGAGAGGGCGGGGGGAGAGAGAGAGAGAGAGAAAGAGAGGGCGGGGGGAGAGAGAGAGGGGGAGAGAGAGAGAGAGAGAGAGAGAGAGAGAGAGAGAGGGCGGGGGGAGAGAGAGAGGGAGAGAGAGGGCGGTGGAGAGAGAGAGGGAGAGAGAGAGAGAGAGAGAGAGGGCGGGGGGGAGAGAGAGAGGGCGGTGGAGAGAGAGAGGGAGAGAGAGAGAGAGAGGGCGGGGGGAGAGAGAGAGAGAGGGGGGGGGAGAGAGAGAGAGAGAGAGAGAGGGGCAGAGAGAGATATGTTTATTTGGTATAGTTATTTTCTAATAGGAGATACTGATCACACAATGAAATGATCCAAACATTGTATCCAAACCAACAGTCAATGAAGGAATCCAAGCAATAGCCCAAGGTAGATGATACTGTGGCTTGAAGACGTGTACATTGACGCCTACCAAAAATAATTTTTTTATATAAGAAGTAACCAAAAGGTTTATGGTAATTTGTGATGTATAACTCCATCCACTACGAACGGTTTTCCTGTACTGTTACTTTTAGAAAGTGTCAAGTGCAGTGAGTTTCTAAAATGTATTTGCAGGAGTGATATCTGTTTTTGACTGCAAACCATGTGTTATATTGAAAATTTAGAATGCCACTAAATGTTGTTAAATGCAGGCAATGTGCATACACTTCCCTGGCAGAATCTCAATATTTATATTTAGATGTTATTGACATGGCAATATTGCAGCTGTGAATTTTCATATGGCCACAACATTTAATCATGTTTTGTCAAGTATAAGCTATGATCCCTAAGCACTGCCTTGGACTTCACGGCTTGACTCTTGGATGAAAAAATTATATTTTGCTGTCGCGCTCCTCTCTGGGTTAGAAATTAAAAATAAAACAAAAGTAATGAAACAACTCAACTGGACATGTGATGTCGGCTTTTACGATACGATTATGAACCAAACGCAAAAAGGCCTAAGCCGGGTTTATGGTGCCTCATGAAACAGTACCAAGCAACCATTGGTCCAGGGACTCAGCGGTCCTACACTTTGAGAGTTGCCACACTCTCCCAGCATGCATAGGGGCATTTTGTTTCCGCCACATGTGCCGACACCCGTTTGGCAGGAGCAGGAGGTGTTGGTGGTCTGGAGTGAGGCTCTTTGATTTCTGACCCATACACAGTTGGTGTACTTCTTCTTCTCAGGATTAATACAGAAGGAGTTCACGGAGGGAAGTGCGTGAGGGGAGAGGTCAAGATGAGGTCAAGACCCTGGTTTCAGTCCACCGGGTGTATAATAAGAGAAGTGGACGATGCTTGAGTGACTTTTGGACCCACTGTACGGGTCTTTGAATTCAACTAAACTTAGGCTATGTCAAAGTGGGGTATGGGGAGGTATGAAGGAACCCCCCCCAAAAAAAGCAAAAACAAACAAAATTAGCCCCATCGATTAATTAACAATATTTGGTTTCAAAGTCTATGTCAACCAAAGTCTATGTACAAAACATCTTAGCTCTTTCCATGACATAGACTGACGAGGTGATCCCTTATTAGGGAAAGCTATGATCCCTTATTGATGTCAACTGTTAAATCCACTTCAATCAGTGTAGATGAAGGGGAGGAGACAGGTTAAAGAAGGACTTTTAAGCCTTGAGATATTTGATACATGGATTGTGTATGTGTGCCATTCAGAGGATGAATGGGCAAGACAAAAGATGTAAGTGCCTTTGAACAGGGTATGGTAGTAGGTGCCAGGCACCGGTTTGAGTGTGCCAAGAACTGCAACGCTGCTGGGTTTTTCATGCTCTCAACAGTTTCCCATGTGTATCAACAATGGTCCACCACCCAAAGGACATCCACCCAAGTTGACACAACTGTGGAAAGCATTGGAGTCAACATGAGCCAGCATCCCTGTGGAACCCTTTAGACACCTTGTAGAGTCCTTGCCCCGACGAATTGAGGCTGTTCTGAGGGCAAAAGGGGGCGCAACTCAATATTAGGAAGGTGTTCCTAATGTTATGTACACTCAGTATAGATGCATAATACATGCTACCAGGTCATAAGAGTCGCCTAATCAGAGACGTTTCTTCTCCTTTCAATTATACTATACTTTATATGACTGGAGACACAAGCAACATATTTATAAATACGACACAAATTAGAAGCCTACTCTGTTGACAAACAATCCACTCGAATGACACTGCTGCCCCGGAGCTGGAGAGGAAGTAGAAGTCACTTGCAAGCTAACATTACAGCCGCCAGAAACAAACACAGCCAACAAGCTAACGAACTCGTTCGCAGATAAACTGTACTTGTAGCAGGAGCGACAGAAACAAGCATCATTCTCGATTCTTGGATCTGAATTAACCCAAAAGAGAAAAAGAAGCAGGAAAGAATACTCATCCAGACACCAGAAAAACAGAATACATTTTGAAAGGTGGACCATATCTCTCTCTCTCTCTCTTTTTTTGACGCATGCAAGCAAAGCCACTACACAACACTAAACAATATATTAATTGCACTATAACGGTAACAAACAGTGCATACATACCGTTAGGGCCGACATAAAGCTGTCCCAACAGCAGAGTCCCAACAGGTTGGACAATAGAACAAGTCCAAATTCATACAAGGCTGAAAAACGGCAATAGAACATTGGCCAAGCTGGAACACTAGCGCAAGACCATAGCAATTTCGGACTATTTCTGGTCTAGCGATCGATGACAACGGAGTACACTGCCCAGCCTTTAATAATTAGAAAGAGGAGATTATCCTGATTAAAATGGTGTCCTACTTGAACAAATCAAAATATACACATTGCGAAATATTTGGCGAAATATACCAGTATGCCTCTCCATAGGAAAACAATGAGGGGAGATCAGCGTTCCAAGGGCAAAAAGTATTTCGGGGCTTACCACTGCTACACCTGGCTATCAGCGGCGCCTTGTCTGGCAGCGAAACAGTTAATTCAGCCTCATTTACTGCCTTTTAAAAAAACATAGCTGATATGGCTGACTTGCTTAAACAAATATGGTTTCTACTGACAATTGAGATGTACAAACTCTGGCATAAGTGGACGACAAGCGGGAAAAGATGCAATCCGTAATTTCGATTAAGACATTAATGAGTGAGCTAGGACGGACGTAGTCAATATAACTATTTGTTCAGCACTATTGAAATGTACAGCGACAGAATTCAGAACGTGGGCCGTTCTTACAGTGTTCTCCCTGAACACCAAGTCAGAACCGTAGGATAAATAAAGGGGGCATATAAGCAGACAATGAAAGCTCTTAGAATATTTGATTATTACATTTCTCTAAAACAGGTTATAGGCTACCATAGTCCCTGTGCCCAAGAAAACTAAGGTAAGCTGCCTAAATGACTACAGAGCCGTAGCACTCACGTCTGTAGCCATGAAGTGCTTTGAAAGGCTGGTCATGGCTCACGTTAACACCATTATCCCAGAAACCATAGACCCACTCCAATTTGCATACCGCTCAAACAGATCCTCTATTGCACTCCTCTCTACTGCTACTCTCTGTTAATCATCTATGCATAGTCACTTTAACTATACCTGCATGTACATATTACCTAAATTAGCCCGACTAACCGGTGCCCCTGCACATTGACTCTGTACTGGTACCACCTGTATATATATATTTTTTACTGTCAATTTACTGTTTTTTATTTCTTTACCTCTCTTGTTTACATAATACTTACTACTAACTTAAAACTGCACTGTTGGTTAGGGCTTGTAAGCATTTCACTGTAAGGTCTACACCTGTTGTATTCGGAGCATGTGACAAATAAACATTGATTTGATTTGATATGATTTGAAATGACAAAATTATTTGGGTAAGGGCTAATAACAGCTTACTACACAACATTCACTTAGTATTACTTTCTTTGCTACAGTATACATATCTCTCTGGCATCCTACATAATTTTTGAAGCAGTGTAACAGTTTTGCTTCACTCCCTCTCCTTGCCCCTACCAGGGCTCGAGCCAGGGACCCTCTGCACACATTGACAACAGTCACCCTCGAAGCATAGTTAACCATCGCTCCACAAAAGCAGCGGCTCTTGCAGAGCAACGGAAACAACTACTTCGAGGTCTCAGAGCGAGTGAAATCACAGATTGAAACACTACTAGCGCGCACCGCTAACTAGCTAGCTGTTTCACACCAGTTACAGCAGCATAAGACATTTTTTGACTCACATTACTGTGATGTGCTGGAACAGTAAAGTGGCACGGCGGTCCTTCATGGGTAAATGTTGTCATCAAAGAGAACGATGCCGGATTTACAATTCCGAGTTGAACGACCATTCAAAACGCTTGCAGTTAGCAACTGTCACCGATTCCTTTCAAACCACTCATTGTTGAATTTGCGATCTCCAAATTGTTGTGTAATGTTTATGTCCAATGGCTGATGAGCACCAATACATTTTATCTATATTTTCTCTTCATATGACAAGGATTAGCCAGTAGACTTGATTCATGATGATGACTGCTAGCTAAGATTGTGAAAGTAAGATGTTGACATGATCAGTCCAATCAAAGCTACTGTTGTCAATGTGACGTAATTCCTGTGGCCAATGACCTTGAGCCTTCTTGGAAATGCACTTGAAATATAACTCTATGGCTGGACCCAAAGTGCTGATATCCACCTTTAGTAAGAGCTTAAAATTGGCAATTGCACAATGTCCCCATGAGTGACAGAACACTGAGCCAATCACGGCACAATGCTCCTATTTTCTGCTGGCCCGCCCACCACCACCGAAAGCACTGAGCTAGGTTGAAACACCTGCATTGTGGAGCTGCCTTACTCAAGAAAACAAAAAAAAGAGATACCATGTTTCTATGCGGCTTTATTAACTCAATTATATATATATATATATACAGCGGGTGAAATAAGTATTGAACACGTCACCATTTTTCTCAGTAAATATATTTCCAAAGGTGCTATTGACATGAAAGTTTCACCAGATGTTGGTAACAACCCAAGTAATCCATACATACAAAGAAACCAAAACAAATAAGTTCAGAAATTAAGTTATGTGTAATAATGTGAAATGACACAGGGAAAAGGTATTGAACACATGAAGAAAGGGAGGTTCAAAAAGGCATGGAAAGCCAAGACAACAGCTGAAAACTATCAGTAATTAAAAAGCAATCCAGCCCCCTGTCAGTGCAAATTAATATCAGCTGGTTCAGTCCCAACTGATGGCCTACAAAAAGGTCTCATTGCCAAGGTGTCACACAAGACGCATCTCATGATGGGTAAAAGCAAAGAGCTGTCTCAAGACATTCACAACCTAATTGTTGCAAAACATAATGATGGCATTGGTTATAGGCACATTTCTAAGCTTCTGAATGTTCCAGTGAGCACTGTTGGGGCCATAATACGGAAGTGGAAAGACAATCATTTCACCATAAATTTGCCTCGACCAGGTGCTCCTCGCAAGATTTCTGACAGAGGAGTGAAAAGAATAATCAGAAGAGTTGTCCAAGAGCCAAGGACCACTTGTGGAGAGCTTCAAAAAGACCTGCAATTAGCAGGTACTGTTGTCTCAAAGAAAACATTAAGTAATGCACTCCACCGCCATGGCCTGTATGCACGCTCACCACGCAAGACTCCATTGCTGAAAAAAAAGCATGTTGAAGCTCGTTTAAAGTTTGCTACACAACATTTGGAAAAGCCAGTGAAATACTGGGAGAATATAGTGTGGTCAGATGAGAGCAAAATTGAACTGTTTGGATGTCATAATACACACCATGTTTGGAGGAGAAATGGCACTGCACATCACCCTAAAAACACCATACCAACAGTGAAGTTTGGAGGTGGGAACATCATGGTGTGGGGCTGCTTTTCAGAAAATGGTACTGGCAAACTTCACATAATTGAAGGAAGGATGAATGGGAAAATTTACGAGGAGCACCTGGTCGAGGCAAATTTATGGTGAAATGATTGTCTTTCCACTTCCGTATTATGGCCCCAACAGTGCTCACTGGAACATTCAGAAGCTTAGAAATGCGCCTATAACCAATGCCATCATTATGTTTTGCAACATGTCTTGAGACAGCTCTTTGCTTTTACCCATCATGAGATGTGTCTTGTGTGACACCTTGGCAGTTCAGTCAGTTGGGACTGAACCAGCTGATATTAATTTGCACTGACAGAGGGCTGGATTGCTTTTTAATTACTGATAGTTGTCAGCTGTTGTCTTGGCTTTCCATGCCTTTTTGCACCTCCTTTTCTTCATGTGTTTAATACTTTTTCCCTGTGTCATTTCACATTATTACACATAAGTTAATTTCTGAACTTATTTGTTTTGGTTTCTTTGTATGTATGGATTACTTGGGTTGTTACCAACATCTGGTGAAACTTTCATGTCAATAGCACCTTTGAAAATATATTTACTGAGAAAAATGGTGACGTGTTCAATACTTCTTTCACCCGCTGTATGTATACATACATACATACATACATACATACATACATACATACATACATACATACATACATACATACATACGCACGCACTGCCTAAACGGCTGACCGGCAAGCAAACTGTCTGGCACGGTCTCTGCTCTCTGTTTTCTTAAAGTGAGAGAACGGCATACAGGCTTACAGCTTCTCTCTGAGCGATGATCTGCAAGGTCCTGGCCAGACAATACGCTAAACAGCCATTGCATTTAAGGAAAAAAATATATACATATATATATTTTTTATTTTATTGAACCTTTATTTAACTAGGCAAGTCAGTTAAGAACAAATTCTTATTTACAATGACGGCCTACCCCGGCAAACCTTGACGACACTGGCCCAATCAAGGCCGGATGTGATGCAGCCTGGATTCAAACCAGGGACTGCAGTGACGCCTCTTGCACTGACCTCTACGCCACTCGGGAGCCCAATCAGGAATGGAATGATTTTAGTCTGCTTTCTTTGTAGCATACTTTTACATTTTTGTACCTCTTTAGTCTCAGAAAATGGTAAATTAGGATTTTTTTTTCCATTAATACTGTGGTTATTACTGTGTAATAACACATGCATTAGATGTCCATCGCCTCAGTTTAAATCCACAACCTCACAATAATGACAATAATAGCTTCTACATTTGTTTTTAAGCTAATGGATCACCACCAATTAACACTTGGATCAGGATTAAAACGTGAATAGAGTATATATTAAAAAGTGGCATTAAAACTCATTCACACATTTAGCTGTACATTTAGCTGTATTTTAAGTCAATAATTAAATACGTTTAGCTTTTGGCTTAACCAACCTCCCCAATGTATAAACAACACTCCTAGTACACCACCTGTATTCAACATCCACTACTTTTTTTGTGTTTCAACTGTACTTAGCCAGTTACCTTATTAACTTAAACATGGAGACTGGAGAGGATAATCAGTCAGGAGGATTCAAATTCGAAGTTTTTTTGCTGACCAAGCGGGCAAGGTCAGAAAGGCTCTGGCATTAAAATATGCCCCAAACAATGAAAACACTGTAAACCATACATAAAAGCTCTGCTGCCAAACCAGAGGCATGCATTGCGCTCTGGCACCAATTATCCCTGGCCTCTTCCTGTTTCCAGAATGTCAGGAGAGGCTGCTGCCATAGGGAGTCAACTGACCATTTTCATTCATATCTGAACATGTGACATTTGAAATGAGCATGTAACTTCAGTCTGCTGTGCAAAAAATAACAACACATTGTCAATCATACATACTGTAGGCTTTTACATACAGTGCCTTCAGAAAATATTATTATTATTCCACATTTTGTTGTGGTACAGCCTGAATTCAAATTTTTTCACCCATCTATATGCAAAACACCATAGACAAAGTGAATGTATTGAAAATTAACTACAGGAATTTCTCATTTACATAAGTATTCACACCCCAGAGTCAATACTTTGTAGAAGCATCTTTGGCCTTGTGTTGTAGGTCCTGCTGGAAAGGTGAATTCATCTCCTAGTGTCTGGTGGAAAGCGGACTGAAACTCTAGGATGTTGCAGGTGCTTAGCTCCATTCCGTTTCTTTTTTATCCAGAAAAATGACCCATTCCTTAATGATTAAATGCATACCCATAACATGATGAAGCCAGCACTATGCTTGAAAATATGGAAGGTGGTACTCTGTAATGTGTGGCATTGGATTTGGCCCAAACATAACAATTTGTATTCAAGACATCAAGTGTATTGCTTTGCCACATTTTTGCAGTATTACTTTAGTGCCTTGTTGCAAACAGGATGCATGTTTTGGAATATTTGTATTCTGTACAGGCTTCCTTCTTTCCACTCTGTCAATTAGGTTAGTATTGTGGAGTAACCACAATGTTGATCCATCCTCAGCTTTCTCCTATCACAGCAATTAAACTCTCTAATTGTTTTAAGTCACCTTTGACCTCATGGTGAAATCCTTGAGCGGTTTCCTTCCTCTCCGGCAACTGATTTAGGAAGTGACTGGGCGTATTGATGCACCGTCCAAAGTGTAATTAATAACATGACCATGCTCAATAGCAGGGCCGGCCCTCCCATTAGGCAAGAGTAGGCGATCGCCTATGGCGGCACTTGAATTTGGGGCGGCATTTTGACAATTGGCTGCCGCCCTCCAGCGCCCCTGATCGGCTACTACACCGCCGGCGCCGCCCCAGCCACCAGCTGCCAGCTCATAGCGTTGCTGCAGGTCCCGCCCCCATCCGCTTCACCTGGGTGGCGCAGGCGGTGTAGTAGCCGAATCTGTGTTTGAAATTCACTGCTCGACTGTCATTCAAAAGTCATGTTAAACAGAGTCCATGCAACTTATTATGTGACTTGTTAAGCAAAGTTTTACTCCTGCACTTGTTTAGGCTTGCCATTAGAAAGGGGTTGAATACTTATTGACTCAAGATTTTGTAAAAATTTTGTAAAAACTTTCGTACAACATAATTACACTTTGACATTATTGTGTATTATATCAATTATAATTAACAATGAACACATTGAAGGAAAGTGAATGTAACGAACATTGTAAATAAAGCCTTACTCACTGTTAGAAGATAAATATTAAAATACCAATATAATATAATACAGTCAAATTCTAACTATTACAACGTTGTGCAAGGTAAAGCATGGGCAAGTGATCTGGATCCCTCTCTCTTCCATGGCGTTTCAGATTCTTTACAGAGTCTTCTTTTTTCGGGTATACCGGTGACGCAACAATGCCAACATGGCGATTTACAGTTCACATAATGTGTTTTAAAGCTGAGTGTTTCTGTTCCCATTTAATGTCCCTGGATCTTGTTGATATGGCAACTAATCACATATTGTGTTTACTCCCAGAGAAACCCTCCTTGACAGCCACTCCCATCAAGAATAACCTTGTTGTGTTCACAGACACACAACAATACAAGGCTTAAAATTGTCATATTCAAAGCTTTTCTGTTTTTGAACATTGAATTGTGTATTTATGTAATCAAACCTAAATGAACATTATTGTAGTTTACATATTCAGTAAAATACATAGCCTCATCTACCTCTCCCCCAAAAAATCATAAAGTGCACAAGATTTGCTTGTCTCTCTCAATCTAACGACATGTACTATGACATCAGTCTGAATGTCATAGTACATCAGTAATAACTATCTGACATGTTAGGGATTTTATCTGAATCTACCTTCTTTCAAAGGTTGTTCTGCAACATAGACTACTTCCATTCTGTGAAAGGGCAGACCGAAAAACTAACTTAGTGTCATGAGTCTTTGACCACTGCATGTAGGCTGTCTAATTAGAGGTTGCAATTGAACATTAGGGGACTGGAGGTGGGACATTCTCTGTACGCATGTTTCTAACTGTGTAAAAACCGAGACCAAGGCTGTATGTTTCTAACTGTGTAAAAACCGAGACCAAGGCTGTATGTTTCTAACTGTGTAAAAACCGAGACAAAGGCTGTATGTTTCTAACTGTGTAAAAACCGAGACCAAGGCTCAATGTTTCTAACTGTGTAAAAACCGAGACCAAGGCTGTATGTTTCTAACTGTGTAAAAACCGAGACCAAGGCTGTATGTTTCTAACTGTGTAAAAACCGAGACCAAGGCTGTATGTTTCTAACTGTGTAAAAACCGAGACCAAGGCTGTATGTTTCTAACTGTGTAAAAACCGAGACCAAGGCATGAGATTCTTAACATTTTACATTGTTGTTCAGGGCAAGTCTTTGATTATAAGAACTGCAGCAAATTCTATTGATCAGAATAGAAATACTTCAAATGCTGATGATGGGTTTGGGCTGCATGCATTATCACCAATCCGTTCATGAGCTAATTCCCTTAATGAACCAACAAATAACAGGTCACATGATATTGGCATGGCCCATCCGTCAAGAGAATATACAGAAATCAATTCACCACAATTACGTAAATGGAAACATTTGTAAAGGGTACTTTCCATTATGGTTCTCACTGGTGGTCAAAACAAAAGAGGAAGTAATGTAGTTCTAGCATCAAACAAGAGGTGCGGAGGAGACACTTGCACACACAGAACATAGAGATGCCATGGTTGAGAATAAACAGACTTCTGATGGAAGCTCCTACTGCTCAGCACTGCTCTTCTCTTGACAGGCATCAGTGGAGAAGACATGCATCAGGTACGCCAGCGTGGGACAGGATGTCCATCTGCTGTGTGTCAATGTGGTCTATCCAAACTGCTCCTCAACCGTGTGATTGTTTGTGTCTCATAGCCCTATTGAGGTGGTCACGGGAAATCACCAACAAAAACACAGAGAGCTGAGAGACTGAAAGTGGGATCCGACTGCTCTCTACATGTCCGTAACATCAGAGCTGAGGATGCGAGAGTGTGGTGTGTTCCTATATCGTGGACAGCTTCTGGAGATGGGTATGGAGCTCCAGGGAGATGTCAGAATTCCATCAATCTGACAGTGACACCCCAGAGGGTGGACACCTTCCTTGACTTCACTCCTAAGTTATCAGAAAGGTCTTACTGGATAACTGTGCTTTCAGTCAAGAAAACAATCACTGCCTTTCAGCAACATACATGGATTAGGTCCAGGTGCCAATGACGTTAATTAGTTGTCGCAATCAGTGACATTGACCTCCATGTTAAACATTGTTGTTGTTTACAGAGCATGTAAGAACCGTCTTCCTGCTGATGTTTAGTGGGGTGATGGGGAGCCGGTAACCAGAGGTGCCGGAGACTAGACAGGTGGGCCAGTAACCGGAGGGTTGCCGGTTCAAAGCCCAGGTCTTTCGGAGATGTGGTGTTTCAGGGTGTTGGAATAAGACTTATGTTATCTCAGTATAATTGATACACACTGAGTGTAAAAACATTAAGAACACCTGCTCTTTCATTGACATAGACTGACCAGGTGAATCCAGGTGAAAACTATGATCCCTTATTGAGGTCAATTGTTAGGGCGGCAGGTAGCCTAGTGGTTAGAGCATTGGGCCAGTAACCGAAAGGTTGCTGGTTTGAATACCCGAGCCGACAAGGTGAAAAACCTGCTGATGTGCCCTTGAGCAAGGTAGTTAACCCTAATTTGCTCCAGGGGCACTGTACTACTATGGATGACCCTGTAGAACAATGTAGGCCGTCATTGTAAATAAGAATTTGTTCTTAACTGACTTGCCTAGTTAAATAAGGGTTAAATAAATACAAATTAAATCCACTTCAATCAGTGTAGATGAAGGGGAGGAAAATGATTAAAGAAGGATTGTTAAGCCTTGAGACAATTGAGACATGGATTGTGTATGTGTGCCATTCAGAGGTTGAATGGGCAAGACAAAAGATTGAAGTGCCTTTGAATGGGGTATGGCAGTAGGTGCCAGGTGTACTGGTTTGTGTCAAGAACTGCAACACTGCAGGGTTTCCCATGCTTAACAGTTTCCGTGTGTATCAGGAACGGCCCACCACCCAAAGGATATCCAGCCAAGGATGCCTGGTAGTGTCTTCTCCATGGGTTGGTAGGACCCATGCAGAAACTCAAACAGGAAGATCTATTCAATGCTGGTCTATCCAATTGGAATCCATGCTTCAAGATTGTTTTGATCATGTGGACTGTTCATGTGGATATGTTCCGGGTAGCCTCTTAAAATAACATTGACGTATACACGGACACAGTGACTGAGTTAATCAGGAAGTGTACAGGGGATGTTGTTCCCACTGTGACTATTAAAACATACCCAAACCAGAAACCGTGGATAGATGGCAGCATTCGCACAAAACTGAAAGCGCGAACCAATGCGTTTAACCATGGCAAGGTGACTGGGAATACGGTTGCATATAAACAGTGTAGTTATTCCCTCCGTAAGGCAAACAGACAGGCAAAACGTCAGTACAGAGACAAAGTGGAGTCACAATTCAACGGCTCAGACACAAGACGTATGTGGCAGTGTCTACAGACAATCACGGATTACAAAGGGGAAACCAGCCACGTCGCGGACACCGGACTAGCTAAATACCTTCTTCGCCTGCTTTAAGGATAACACAGTGCCACCGACATGGCCCGCTCCCAAGGACTGTGGGCTCTCGTTGTCCATGGCTGATGTGAATAAGACATTTAAGCGCGTTAACCCTCGCAAGGCAGCAGGCCAAGACGGCATTCCTAGCCGCGACCTCAGAGCATGCCCAGACCAGCTGTCTGGAGTGTTTACGGACATATTCAACCTCTCCCTATCCCAGTCTGCTGTCCCCACTTGCTTCCAGATGTCCACCATTGTTCCTGTACCCAAGAAAGCAAAGGTAACTGAACTAAATGACTATCGCCCCGTAGCACTCGCTTCTGTCATCATGAAGTGGTTTGAGAGGTTAGTTAATGATCATATCACCTCTACTTTACCTTACACACTAGACCCACTTCAATTTGCTTACCACCCCAATAGATCAACAGACGATGCAATCACCATCGCACTGCCCTATCCCATCTGGACAAGAGGAATAGCTCAGCCTTCAACACCATAGTACCCTCAAGCTCAGGGCCCTGTGTCTGAACCACACACTGTGCAACTGGGTCCTGGACTTCCTGGCGGGCCGCCCCAGGTGGTGACGGTAGGAAACAAACATCTCCACGTTGCTGATCCTCAACAAAACGAAGGACCTGATCGTGGACTTCAGGAAACAGCAGAGGGAGCACGCCCCTATCCACATCGACGGGACCGCAGTGGAGAAAGTTCCTCGCCGTACACATCACTGACAATCTGAAAAGGTCCACAGAACAGGCAGTGTAGTGAAGATAAAGCTCAACAGTGCACCTTCAACCTCAGGAGGCTAAAGAAATACAGCATGGCCCCTAAAACCCTCAGAAACCTTTACAGATGCACAACTGAGAGCATCCTGTCGGGCTGTATCACCGCCTGGTAACTGCACCGCCCGCAACCGCAGGGCACTCCAGAGGGTGGTGCAGTCTGCCAAATGCATCACCGGGGGCACAATGCCAGCCCTCCTGGACTCCTACAGCACCCGATGTCACAGGAAGGCCAGAAAGATCATCAAAGACATCAACCACCTGAGCCACTGCCAGTTCACCCCGCTATCATCCAGAAGGCGAGGTCAGTACAGGTGCATCAAAGCTGGGACCGAGAGACTGAAAAACAGCTTCTATCTCAAGGCCTTCAGATTGTTAAATAGCCATCACTAGCCGACTACCACCCGGTTACTCAACCCTGCACCTTAGAGGCTGCTGCCCTATATACAAAGACATGGAATCACTGGTCACTTTAATAATGGAACACAAGTCACTTTAATCATGTTTACATACTGCTTTACCCATCTCATATGTATATACTGTATTATATTCTACTGTAGTTTAGTCTATGCCACTCCGACATTGCTCATCCTAATATTTATATATTTCTTAATTCCAGTCTTTTACTTGTATATTAGTGTGTATTGTTAGATACTACTGCACTATTGGAGCTAGAAACACAAGCATTTCACTACACCCGCAATAACATCTGATAAATATGTGTGTGACCAATCAAATTTGGTTTGATTTGAACTCAAATAGGGCGCATGAGAGGGAAAACATTGTGTTTGCGGATGGCATGATATTGTTTGCAACCCCATAATAAAAAACAGCAACAAAGTGGAAGGAGATAGTTGTTTATATCCCACTGTGGAGGGTTAAGGTTGTGAGACACCAGACCAGCTATAACTTGCCTTCATTAATGAACATTACAATTCTACTCTACAGACCGTCTCAAGAAAGTTATGACATTCTGAAAGCTGCTACACATGGTAATTTCCAACCCAGAGGCACCCAGGGAAACTGTTGCGTAAAGAGAATGAGAAGGCGGGGACACACATACGATGGTATGTGACAAACGTATGCGGCAAAATAATAAAGTGACAAAATGATTCCGTGTCGGACACACTTACCAGAGCAGAAAGCGTCTGGAGGGAAGGAAGACATCTTGAGTCATCTATCTTCCTTAAACACAGAAGCCTCGAAAGGTGAAAATATAAATTATGATAAATGAGCAGATACATTTAGTCAATACCTGAGTCTCTATTCTCCGCCCCAACTATGTTTTTTTTATTCCAACTTGCTCCGTTCGAGCTAATGCACTTGGATTTAATCAAGGGTCTTGTCTTTGTCTTTGTGGGAGTCTTTATATATAGTTTAAGCCATTCATTTTAGTTAAGCTCATTGGTGAAACCCACACTGTGACTGAAATGACAATGAGAACCTGATGGGCTCCACACTGCAGGCTCTGTCACCGAGACAAATCGCCCAGGTCTCTTTTACATGTCTTGTGTCTCCATTACAGCCAAACACATCTTCAAATGGCAGAGATATGCCTCTCTACTGTCTGTTCAAATAGCAGAGATATGCCTCTCTACTGTCTGTTCAAATAGCAGAGATATGCCTCTCTACTGTCTGTTCAAAACGGCAGAGATATGTCTCTCTACTGTCTGTTCAAACGGCAGAGATATGCCTCTACTGTCTGTTCAAAACGGCAGAGATATGCCTCTCTACTGTCTGTTCAAATAGCAGAGATATGCCTCTCTACTGTCTGTTCAAATAGCAGAGATATGCCTCTCTACTGTCTGTTCAAAACGGCAGAGATATGCCTCTCTACTGTCTGTTCAAAACGGCAGAGATACGTCTCTCTACTGTCTGTTCAAATAGCAGAGATATGTCTCTCTACTGTCTGTTCAAACGGCAGAGATATGCCTCTCTACTGTCTGTTCAAATGACAGAGATATGTCTCTCTACTGTCTGTTCAAACGGCAGAGATATGCCTCTCTACTGTCTGTTCAAATGACAGAGATATGTCTCTCTACTGTCTGTTCAAACGGCAGAGATATGCCTCAAACAAACAATGCTGTCAATTATTTCACTTCCTCGTTTGAATACAAGAACACAAGGACTTTTGTTAAATGTGTGTGTGTTTGTGTGAGAGTGAGTGAGTGAGTGAGTGAGTGAGTGAGTGAGTGAGTGAGTGAGTGAGTGAGTGAGTGAGTGAGTGAGTGAGTGAGTGATTTTGTTATCAACAGGGTTAAAATCTTGTTAACTTAATGAGTAAACAAATAGAAACAGCATGGTTCTGTGGGTTTCGGTCATCAGGAAAATTCTAAAGATTGATTGAGCATCAGCTTCATAGGCCTTTAGCCCTTTATTGTCAGAACTGTTGAGAAAGTCAAGCAGGTTATCAAGACTATAATGTTAAGTCTGGGTTGTGTTCAGTAGGGTACCCTGTAGCAAAAAGCTTTGCAACAGAAAACACAAATCTGTGTTCTTATTGGACAAGTGCTTCAATTCAAGAGATGCCCCTTTTTCCCAACATGCATAGGGCTTTTCATAACACATTTGACAGGGGCTGGAGGTGTTGGGCGACATTATGTAGCTTGTCAACATTTCTGCTCTTGCCAATATACTTGAACCCCATAGACTCCAGAGTTAGCATTATTGATTACCATGTGTTTCCCCCCCCAATTATCTTGAACGCAACCCAGACCATGAAAACAATTGAGAGAGAACTATGGAAGACAGAGAGACTGTGCTCATTAGAGAGAAAGGAAAGGGCCATATCGTTATACGACTGCTCCATCATAAAAAAGACAACATCAGACACAGCTGTGCTACTATTCATCTCAGGACAGCCTAGAGCTGGCACGCACATCTGGTGCCAGATACTTAGCGCAATTATTTACGATTCCCTGGCTGATTGAAAAAGCCCTCTGCCAGGCGGTAACTGATGGTGCCGCTAATGTCATTATAGGGAGATTATAATGCCCGTGTGGCGCAGCAGATGGTGGCACTCACCACCGCAGGGGGGGCAGGGTGGGGAAGGCTGGCAGAGGGCTTGGCTAGGGCACCATGGCAATGCCAGCCAGTCAAAAGATACTAGACGGTTGAGTGAGTGAGCGAGCGAGTGAGCAAGCATGCGTTTGTG
The DNA here is from genome assembly GCA_023634145.1 of Thymallus thymallus. NCBI lineage: Eukaryota > Metazoa > Chordata > Actinopteri > Salmoniformes > Salmonidae > Thymallus > Thymallus thymallus. Next base: position 3,666,202 of record CM042403.1, on the reverse strand, counting down.
TATATATACATACTGTATATAGTCAGTTGAAGTCTGAAGTTTACATACACCTTAGCCAAATACAAAGTCAGTTTTTCACAATTCCTGACATGTAATTCTACTAAACATTCCCTGTCTTAGGTCAGTTAGGATCACCACTTTATTTTAAGAATGTGAAATGTCAGAATAATAGTAGAGAGAATTATTTATTTCAGCTTTTATTTCTTTCATCACATTCCCAGTGGGTCAGAAGTTTACATACACTCAATTAGTATTTGGTAGCATTGCCTTTAAATTGTTTAACTTGGGTCAAACGTTTCAGGTAGCCTTCCACAAACTTCCCACAATAAGTTGGGTGAATTTTGGCCCGTTCCTCCTGACAGAACTGGTGTAACTGAGTCAGGTTTGTAGGCCTCCTTGCTCGCACATATACTAATTGAGCGTATGTAAACTTCTGACCCACTGGGAATGTGATGAAAAAAATAAAAGCTGAAATAAATCACTCTCTACTATTATTCTGACATTTCACATTCTTAAAATAAAGTGGTGATCCTAACTGACCTAAGACAGGGAATTATTACTAGGATTAAATGTCAGGAATTGTGAAAAACTGAGTTGAAAAGTATTTGGCTAAGGTGTATGTAAACTTCCGACTTCAACTGTATGTCAGGGCGGCATTGGACTAAGATACAGTGGCATAGTATAGTGTACAGTATATTCATAAGAGGTTGGATGATGCAGTATGTAAACATGATTAAAGTAACTAAGACACTGAAGAATAGTATAGCGTAGAGTTTTTACATATGAGATGAGTAGTGCAAGATACGGAAACATTATTAAAGTGACTAGTGTTTCATTTCCTTAAAATGGCCGGTGATTTCTAAACTATGTCTATAGGCAGCAGTCTCTGATGTACTAGAGATGGTTGTTTAACAGTCAGTGGAGTAGTATAGAGTACAATACAGTATATACATATGAGATGGGTGATGTAATATGTACACACAATTAGAGTGACTAAGATACCGTAGAATAGTGTGGAGTGCAGTTTATACATAGAGATGAGTGATGCAGATACAGATACATTATTAAAGTGACTAGTGTTCTATTCCTTAAAGTGGCCTGTGATTTCTAATCAGTGTCTATAGGCAGATGCCTCTGGTGTGCTAGTGATGGCTGTTTAGCAGTCTGATGGCCTTGAGATAGAAGCTGTTTTTCAGTCTCTCAATCCCAGCTTTGATGCACCTGTACTGACCTCGCCTTCTGGATGATAGCGGGGTGAACAGGCAGTGGCTCGGGTGGTTGATGTCTTTGATGATATTTTTGGCCTTCCTGTGGCATCGGGTGCTGTAGGTGTCCAGGAGGGCGGGAAGTTTGCCCTCGGTATTGCGTTGGGCAGACCGCACCACCCTCTGGAGAGCTTTGCGGTTATGGGCGGTGCATTTGTCATACCAGGCGGTGATGCAGCCCGACAGGATGCTCTCAATTGTGCATCTGTAAAGGTTTGTGAGGGTTTTAGGTGTTAAGCCACATTTCTTTAGCCTCCTGAGGTTGAAGAGGCTCTGTTGCACCTTCTTCACCACACTGTCTGAGCCTCTTCAACCTCAGGAGGCGTACACATCAGTGATGTGTACGCCGAGGAACTTGAAGCTTTCCACCTTCTCCACTGCAGGTCCCATCGATGTGGATCGGGGGGGTGCTCCCTCTGCTGTTTCCTGAAGTCCACCATAATCTCCTTAGTTTTGTTGACGTTGAGTGAGAGGTTATTTTACTGGCACCACACTCCCAGAACCCTCACAAGGGTGCCTTGTATTCACACCTGTCTCCTACACACACACACACACACACACACCTCAATAAGGTAATAACATAATACAAGAATGTTCGTAGTATATGGAGAGAGGGGTGGAGTAAACGCCATAGTATAGAGAGAGAGGGGTGGAGTAAACACTATAGTATAGAGAGAGAGGGGTGGAGTAAACGCCATAGTATAGAGAGAGAGGGGTGGAGTAAACACTATAGTATAGAGAGAGAGGGGTGGAGTAAACACTATAGTATAGAGAGAGAGAGGGGTGGAGTAAACACTATAGTATAGAGAGAGAGAGGGGTGGAGTAAACACTATAGTATAGAGAGAGAGGGGTGGAGTAAACACTATAGTATAGAGAGAGAGGGGTGGAGTAAACACTATAGTATAGAGAGAGAGAGGTGGAGTAAACACTATAGTATAGAGAGAGAGAGAGGGGTGGAGTAAACACTATAGTATAGAGAGAGAGAGAGGGGTGGAGTAAACACTATAGTATAGAGAGAGAGAGAGGGGTGGAGTAAACACTATAGTATAGAGAGAGAGAGGGGTGGAGTAAACACTATAGTATAGAGAGAGAGAGGGGTGGAGTAAACACTATAGTATAGAGAGAGAGGGGTGGAGTAAACACTATAGTATAGAGAGAGAGGGGTGGAGTAGACACTATAGTATAGAGAGAGAGGGGTGGAGTAGACACTATAGTATAGAGAGAGAGGGGTGAAGTAGACACTATAGTATAGAGAGAGAGGTGGAGTAAACGCCATAGTATAGGGAGAGAGGGGTGGAGTAAACACTATAGTAGAGAGAGAGAGAGGGGTGGAGTAAACACTATAGTATAGAGAGAGAGAGGGGTGGAGTAAACACTATAGTATAGAGAGAGAGAGGGGTGGAGTAAACACTATAGTATAGAGAGAGAGGTGGAGTAAACGCCATAGTATAGGGAGAGAGGGGTGGAGTAAACGCTATAGTATAGAGAGAGAGGGGTGGAGTAAACGCCATAGTATAGGGAGAGAGGGGTGGAGTAAACACTATAGTATAGAGAGAGAGAGGGGTGGAGTAAACACTATAGTATAGAGAGAGAGGGGTGGAGTAAACACTATAGTATAGAGAGAGAGGGGTGGAGTAAACACTATAGTATAGAGAGAGAGGGGTGGAGTAAACACTATAGTTTAGAGAGAGAGGGGTGGAGTAAACACTATAGTATAGAGAGAGAGGGGTGGAGTAAACACTATAGTATAGAGAGAGAGGGGTGGAGTAAACACTATAGTATAGAGAGAGAGGGGTGGAGTAAACACTATAGTATAGAGAGAGAGGTGGAGTAAACGCCATAGTATAGGGAGAGAGGGGTGGAGTAAACACTATAGTATAGAGAGAGAGGGGTGGAGTAAACGCCATAGTATAGGGAGAGAGTAAACACTATAGTATAGAGAGAGAGAGGGGTGGAGTAAACACTATAGTACAGAGAGAGAGGGGTGGAGTAAACACTATAGTATAGAGAGAGAGGGGTGGAGTAAACACTATAGTATAGAGAGAGAGGGGTGGAGTAAACACTATAGTATAGAGAGAGAGGGGTGGAGTAAACACTTTACTATAGAGAGAGAGGGGTGGAGTAAACGCTATAGTATAGAGAGAGAGGGGTGGAGTAAACACTATAGTATAGAGAGAGAGAGGGGTGGAGTAAACACTATAGTATAGAGAGGGGTGGAGTAAACACTATAGTATAGAGAGAGAGGGGTGGAGTAAACACTATAGTATAGAGAGAGAGGGGTGGAGTAAACACTATAGTATAGAGAGAGAGGGGTGGAGTAAACACTATAGTATAGAGAGAGAGGGGTGGAGTAAACACTATAGTATAGAGAGAGAGAGGGGTGGAGTAAACACTATAGTATAGAGAGAGAGGGGTGGAGTAAACACTATAGTATAGAGAGAGAGGGGTGGAGTAAACACTATAGTATAGAGAGAGAGAGGGGTGGAGTAAACACTATAGTATAGAGAGAGAGGGGTGGAGTAAACACTATAGTATAGAGAGAGAGAGGGGTGGAGTAAACACTATAGTATAGAGAGAGAGGGGTGGAGTAAACACTATAGTATAGAGAGAGAGGGGTGGAGTAAACACTATAGTATAGAGAGAGAGGGGTGGAGTAAACACTATAGTATAGAGAGAGAGGGGTGGAGTAAACACTTTAGTATAGAGAGAGAGGGGTGGAGTAAACGCTATAGTATAGAGAGAGAGGGGTGGAGTAAACACTATAGTATAGAGAGAGAGGGGTGGAGTAAACACTATAGTATAGAGAGAGGGGTGGAGTAAACGCTATAGTATAGAGAGAGAGGGGTGGAGTAAACACTATAGTATAGAGAGAGAGAGGGGTGGAGTAAACACTATAGTATAGAGAGAGAGGGGTGGAGTAAACACTATAGTATAGAGAGAGAGGGGTGGAGTAAACACTATAGTATAGAGAGAGAGGGGTGGAGTAAACACTATAGTATAGAGAGAGAGGGGTGAAGTAAACACTATAGTATAGAGAGAGAGGGGTGGAGTAAACGCTATAGTATAGAGAGAGAGGGGTGGAGTAAACACTATAGTATAGAGAGAGAGGGGTGGAGTAAACACTATAGTATAGAGAGAGAGGGGTGGAGTAAACACTATAGTATAGAGAGAGAGGGGTGGAGTAAACAAATCAAATGTAATTTAGCAACATAAGCCCCTTATTGCTACTCCAAAAACATTCACCATCACCAAGTCCACTCCTCATTTACATTCACTTGAGTGACAGATGTTGTAAATATCTTCCCCAATTCATTGCCCTCTAAGTGATGTCAGTGGTGGAAACCCAGTGCAGGTTGAATATCAGAAGTGAAAAGTGTCAGTGGGGATCTCGCACGACAGATGGAACCTCTCCGATGCATGAGGCAGGGAAATGGAAAGACATGGAGGATCGAGAGATAAATTGATTTAAGCCTGGGCTCAGTAAACGTGTCCTGTTGAGGGATTAGGTCTAAGTGACAAGATAATATGGGTACCCACATTCAGGGGTGTGACGGGTGTCATGATGTTTATTGTTTGGCCTAAATGTCTGGATGGGGGAATCACTCGTTGTGATTTGTGTGTGTCATTCTTACTCTGCTTACTGACGCATTGTTCTCCTGGCACTATCCTTCTCCCTCCATTACTTTTATTTATCATTATTTCTATCAATCATCATAAAGGGTTTTACATTTATGAAGGGCAAGCAGTGTAGATGGATTGTATACTATAGTCTACCTATTCAACCATTTTCTAAGAGTAGGGTCCACTTGGGGCTCCCAAGTGGCCAGCGGTCTATGGCACTGTATCTTAGTGCCAGACACCCTGGTTCGAATACCGGCCGTGATTGGGAGTCCCATAGAGTTTGGCTGGTGTAGGCTGTCATTGTAAATAAAAATGTGTTCTTAACAGACTTGCCTATTTTTTTTAAACCTTTTTAACAAGGTAAGTCGGTTAAGAGCACGTGAACATAACTGTGAAGTCATGGAGTGACAAGTGTTTTCATGCAATCAGGTATCAGGCTTCTGAGGTTCGGTCCTACCGCTTCTTGATTTGCTGTGTCGTACGGTGTGAGATGCTGACAATGACAAACAAGGTGAACAAGCTCCTCCAATCCGCCTCAATGCAGTTGGATATATCAGTGAATTTAATCTCAAATGCAAAGGCCTCCTGAACTACATACCGGGAAACTGGATTCTCTGAGGCCCAGACAACAGCCAAATGCATTTGTGAAGATATTAATGTGGAGGTTGTTCTGGAAGAGAAGAGACTGAGAAACAGCAAGAGGCATTTCAGCTATGAGGCTCCTGATGAACCAGTGACTGATGCACTGAAAAACCTTGAAGTCAACTACTTCTACATTGTGGTCGACTCTAGGTTACATCCATAACCCAATGTTCTCTTTCGCTCTTGTAACCAAACGACCTATGAGAGATGCTGTATCAAAGAGGTCATTCGGACAACAGAGTGGGATAACTCACCATTTAAATTAGTCCAGATGAGTCCATGGGACGTCCTTGTTTCCACCACAGGATGCAACAGAATATCCCAACAGGGTAACACAAAATGTCAACTGTGCTATACAACCATATACACATGCAAACTGAACGCTATAACTTACAACATGAGGTGCAACAGCACCAAGAGTGGAAGGCCTCTGTATAGAACATCCATCTCACTAATGGTTGATAAGTAAGTATGTACAAGATTCACTTATCTGAATTGAGAGAGCTTGCCAGAACCAGAGACCCCACTGATGGTGTGGACATAACATTGAGTCTGTAGTACCTCATGAAAGTCAGCAGCACAGATGGAGTCCAGGGAGGCCTCTCTGAACAGGGCCCATGAAATGGCCATACCCCTGGTGGAGTGTGCTACCACGCTGTCTGGAGTTGGTCAACCTGCTGCACCGTATGATTTTGACACTGTGTTGGTAATCCGATGTGCCAGTCTCTGCTTTGAGACAGCATGCCCTTTGGTGTTATCCCCATAAAAGTTGTCCTATTTGACTTGTTGCAGCAAGATAGTTACTGAATGCCCTAACCAGGCAAGGTGTTTGCAACTCAAGACTTTCCTGTGAGGAGTGGGGAGGCCACGCCACACTGCCTTTTATAGACAGGTTGGTTGTTTAGCAACAACCGACACGTGAAACTATTGGACAAAACAGACGGTCAGGGTTAAGTCCCTTGCTCAACGGCACATCAACAGGTTTTTCACCTTGTTGGCTCGGGTATTTGAACCAGCGACCTTTCGGTTACTGGCCCAACGCTCTAACCGCTATGCTACCTGCTGCCGATACTTCATATTAACCATCTCAATCACATAATGTGTAGGGGAAGTTCCCATAGGTTGTTTGGCGACCTGTTACAAAACAAAATAACTCCCCCATACAGAAGGTGCCTTTGTCCCAAAGATGCTTATGTGTAATGGAACTGAGAGTCATGATCAAGGGCTAGGTTTACCTCAGATTGTAGATGAATATGCACATAAACTAATAATGGTTAAGGAAATTATAAGGAAAACAATGTGACGGTACATTTTCCATCATAAGCAGATAATTCATAGCGGGCTCATTTATAGTACTTAGCTACATGCACTGTTGATATGTCCATCACAAAATAAACATGAGCAGAGAGGGGGGCAATTACCATACCACTTCTGCCTTGGTACACTCCTCATTCTCTCACTGCAATGTCCACAAATGGCAGCTATTACAATCCGCTAGCTAGAATCTCAGTCACCTAAATGCTCAGTGAATCAACTCGTTGGGGACTAGCTAACATCCCGAAAAGGATGCGTTTCTTGCTGCTGTAACTCCGGGAAAAAAAGAAAAAAAAAGGGGATAAGAAGATCTAAACCAAGATTGTTTTAAAAAAAAAAATAATCATCATAAGCATTGGCCTCACTGGGTAAGAAACCGATTAGTTTACAAACGAGCTGGTTAGTTTAGCTAGCTTCCGCTTTCCCTGCCGCGGCTTTAAACCGCGTTCCCTGCCGCGGCTTTAAACCGCACCGCTGGCCGTAGCGCTGCTACTAGCGTCCGCTGCTTCTCTGGTCATGAAAAGCTGCTTTTGTCTCAAACGGAGGGACACTGTGCCGCGAGTAACAGTTAAGTCGACACAATTTGGAGTAATAGATATGGATTGTATTGTTGTTGCTAATCTGCTTTGCATTATTAACTAGCCATTGATGGTGCATGCTAACAAAAAAAAAGAAAAGAAAACCGTTAGCTATGTAGCTAGGTAGCGTACCATAGCACTGGCTGTGTTCGTTAGCTAACGTTAGCAAAACCTCGACAGGCAGGGATGTGGCAATAATAATCTAATATAATAACTAGCATTCTCTTACCAACGAGTAACTTAGCTACTAGTACTAACTAACTAGCTAGCAGCGTCAGTCTTTCCACAGCCGTAAGTCGTTAGCTAGGTTTGTAGCTAGGCTAGCTCCCAGCCAAGGCAGCAGGCCACTTCTATATAGCTAGTTAGCTACACAGTCAAACAACGTTTTGGTTTCCATCAAAGGAAATGGTACTGGCTACACCCCATGGAGAACACTAAGCGAGGTACTCTGCAATCTTGTTGCCCAGATGCCTATTTGTTTTGGGTATAAATGGTATATAGATGAGTTATAATGCTGTTCATTCGGTCACTCAGAATATTCTCTAGAGGCCTCTGATGATAAAACCCAGGTATTCACCCTGTGGTGTAACGTTGGTCTACAAGCTAAGTAGACCTGCAGTTTACTATCAAACACTATTTTAATCAGCCACCTAACTTGGATACAGACATGCACACTTCTTCCTGTCTAGGCCTATTCAATGTGATTGTCACATGTTGTAAACAGTTTGGTAAAGAGTTCAAATGTAATAGCCTAACTGGAGTCATAGCTGGTAGATTTTGGACTACATTTGCCTATGCATGTTTGTTTGAGTTTCTCTTCAGAAAAGGGGGCGAGGAAGCCAATTGTTGGGGGAAAGTCCTACTGTTTTAGGCCATGTAGGCTAGACTACAACCTGCTCAACAGAAGGATGCATGTACCATAGCCATAGGCTGTTTGTTTTTTTAAATTTTAATGTGAGGACCAATGCTAGCCTAATGCAAGCTGACTACTTAACTTGCTACCTACTCTGTTTTAACTGTATTTGCCCTCAAACTAATCAACACCTGTTAATGACACATTCCAGGCTCTCTCTCTGTGTGTGAGTCAAGTGTGTTCACTTACTGTTCAGCTCATGTTACTGTAAGCAGAGATACAGCGCCTGGATGGTCTCTGCAATCTTGGCAGCTGTGTTCCTCCCTGTCTCCTTAGCAATGCCTTTTTTCACAAGAGGAATTCAGATAGGACTCTGCTCGATGTGGACCCGCTTTGCCCCATTAGCAGCCACGCATGTAAGTGGTATGTACATAGTAAACAACAGTTTAATGGACCACCCTGCTTGTGCATGTATGGGTGAGTTGTGCATTTGTGCTTCTTGGCTAGCCCACAGACCCAGCTAACCTCTGCTGTTGACAAATGCTGGATTCCTACAGGCTATACCAGGCACTATGCATTTGTTTTCACTGTTTTTAGGCACATGCGTGTGTACGATTACGATGTCCAGCTTCTCCTGGTTCTGCTATTCCACAGTGAATGAGTGAGTTAAAACTGGTTGTACAGTTGCCTAATATCTCTGTGTCGCTGTCAGGTGCCTGACACCCAGTTACTTGTCAGGTCGCTCTGACTCTCTAGCCTGGCACCATCAACTGCATTAAACCCTGTTGGACAGTCTTTTGCAGTCCTAAGGAGGTTAAATCAGGTGTCTTGTGTGTGTCATCGCTCTGTACTGTCCCCTCCTGAACCTGTTGTGTACATTTCACATCAGTTGTTCCCTTTGCTTTTAACTGCTTCTGTTTACCTCATGAGTTGACACAGCCCCTTTGTCAGTTGTTTTGGCAAGGGAGCCGGGTAGCCAAGGAGATGCCAGGCGCGAGGCCCCGGTTGCCTAGGTAGCCACCAGAGGGTTGCCTGCTCTGTGCAAACCCCAAAGAGTTCAACTCTCATTAATATGCTGCTATGTCCCCCAAGGCTCAATATTAAGCCCACTTAAAAAGAGAGGACAAAGGGAACAATCCAATGCAAAATGTAAATAAAGTACTAACCACAAGGCTAAGTTCTGGCCTGAAGGCTGCCAGGTAGGGATTTGACAAATTGACCTTTTTTCTTCATGTTTAAACTGCCATTAAAAAAAATAAAAAAAATATATATATATATATTTTTTTTTTGTTAAAACTATAGAACATTTTCATAAAATTCCATGTGATATCCTATTGCGTGGTATGTTCTAGCACAGTCATACAATAGGCTTAGGCATCTGGAATCTGCTTTGTGGCTATCCGAACGGGCAGGTGATATTTTGTCCTGAAGTTAATTGTTAATTAATTCCTTCCATTTGCTATGTGCATTAACAACTGATCACATTTCTTCTCCCTACATTCTGTTTTCCCTCCATTATGTGTCTCACTCAATTTCGATCTGACCGCTCCTTCTACACACACACACACACACACACACACACACACACACACACACGCTGCGCACCCAATCTGCCTTTAGATCTCCAGAAATTATGGCATACTCAAACAAAACTGTAGATGAACTACATTCCTGCCAAATCAGGACAGCTTTAACACCATTTCAAAATGGACCGGTTGATTTAAAGTAGGGAAATATGTGTTCTAACCACCAGCTGCAGTTCTGGAATATTTTTGGCTCTTTTTTTGCAAACTGCTCTAGTGTGCCATTTAGAATAGGTTACAACCCCGCCTAAACCTAGACAGGTTCCAGACTGAAATATGCAACAAAATGTTTTGATGAAGGCAAGCAGCGTTTTTAATTCGTCTAGGGGCCCACTTTGTTTCATGTTTAACAAATGCCTGCCCACCAAGATTAAACTCCCAAATCAAACCCAGGGAAAAACAAACCACCAAATATGGGTATCTACTGCTTAAAACGGGGTGAATTGTAGCTTTCTAATGCCGTTAGTCTCAACTCCCGTTATAAAGGCAATAACAACCTGTTGAAAAGGGAGTAAACGGTGCACAGTGGTATTGATGAGAAAGACGTAGCTGTTTCAGTAGCGTGAGTCGCTCCTTCATTTAGCAGTTTACCTCAACTCACAAAGGCCATTCACAATGGCTGCATATCATCTGCAATCATTTCTGTAATCAGCGCATTTTTCCCCAACTGTTAACGACAATACACGCGGAGGACTTTATATCGTTGGCAAATGAGATGTACTGACGTTACAGCAATGTAACTGTACATTTTTTGTACAGTTTTTTTCTCCCTTTATGATGATGATCTGAACCTTTTAGCAGGGATTTAAATGAAAAATAAATATTGGTAACACTAATGCTTCCAACTTAGTGGTTAGTAGATGTTATTGGTCACGTGGTTAGCAGATGTTATTGGTCATGTACGTGTAGTTAGTAGATGTTATTGGTCACGTACGTGTGGTTAGCAGATGTTATTGGTCACGTGGGTAGCAGATGTTATTGGTCACGTGGGTAGCAGATGTTATTGGTCACGTGGTTAGCAGATGTTATTGGTCACGTGGTTAGCAGATGTTATTGGTCACGTGGTTAGCAGATGTTATTGGTCACGTGGTTAGCAGATGTTATTGGTCACGTGGTTAGCAGATGTTATTGGGCACGTACGCGTGGTTAGCAGATGTTATTGGGCACGTACGCGTGGTTAGATGTTAGTGACTACTGTTTCATCCTTAAGTGGCCTGTGATTTCTAAATAGTGTTTATAGGCAGTCAACTCTGGTGTGTTAGTGATGGCTGTTTAGCAGTCTGATGGCCTTGAGATAGAAGCTGTTTTTCAGTCTCTCAATCCCAGCTTTAATGCACCTGTACTGACCTCGCCTTCTGGATGATAGCGGGGTGAACAGGCAGCGTCTCAGGTGGTTGATGTAGAAGTTTGAAGGTTTTGGGTGATAAGCCAAATTTCTTTAGCCTCCTGTGGTTGAAAGTGCGCTGTTGCGCCTTCTTCACCACACTGTCTGTATGGGTGGACCATTCCAGTTTGTCAGTGATGTGTACGCCGAGGAATGTTAAGCTTTCCACCTTTCCACTGCGGTCCCATCGATGTGGATCGGGGGGTGCTCCCTCTGCTGTTTCCACGATCATCTCCTTAGTTTTGCTGAGGTTATTTTCCTGGCGCCACACTCCCAGAGCTGTCTCATCATTATTGGTAATCAAGCCTACTACTGTTGTGTCGTCTTCAAACTTGATAATTGAGTTGGAGGCGTGCTTGGCCACGCAGTCATGGGTGAACAGGGAGTACAGGAGGGGGCTGAGCACGCACCCTTTTGGTGTGCAATTGAAGGATGCATGTACCATAGCACTTCATGATGACAGGTGAGTGCTAGGGGAGGATAGTCATTTAGTTCAGTTACCTTTTGCTTTCTTAGGTACAGGGACCATGGTGGTCATCTTGAAGCATGTGGGGACAACAGACAGGGAGAGGGAGAGATTGAATATATCTGTAAACACAACAGCCAGATGGTCTGCGCATGCTCTGAGGACTTGGCTCATCACGCTTTATCAACACCTTGTGGCGGGCCGGGTGCCTGCAGGCTGACCTTTTTTCCTCAAGCTAGCTAAAAGCTAGGCAAGGTTGAAGATGCCATTGTAGCTAGCGACCTCCACGTAATAATTATAATAAAAAAACAAACGTCATTACCATCAGAAGAAACTTAAACGGGAGGCAACAGTCAATATAATTTCTTAACAGCCAATGTGTATTATTTGACATTATTAAAATACAGTAGTACTCACTTATAGGAATGAGTAATTGTTAACAAGTTGCTAGCTATCCCATAAAGTCATCATCGAAAACCACGTTTTCATCTTCTGTGGTTTGGTAACTACCCGTTCTTCAACGGACTATGGCTGGACTGAAGATCAAGGAAAGAAGTATGCAGTGTCCGTCTCGAAACGGAGCCTTCAACCGCCGTTGCGTTTCCACTCCGTTGTGGACGTCTCCATTGAAATGCAGGACATCTGGCGCAACGTAATGGAGTACTTATGGGTATCAGTGCTCCCAAAATAAAACTCCTGGCCACACAGGAACATATTTTGTCGCACTTTAGAGCCATGCCTGTTAGTGGTAGTTGTGTGATAACCTCACTGTGTTTTAAAGGTTGTGGAGAGACTGAACTTTTTAAACCCAGGCTGCCAGGTCCGGTCCTCCATTCCATGTCATATCTGTGAATCAGTGGAACCCATTTTTTCCATCTCTAAAGCAATCTGATTCTGTTTATTATGGAGGGGGCCAGGTTAACCTTTTTACCTCTGAGTAATTTGAATCCAGAGCCTTGGAATCAGCTTTTCCTTAATACATGTCATGAACATTGTTGTCTCTCCAACAAACCATGTAGCCTAATATTTATTCTTAACTAGCATTTGATCAAGTTTGTTTTCACGTAGACATCAGAGAGATCCTACTTGTCTTGTCTATTAGGCAGTGGTAAATAATAATCAGGCCACACCCTCTGTGTGAAACTGAGCTTTCCTGTGCTGAGAAGGTCAAAACTAGCATCCTGTCCCCTCCCACTCATATTTGTCGCGCTGTGTGTCTGCAACTGGTGAACCACTGAGATGTTCAAACATGTTCAGGTTCTGTTTGGCTCAAGTTGCTTAATATTTGTGCCTGTCTGGAACAGTGGAATAATTGTGCTGTCATGAAGCTTTGTGTTTTGTTGTGTGAAGTCAGAGTAGGAATGAGGCTGTGGGATTCTGTGGTCTGCACAGAGGAAGGGCAGAGTTTGTAAGGGCCCCAGTGAGACATTTGTCAAGGCGGGCTGTTGAGACCAAAGATTAATATGATTTTGGATCTAATTTCTCTTGGTTTGAAACCAGTCTTTTGCAGTCTGGTGAATTGAGGAGAAGCAGAGATGATAGTCTGATCCAAATATTTTTGTAGTGTTTATCGTTTCAAAATGCATTGAAAATATGAATTACTCATACAGTGCCTTCAGAAAGTATGCTCACCCCTTGACTTTTACTACATTTTGTTGTTACAGCCTGAATTTAAAATGGATTACATTTTGATTTTTTCGTCACTGGCCTACACACAATACCCCATAACGTCAAAGTGGAATTATGTTTTTTTTTTTTTTTATTCTTACAAAATAATTAGAAATTAAAAGCCTTCGATGTCTTGAGTCAGTAAGTATTCAACCCCTTTGTTATGGCAAGCCTAAATAAGTTCAGGAGTAAAAATGTGCTTAACAAGTCACATAATAAGTTGCATGGACTCTGTGTGTAATAATAGCGTTTAACATGATTTTTGATTGATCTCTGTACCCTACAATTATCTGCAATATCCCTCAGTCGAACAGTGAATTTCAAACACAGATTAAACCTCAGACCAAGAAGGGCACATGTTTGTAGATGGGTAAAAATCAAAAGCAGACGTTGAATGTCCCTTTGAGCATGGTGAAGTTATTTACACATTGGATAGTGTATCAATACGCCCAGTCACTACAAAGATACAGGTGACTTTCCTAACTAATTTGACGGAGAAGAAGGAAACCACTCAGGGATTTCACCATGAGGACAATGATTCATTTAAAGAAGTTACTGAGTATAATGGCTGATGGGATAAAACTGAGGATGGATCAACAACATTGTAGTTACTCCACAATACTAACCTAATTGACAGAGTGAAAAGAAGGAAGCTTGTACAGAATAAAAATATTACAAAACATGCATCCTGTTTGCAACAAGGCACTAAAGTAATACTACAAGAAATGTGGCAAAGCAATACAAAGTGTTATCTTTAGGGCAAATACAACACATTACTGAATACCACTCTCCATATTTTCAAGCATAGTGGTGGCTGCATCATGTTATGGGTATACTTGTAATAGTTAAGGACGGGAGTTTTTCAGGATAAAAAAGAAGCCGAATAGAGCTAAGCACAGTCAAAATCCTAGAAGAAGAACCTGGTTCAGTCTGCTTTCCACCAGACACTGGGGGATGAATTAGAAATATTTTTACTTTGTCATTAAGGGGTATTGAATATTGAAAATACTTTCTGAAGACACTGTATAATGAGTCCCTGCCTGGTCTAACAGTATGCTAATTCTAATCCCCTTAATGTAAGATTCTAGAAACATGCTAGTTCAACGCTCATACATTTTTTTTGTCTTTTTGAACTTGCCTCTTGTTAATTATTCTGGGGTTGATCCTCTTAATGGTAATGTCAGGCAGCTTGACTCAGGTCATGTTTCAGCGTCCTGGTCTCCAACTTGAGGCCTAAGGATCTATTCTCATTACGGAGAGTTAAGGAAAATTTCGAGAGCTATCGAATCTGGAGAGACTTTACTGTAATGTAAACATATTTCTCATGCCTCGACTGATACCTTCTGAGTTTGCGCACAACTCTTTCCCCCCTCTGAGCAGAACAGTGTAAACAGAATTGTCTCACTGAGCCCAACATTAATTTAGTAAAAATACTAATAGCAGACCAATGTTTTTAAAACAGCTGAAATGTATGACATTTTCATTTATTGTTTTATTTATTTTTCACAGTAAGAGCCTGTTATATTCTGAAATTGTCACCGTACTTGGCTGCTCTGAGCCACCGTCTAGGCAAGAATCATGCAGCAAGAAGCAGATCAACTCACCAGTGGAATTATAAACTTTTTCAGTGGCAATTTTGCGTTTACCTCGTATAATGACTTTAATAACATTGATACAATTTAGCCTGATTTGTTCTAAGATAACGTTAATATGCTGAAACTGTACTTCTATTTGTATGAGAGGGATAAACGTTCATGTTTGATATGCTAACTTTACTTGCTAGCTAGCTAGCTGTGTTATTGTCTTGCAAACTGAGAGATGCATGAGAGATAAAAAAAACGTAAATATCTGCACATGCTGGTGAATTATTTCATTATTCAAAAGTATAATACGGTGTTATTCCATTATTCAAGAGTGTAGCTAATATGTTTTGGAGGAAAAGATGCTTGCATTGTCGAATAGTTTGCAGGTTTACTGGCTAGTATGCGGCTACTGTGATACTGATATTTATGGTCAATTTAGAGCTGCGAAAGGTAGGGCAAGGATGTAATGTCAATTCAAAAGTTTATGTACATATGTATATTGCAATCTCATCACGCTGCCTCTACTTAAATGTTTGTCAATGAGAACAGCGTCTAATCCAGGGGTCTCCAACAGGTCGAGCTACCAGTAGCTTGCAGCCCACCTTTGAGTAGCTCGCCAAACAATTCGGAACGTGCATGTATTTTTTACGTGTTCCACCACAAACTTTCATTAACGAATCCAATAAGTAGGCCATCAGACACTTCAAGCTCCCATACTATCAGGGTATGAATTGACTGGTTGGAAATCGCTCACAGAGCGGTCACCGCTACGGATCTCAACATCCTTTCAAAATGTGCTATTAAAGAGATATTGCACTAAAATCTAAAATTGTTTTTATTTTATTCAAAAATTGTCTTCGGATGTGATTTAAGCCTTGCCATGGACTCAACATCACATTTTGTTTCTCTATGAATGATTGTAATTTTGAGAGTAAAAAAAATCCCAACTCAGGAAAAATAAAACGGCGAAAAAGTAATTCTGGGAAATACAAAGATTGCCTATTTGAAAGCTAGGAAAACATTTGAGTAGCTCGCGACATCACTAGCAGTGGGTCCATAACATAGATCGGTGCTTAGTGGCAACTTTTACATTAGATCTGTTTCTCTTGCCTATCAGACAGTTCTAGATGCGCTGAAACCTAGCTGTGTTTCTTCCTTCCCCAGAACTCTCCCATGATGCCTGAGGTTCGGGACCTTTCAGACGCACTGCCGGAGTTGCCCATGGACCCCATCACTGGCGTGGGGGTGGTGGCCTCGCGAAACAGAGCGCCTACTGGCTATGATGTGGTGAGTACATCAAGGAGGGCCAGGACCCAGGAAAGATGTTCATCAAACATTTGCGTTGATTCTTACACTGTTGTAGGCTAGGCCCTTAGGTAACAATTCACCCATATGCATTAGTCCCCGATTCAAATGTTTAAGATGCAAGCGCATCGGTCAGTGGACCCCAAACCAATGCAAATGTAGAATGCATCTGACAGAAAATAGATTCAAAGGTTACGAATCACTGTTTCACTTTTTTTTTGTCATATTACATTCTTTCTGGCTTCTAGTTACAACTAATGCGTCCTCTCTCCTTCAGTGTCGAACTGCGTGTACCTGTATTGTCATTAATCTGTAAATCATTTTGCATGCCGAACAACCCCAGGCAATATCAGTAGCCTAGTCAAACTGCGCACTGTGCCCAGCTTTGCACGCTGACCATCGCGAAGTAGGCATTCTGTTCCTGATCTTGCAAATCTTCAAATACAACAATGGTTGTACAGGTTATATACAGTCGTATGAAAAGGTTTGGGCACCCCTGACAATTTTTTTGATCTATCAAATAACTGATGGACACATTAATATTTCAGTAGTGAAATGAGGTTTATTGGATTAACAGAAAATGGTCAATATGCATCAAAACTAAATTAGACAGGTGCATAAATTTGGGCACCCCAACAGAAAAATCACATCAATATTTAGTAGAGCCTCCTTGTGCTAAAATAATAGCCTCTAGACGCTTCCTATAGCCTCTGAGTGTCTGGATGAAGGTATTTTGGACCATTCCTCATTACAAAACATCTCCAGTTCAGTTAGGTTTGATGGTTGCCGAGCATGGACAGCCCGCTTCAAATCATCCCACAGATTCTCAATGATATTCAGGTCTGGGGACTGAGATGGCCATTCCAGAACATTGTACTTGTTCCTCTGCATAAATGCCTGGGTAGATTTTGAGCAGTGTTTTGGGTCGTCTTTGTGACTGATTCGTCAATATTATTCCCAAGAATCTGCTGATATTGAGTGGAATCCATGCGACCCTCAACTTTAACAAGATTCCCAGTACCGGCACTGGCCACACAGCCCCACAAGTGTTTTTCTTGGAACGCTGTGTTCTTTTGCCGCCATGCATAACGCCCCTTGTTATGACCAAATAACTCAATCTTTGTTTCTTCAGTCCACAGCACCTTATTCCAAAATTAAGCTGGCTTGTCCAAATGTGCGTTTGCATACCTCAAGCAACTCTGTTTGTGGCGTGTGTGCAGAAAAGGCTTCTTCCGCATCACTCTCCCGTACAGCTTCTCCTTGTGCAAAGTGTGCTGAATTGTTGAACGATGCACAGTGACACCATCTGCAGCAAGATGATGTTGTAGGTCTTTGGAGGTGGTCTGTGGGCTGTCTTTGACCGTTCTCACCATCCTTTGCCTCTCCGATATTTTACTTACTGCCACTTCTGGCCTTAACAAGAACTGTGCTTGTGGTCTTCCATTTCCTCACTATGTTCCTCACAGTGGACACTGACAGCTTACATCTCTGCGATAGCTTTTTGTAGCCTTCCCCTAAACCATAATGTTGAACAATCTTTGTTTTCAGGTCATTTGAGAGTTGTTTTGAGGCCCCCATGTTGCCACTCTTCAGAGGAGAGTCAAAGAGAACAACAACTTGCAATTGGCCACCTTAAATACCTTTTCTCATGATTGGATGCACTTGTCTATGAAGTTCAAGGCTTAATGAGCTCACCAAACCAATTGTGTGTTCCAATTAATCAGTGCTAAGTAGTTACAGGTATTCAAATCAACAGAATGACAAGGGTGCACACATTTTTGCATAGCCTATTTTTCACATCTGATTTAATTTCATACAACTTAATATTGCTACACTAAAAATCTGGACAATACCCCAGTACTCAGCTTTTATTAGAAAATGAATGGCATGCCACTGTGATCATTTTCTGTGACGACAGAGTAAATTATTATGCAGCCTCAGAGGGGTGCCCAAACTTTTTCATACGACTGTATGTGCTGTTAAATGTTTTTTAAAAAATTCATAATAAAAGTAAGGTTCTGGAAAACTCTCATCTGGTTATACCTGCTGAAAAGGACCATGCAGTGCACTGCGAAGTGCACTGCATGGCCTACGAGAGAGGAGAAGATCACGGTGTAAAGATGTCCAAACGGTTAAGCCATTAGATTTTGAGTAGAGGGTCTAGCCCTGTGCCCCTGGCATTTGGAAAGGGAGGGGTTTGTTTGGGAACTCAGAAAAGCTCAAACCAAACACCAGACTAGCATAACCTGGGGTAGGCTGGAGGGCATCTCTATCGCCTGCCTTCCTTCACCAACAACAACAATATCTCCTTCTCCCTGGGTATGGAGAAATTCATAAGAGATTTGATACTAAGAACATTGTGGGAGCTGTACTGTTAGATTTCAGTGAAGCCTTTTACATTATTGACCATAACCTGTTGTTGATAAAAACGTATGCGTTATGGCTTTTCAACCTCTGTCATATTGTGGATTCAGCACTATCTATCTAACAGAACTCAGAGGGTTTTCTTTAATGGAAGCTTCTCTAATGTCTAAGTGTGGTGTACCGCAGGGCAGCTCTCTAGGCCCTATACTCTGCCACTGGTATTAAACAAAGCATGTGTGCTGATGATTCAACCTCATACGCATCAGCAACCACAGCTAATGAAGTCACTGAAACCCTTAACAAAGAGTTGCAGTCTGTTGTGGAATGGGTGGCCAGTAATAAACTGGTCCTAAACATCTCTAAAACTAAGAGCATTGTATTTGGTACAAATCATTCCCTTAGTTCTAGACCTCAGCTGAATCTGGTAATGATTGGTGTGGCTGTTGAACAAATTGAGGAGATTAAATTACTTGGTGTTACCTTAGATTGTAAGCTGTCATAGTCAAAACATATAGATTCAATGGTTGTAAAATGGTGAGAAATCTGTCTGTAATAATGAGATTCTCAGCTTTTTTGACACCACACTCCAAAAAGCAATCCTGCAGGCTCTAGTTTTGTCTTATCTTGTTTATTGTCCAGTCGTGTGGTCTAGTGATGCAAGGAAAGACCTAGTTAAGCTGCGGCTGGACCCAGAACAGAGCGCTACGTCTTGCTCTCAACTTTTATGTAGTTCTGTCATAGAGCTGTTCTTGTCTGTTAATGTTCTGTATTATGCTATGTTTTGTGTGGACTCCAGGAAGATTAGCTGCTGCTTTTGCAACAGCTAATGGGATCCTAATAAAATACCAATACCAGTATGGAAATCTAATTCCGTGTTCTGCACTTCTGTAACGAAGTTAGTTTCTGTTCTGAATAAATATGATAGTCAAACATTCCTCATACTCCTTGAGTTTTATCCAGCCTCATTCCTTGAGTGTAAACATTGACTTGGGCTTGTCGTTGAGGGTCACGCTCTCCTTCTCGCCGTCTCAAATGAAAGGCACCAGCTGACTCATTGCCGTGGAGAAGAGAAGCGGGCAGGTGGAGC
This sequence comes from Thymallus thymallus, assembly GCA_023634145.1. Taxonomy (NCBI): domain Eukaryota; kingdom Metazoa; phylum Chordata; class Actinopteri; order Salmoniformes; family Salmonidae; genus Thymallus; species Thymallus thymallus. The sequence continues at coordinate 3,646,488 of CM042403.1, read as the reverse complement.
AAAGCCACGACCTGATGTCCCGGAAATCTGGGAGTGGCGCAGGGATCCAATATCCTCCAAGATGTCTCTACTTCACTTGTAGAGTTTGGGGCTACAACTCTGCAGACACCACACTCTGACACACTAGTGGAGTTGTTCATGGTTCGATTTTACCTCTGACTGCCCACAATTGTATCTGGAGTTATATTCTCAGAACTACAGGAATGTATTATTTGGTGCGTTTGCCCCAAGCAACCTTACTTTTATGCAGCACAGGCTATTTGTTCAAGGGCACACACACCATACTTGTTCATCATGCTCCTTCAGGCATGCTCATTCCAAACTGCTCAATGACCCCTCCATGACCCCTGAACAGAGGCTACATATACAGCACAACAAAGAGGGCCGGCTTAGCATATCAACCCCCCCCCCCCAAATATAAATAAATATATATATATATATATATATATATATATATATATACACACACACACACACACACACACGGTGGCTTGCCTCCAAACTAGTGCCCAGTCTGTGTCAGGATGGTGTCTCTCCAGACAAGTGCCCAGTCCGTGTCAGGATGGTGTGCCCCCACTATCATCTACATATAAATGGATGAGAGCTTCCTACTGCCTGAGCTATGTTTATGTAAATTGAGAAGAGCGTGGGGCCTAGGATCGAGCCTTGGGGTACACCCTTGGTGACGGGCAGTGGCTGAGATAGCAGATGTTCTGACTTTATACACTGCACTTTTTGAGAGGTAGTTAGTAAACCAAGCCAAAGACCCCTCAGAGACACCAATACTCCTCAGCCGGTCCACAAGAATGGAATAGTCTACCGTATCAAAAGCTTTGGCCAAGCCAATAAAATTAGCAGCACTACATTGCTTAGAATCAAGGGCAATTGTGACATCCACACACTACCCCGGGTCAAACCCCAGGCACTTTCTCTATACACACTACCCCGGCTCAAACTTTTTCAATTTCTCCTTTCATTTATGGTCCTTGCCAGGTGGGGTTGGTAGGACTTCATCCATAACTGGCCCTCTCCATCAAAACTCATTTTTGGAAGAGGAGATCCCACATAAGGAACAGTCAAGGCTGAGAACAACCCCCCGCCCCCCCCACCCCCCGCCGCAAGAAAACACTTATTTTCTCTCTGTGGTAGAAGAAATATCATTGTAGAGGCATTGCTGACCTCTAGTCTGACAGGGAATCTACATTCTCACTGGTAACCAAGTATAGACACTTCCCTCTTAACTCAATCATTCATCATTGGGATCGCAGTGGCTTCCAAACCAGCCTTGGTGGACCACATAATTCCTGTTGCCACGGAGAAGCCCAAGACTGTTGTTTTGTGTGAGGGCAGCTTATCCAGCAGTGTTTTTCTCTATTAAGTTCACAGGCACTGACGGATTGGCCGGGTACAGGCATTCAAAGGAGGACATTCCAGGCTATGGGTTAAAGGGAGTTTAATGTCACTGTTTAGTAGTGTGTTCACTTCATTTCAAGTGTTATGTTTTGACAATAGGTGTCTTTCAGTCTGAAGAAGAAAACGACTATCGTCTCCAAGCTTGACCCGACCTTATGTCAATCAGGGCAGGAAGCCTAGTGGTCAGAGATCTGGGCCAGTAACCGAAAGGAGACACACTCACTAGCAACACCCCTCTAAATGTATATCCGTCTCAACCAACAGGTCTCCCAAACAACAGATGGCCTTGACGCTGACTTGTGGAAAGACGGCCTGTTCAAATCCAAGGTGACGCGCTACCTGTGTTTCACCAGGGTCTTCTCTAAAGAAAATGTAAGTGTTCCTGAATGATCCCACACTGACACTCTAATGCCCTCTGTGAAGAAAGTATGGCTCGGTACCAAGGTTTGTCTACTACTGTAGGGAGGAGGAACCAATTTCTCAACACAACAATACAATATTCCTCTCTAGTCAGAAACTCAAACAGCATGCATGACTCACTCTGGGTTGGGAATGAGACCGAAATATCTGATCTCTACACCACCCAGTATTTTTTGTGCCATTTTTTTATGTTACCTGGCAAAAACGTATTGTGCAATGAGTCACCAGTTTCTTTGCTTAGGCTAATTAGCTTTAAAATAAATTAGGTTTAGGTTAAAAAATATCTGAATAAACTAGTCGTGAATACAGTGTTTCTCTTCTTAAATGGTATAGCCAATGTATAGAATAATAGCCTATTACCCAAACTCTCTGCAGTCTAACTAACCTCTTCAGATGGAGTAAAAAAAGGCAATAGCTACATCAGTGAAAATCTACCCGGGTAGATCCTGGAACTGCAATACTGATGACCTTATTTAGGCCTAGAGCCTGTTGGTAGAGAAATTAGCACAGTCTGACCGTAAGCTTATTTTGCACAACTCCATGGAGAACATTGGACAGAGGTCCTTAGATGTTGGTGTTCTCTGACAAGTGTTCTCACAAAGGCTTTCCCAAACAAACACCTCAGAGTTAAAAAGTAGGTTCTCTGTAGCCCCAGGAATGTTATTCTGAAATGATTCCAGTGCTCCATTGGCTCTTTCCCCTTGCTCTGGATGTTTAAACATCTCTGTTGTTTGCACAGGCTCTATAATGCCGTTACCAAATAGATAGATAGATAGATAGATAGATAGATAGATAGATAGATAGATAGATAGATAGATAGATAGATAGATACTTTATTGATCCCCCGGGGGGGAGATTTCAAATCAGGAAATCCCTACTCGTACTGATGTTCTTGTTACACTTAGTGTGATAGTTTTGAGATGATGGCTGCTTTGTGAGATCTGTTTAAGTAAGTCTAGTTTGAATAATTGCTGTACGAACTTGGCCTGTAGAGTTTCTGTAAAATATAACTTGACGAGCTGAGATGGGGCCAGTTGATGCACATCCCGGCCAAGGTAGAAACCAATGCACTGATGATATTCATCCTCGAGAGAAACAATTGAAGTCCGAAACAAATAGCCACGTAGCAAACAATTACTCCCACACGCCAACCCCCCTCCCATGTATGTCCATCAAGCCCAGACTAACTTCTGTTTAGTTTCCTGCCACTTTGAGGTGTGATCAGATGTGACAGTTCCATCAACAGAAGCTATTTTGTCTGTCAATCAATAAGGCCCGCAGCATAATTATCTGTGACAAAAACAGATACTGTGGAATTAGTCCACAAAGTGTGCGACGGAATCACAGGCGTTAGTGATTTATCACCCTCCATGGAGGTAGGGAGACATCCTCTCTGTCAGGGAAGAACCCCTTTTTCCCCCACTGCTAACACATGCACAAACATTCTGCCGAGTTCCGCCACTGTCAAGGCTTTGGAAGGAACTGTTGACTGATCATTAGCTAACATGGATGTGGTTTGTCCCTCTGGTTCTCGCGCTCTCTCTCGCTCTGTCTGTGTGTCTCTGCCTCTCACTGTCTCTGCCTCTCACTCTCTGTCTCACTCTCTTCCTCCTCCTCTCTCTCTCACTCTCTCTCTTCCTCTCACTCTCTCTGTTCCTCTCTCTCTCTCTCCCCCTCTTCCCTCTGCAGAGTCATTTAGGAAATGTGCTGGTGGACATGAAGCTCATTGATATGAAGGACACTCTGCCCGTGGGTTTTATTCCCATCCAGGAGACTGTGGACACACGTAAGCACTGACCTGTTCCTCTCATAACACAGAGCTCTCCTTCCCAATTAATGTCCGAGTTCGTTAGTGCTACTTAACAGCATGGAAAAAACGTTTATTATTTTGTATATTTGTTTTGCCTGCAAATGTGAAAGGCATATCAGATGTTTTTATGCATCAGGTTTTGTGGACTTTGGGAGATAGGTAGGATGCTGGTCACCCTCACACGGTTAGGTTTTTATTATTTATAGACAGTAACATGATCAGAGGCCTTTTACAGTGCACTGACTCTTTCTCTGTCTCTCTCTCCCGCTCTCGCTCTCTTTTTCCTTTTCTTGCTCTCTGTGTCTGTCTCTGTCTGTCTGTCTCTCGCTGTCTGTCTCTCTCTGGCTCTTGCTTTCTCTGTCTGTCTCTCTCTCTCTCTGGCTCTCTTTGTCTTTTTCCCATTTCTCTGTATTTTCTCTTCTTGCTGTCTGTCACCCTCCTGCTTCCTCTTTTGGTCTGCCTATCTGTCTCTTTGTTTGTCTCTCTGTCTGCTGGCCACACACAGAGGAGCAGGCCTTCCGGAAGAGGAGGCTTTGTATCAAGTTCATCCCGCGGGACTCCACAGAGGCAGCTATCTGTGACATCAGAATCCTGGGCAGGTCCAAGCAGGCCCCACCGCAATACACCTTCATAGGGTTAGCAGCTGTGACGTTATTAACATGCCCTGCCTTTAGATATCATAGAGACAGCCACCAGGGAAATGGGTTTAGTTTACTTGTAAAATGGAAGGGAAATTTGGGGTTGACACAATTTGAGTTCCCTCAACAGGTTATGAATTGAGGCACCATTTTGAGTCGTCAGAACTAAAAAAGTCATCAGTACTACTAGTTAGCCTATGTGTTCCAGGTGGTGTGGCTGTATGCAGGAAATTGATGATGATGATAAGAGGTTGTGGGTGTTTTCCAGAGAGCTCAACAACATGGGGATCTGGTATCGCATGGGAAAGGTCCCGCGTGCCCAGGAATCTTCGCCGACTCCAACCACCAATAACATCCAGAACACCAACTCGACGGCTAACACCACCCCAACCCCAGCAGCCCCCCTGCCCAAGTATGCTACATTTTCCATATTCTCTCATTCAGGACCTCTTGTGTGTCTGTGCCTGTTTGTGTTCCTCTTCCCATAATGCAGAGTGGGTTCTATTTCAAGTCTGTAGCCAAGTAAGTTAAAGAACATGCATGGTGTGTTTAAACTGCATTTACTCAAGAGAATGGGAAGATGGAACTGTCTATAGCCTGCAGCTCAAGAGGAAAGAAAGGGGAACTGTGTTTTATATGCAAGAGAAGGAAAGGAACACTGGAATAGTGAGCTTTCCTCACATCCGAGGTGTACACAGAAGATCTTGTCTGGGCTGCCGTCAGGACTTGTCTTGGTGGTTTTGTCTACTGGAGTTGAGCTCGTCTCTGAGGGTGGTCTAGTTGCGACATCAGACCCTGAAAGAGAAAAAGGCCCAACGTTGTTAGCAGTGCTGAAATGTCTGAACAAGGTCCTAATGGTTTAGAAAATGGCCTTTAAAAATTTAGTAGAGTTTTTTTTTTTTCTTGTTGACAAGGATGGCTTTGGACTTCGTTGTCATGTGTTTGAGTATTATGACACCAATGAAGTTTGATTATCAATTTGATATCAACACCATAGTTTGGCAGTGAGGTTTAAACATTGTAATACTAGATGATGCTATTTAAAGGGATGTTCTCCTCAATCCCCCTCAGGAAAAGCATTACAACATGATCAGTGCTAGCCGGGATCCTTGGGACGAACCTTAACCCTTATGTAACCTTAACCACAGGAGCGCATGGGGACCGTTGGGATTCCTCTCATTCTGTTGCTCTCAGACAATACTGCACTGGACTAGCAGCGCCAGGCTAGTGTGTAACTAACTAGCAGCCCCACCCCAGCCAGGCTAGTGTGTAACTAGCACCGATCGTTGCCCCAGATCAAATAGTTTGTTCTCGTAGCAGTAACAACAGACATGCCACCTGAAACACCTCAGCTAGAGGGTCGGCATAGATAAACACAAACTGGTGTGAGTGGGGAGGCTGCCAGATAATGGCTAGACTAGAGTATGTGTGTGTGTGTGTGTTGTAGAGAGGGTCAGAAGTCAGAGGTTCCTGTCAGTCTGTCTGGATGGTGGCTGTATTACATCCATTAAGAGGTTCCTGTCAGTCTGTCTGGATGGTGGCTGTATTACATCCATTAAGAGGTTCCTGTTGGATGTAAAGCAGGACATTTTGTACCCAAAAGGTTTCCTTCTGGACGGCGATATATTTATTGGACGTGTCACTAATCCTTATGAAGGACTTCTTGGCAGAAGAGGTTACTCGGCCAGTCAGCAGCTGTTATGGCAGTTAAATAATTGGTGAAATGTTGCTTGATTATAGATGGTTTAAGGTTCATATCAGTAGTGGGTAGGTGCTCTTGTGCTCGATATACTGTGTATATAATCAGTATCCTATAACATTGTTTATGACCAGCGCTGTGTGGCGCGATTGTAACACATTTGTTTTTTTTGTTGTTTTTTTATCAAAGGATGGATCAGCTTTAATATTGCATATAGATTTGTTGCTTCCATCAATGTAATTGTTTGCATAATTTCCAATCCCCCATATACAGTTGAAGTCAGAAGTTTACATACACCTTAGCCAAATACATTTAAACTCAGTTTTTCACAATTCCTGACATTTAAAACATTCCCTGTCTTAGGTCAGTTAGGAGAGGTGCTTTGCTGCAGGAGGGACTGGTGCACATCACAAAATAGATAGCATCATGAGATGCAGTGCATTTTTTTCTAGACATAAACCTAATGCATGCGCTTTTTGTAAAATAGTATTAGTTAGATTGTCCACTATAACAGGTTCAAGCGTAACCAGATGAACTTGCTTTGAATATAAAAGTACTTTCAACATGCACTAATCCCGTATCCCTGTCACTCCCGAGTTACGCAGCGGTCTAAGGCACTGCATCTCAGTGCTAGAGGTGTCACTACAGGCCCTGGTTCAATTCCAGGCTGTATCACATTCTGGCCGTGATTGGGAGTCCCATAGGGCGGCGCATAATTGGCCCGGTGTCGTCAGGGTTTGGCCGGGGTAGGCCGTCATTGTAAATAAGAATTTGTTCTTAAATGACTTGCCTAGTTAAATAAAGGTTAAATAAATAAATAACATTTAACTAGGCAAGTCATTTAAGAACAAATTATTATTTACAATGACGGCCTACACCGGCCAAACCCGGACGATGCTGGGTCAATTGTGTCTTAGACCACTGCGCCACTTGGGCGTTAAATAAAAAAATACCCAAGAAGACTCGAGGCTGTAATCGCTGCTAAACGTGCTTCAAGTACTGAGTAAAAGGTCTGAATAGTTACTTAAATGTGGTATTTCAGTTTTAAATGTTTTAGAAATTTGTCAAAATTTAAAACAGCCTGTTTTTGCTTGATCATTATGGGGTATTGTGTGTAGATTGATGAGGGGGGGGGTACAATTTTAATTAATTTTATAATAAGGCTGTAACACAAAATGTGGAAAATGTCAAGGGGTCTGAATACTTTCCGAATGCGCTGTATGTAAATCTGAAATGTCAGATGTTAACAGAATGTGTAACTTATCCTATTAAACACAAACACTACGTTTCAAGTGTGAACTAGGAAGGTCTGCTGCTGAAAAAGGTAATGATTGGCTACTTCACCCATATTGTATTTTATTTTCAGAGTAGTGTAGTTCCAGTATAAAGTAATTAACTACTGAAAACACTACCAAGATTTGAAATGAGTTGAACTTCCACCAAGCTACTGCAAAATATAGTTTAATTACTAGTTGACCCAAACACGGGCTCCAACATACTTACAAAGTGGTAGCGAAGGTTAAAACACTCCCCAGTCTTCATCTGTTCTGTGTGCCTGACAATATTACTTAAATTCGCTCCCAAAGACTGTGTTACGAGTGTTACGATGCATAATTGTTTCAGTCCCCTTGCCGCCGCACAATGTTCTCTTCTGTAATTTACTAAAGAATTTCAGTATACCGCAGTTAACCTCAGTGGAGAAACAAGAGGAGTGGCATCTTGTTCCCCACAACGATGATAAATTGGATTCCGAACTCCAGTGGCCACTGTAATCCAATCCCTAACCACCACAGTCAGTTTTGCCATGCTTTGCTCACTGAGTTTTTGTCACAGCATTGGAAGACTGGAGTCATTTATTCCATAATATGTCAATTGATTCACCAGTCTAAAGCCTTGGAGCTTCTCTTCTTTCTGGGCTGTGTCTGATTTCTGAGTTTAATAAATGCAGTTTTTTCATTTGAGAAAAGTTTGACAGAAACAGAAGGACCATGGATGCTTGTAGTGTAACATCTTAGCCACCAGGGAAGTAGGCTGTTTCTTCTTGCAGTGCCTGTGAAGTGGCTCTGCAGCAGAACTCTCGTACCCTGGGGAGCTACCGTACCGTCCAGGGCTCGGTTTCCAAAAGGCATCTTAAGGCTAAGTTCATCGTAAGAACCTTCACATGAGCATCGTTAAAGCTGTTTCCTAAAACCATTGTTACTAAAACGCTTATTTACTAACTACCTCGGACCACTTGAACAACTAAGTGCGTCGTTAGATGAGTTTTTTTTTTACCTACTGCGCCTCTTTATACACAGATGCCAATGTCTTTGCAATTGTTACAAACAAGTGAAGAAAATATGTATTTATTAAAATAAATAGCCTACAGTATAGGTCTATATAATTAAATAATATTTGAATCAATTCACTATAGTATGGACACTAGGCTTCGACACACTTGGTGAACGTTCTCTCTCCGTGGTGTTTAGGGAAACGCATGTTACGTCTTCAGCCATTGTAGGAAAGATGCATTGTTAAGACACTGTTAAGCCTAGATTACATACTATCGGGAAACCGGGCCCTGTAGGTTTTCGCTCCACCCCTAATCTAGCACACCTGATTCAAATAATAAGCTGGTTGATAAGCTGAATCGGGTTAGTTACAACTGGGGTTAGAGTGAAAACCTACAGGAACAGGGTTACAGCTCTCCAGGAACAGGGTTGGAGAGCCCTGCTCTACTGTATTCAAAATCACTTTGAGCAAAGTGGATCTCCTGTTCTTGTTTCTGATTGACTCTAGATGCAACTCTTGAGTACGTTGTCGTTCTGGCCGAGAGAGTAGACCTCGCAAATCAGCTTATTTACTGTATTCGTTTCTGGATATTGATGTATGTTTGGTCTAGTGCGGCCAAAGGCAGGAACATCCAGAAAGAGCACCCAAACAATATGTCAGGTCAATCTGTGTTTGTGAAATATCACACTGCCATCGGAATCCTATCACAGACATAATTCCCCTCCACTTCCTCAGTCAACCTTTGAGATGAGATGGAAAGGAGGTCTTCATTAAAGCTGTCCGTGGCCAATGCCTAGATTGACGTCAACCTTTTTTTTTTTTTTATCCCCCGCTGTCCTGTCTGAGAGAAGCGTGTCCATACGCTGATGGAATTGACGAGGTTAAAAGGTCGATCCCATCATGGCAGAATAAACCCGAGAACCAGACGTCTGTTTGTAAATATCACTGACTGTTTTGGGGGGACAAGGAAGTCTGGCATCTTTAGTTTTGGTTTCAATCAGTTCAAACTGATTTTTATCTGTAAGATCTCCGACGTCAAAGTACTTTCAATATTCTACTAGATTTTGTAGTAGAACGTTTCAATTTAGGACAGTTTTATTTTGTAAATTGATGAAAGCTTTATTGGAGATTGAGAAGTTTCTTGTGAGCCATTTTCCTGGCTAAAATGTTATTTCCTGATGTGGAAGATTGTAGCTTGTACAAGTTAATTAAGCGTAGTACATGTAACATTCTGTATTTTCTATGGCACATTGATGACTAAACATGGCTTTTTATTATGTTTGTCCCCCACAGACATATATCCATGACACTTCCTGCCAGCTTCAAAAGGCAAACTACTACCAGACCAGACTATGAACACCAGAACTCCAACCTGTACGCCATATCAGGTGAGCTATGTTAGGATGCAAAGAGAGATATGTTGTGGTGAGCCAGAGAGTTGGACCCCCTTGGTACTGTGGGACTCAATTCCTTCATGCTCTCTCATGGTGTGATGAGTCAGAGAGTTGGACCCCCTTGGTACCGGGGATACTCTCTCATGGTGTGGTGAGCCAGAGAGTTGGACCCCCTAGGTACCGGGGATACTCTCTCATGGTGTGGTGAGCCAGAGAGTTGGACCCCCTTGGTACCGGGGATACTCTCTCATGGTGTGGTAAGCCAGAGAGTTGGACCCCCTAGGTACCGGGGATACTCTCTCATGGTGTGGTAAGCCAGAGAGTTGGACCCCCTAGGTACCGGGGATACTCTCTCATGGTGTGGTGAGCCAGAGAGTTGGACCCCCTAGGTATCGGGGATACTCTCTCATGGTGTGGTGAGCCAGAGAGTTGGACCCCCTTGGTACTGGGGGACTCAAGTCCTCCATGCTCTATTCTACATGTAATTTTCACGTAATGCATTACCACTCCAAACTATGCATTACCACTCCAAACTATGCATTACCACTCCGGTTACAATCTAATATGGGTTTCTGTGTACTCTATCGCTGGCACAGAAATCCTATCAAAATAAAAATAAAGTGGGCCAAACACTGACACAGGAAATATCCCTGGAGTTGAGGGAGAAGGAAACCCTTTGGGTAAAGCAGGACATTTTGTACCCAAAAGGTTTCCTTCTGTTCTCTCAACTCCGGGTGACCCCTGCACAGTTGGGAAAAGCGACAAACCAACATGACCTCCACACTGCAGTAGACATCAGTTTGCTTCGACGGATCACTTTCATTACTCCCACGTTGTTTGAATGGCTGCAATGTCAGTTGGGAGAGAAGTCTAGTAACCAATTAAGACGAGGCAAAACGTCAGTCAGGTGCCGGCGACGGTCCCCTTGATATCCGCGGAAACAAATATCAGATATCAGCCATTTTAAGGAGCTGCACCTGCTTTTTTTTAAAATTTGCCCCTAATAATTGTAGCTCTGAGAACTCAGCGGAGCTTTCCAATTAAAACCTACGCTGGCTCCTTGACAGCGGTCGCAATAATAACACCCCCGCAGCATTAGAGAGGCTGAAACTGACAGGTGAGTCCCTGGATGAATTAAACATGGGGTGGTGGGGGGGGGGTACAATGAGAAGCGGAAAAGCCTCAAACAGAAGTTGGCTTTGGAGGGAAAGGGGAGAGGAGGAGGAGGAGGAGGAGGGGAGGGTATTCAAGGCTTGTAAATGCTCAACGTAATTTACATATTAATCTCTTGCCGTTCAGCCTTATCGAGCGCTCACCCCACTCTTGGTGAAGTCTCTGAAGCTAAAATAGCAGTGACAGGCGAGGGTGCGCTTCATTTTCCCCAGGATTTATGACTTGTGTAATTTAGGGTCTTTTATTAATACGCTCAGACGATTGATCCCCCCCCGTCGCTCTGTGTGTGGAGCATGCTTAATGGTTCCAGATGGCGCCTGGCTCACTGATTATGGAAACTGACTTTTCTTCTTCTCTTTCATTTCCTTTTTTATTTTTATTTTTGCATTTCATTCTATCGACACCCAAGTTTTAGTTCACTATTACACAGTGAAAAGGATCGCCTTTTAATAGTTAAGGTTTTCAGTCAAATCCATCCTGATATTTGGGATCATAGAATGGAGAAATGGAACGCTTCCAACACATCCCCAACTCTTGGTCTCAAATCCCCAACTCTTGGTCTCAAATCCCCAACTCTTGGTCTCAAATCCACCATTTGGTTTTACACTTTACTAGTCAGAGTACAAGTAGTCAACAAGCTACATGACACCAGATGTACCACAACAGGTCCCAATCACCTTCAGTTCAGTAGATTTTGGTAAATTTACCGTAATTTTGAAACCCTACCCCTGTCACAACACACAGCCTGAGGGGACCGCGACATAATGTCCATCCACCCCATACCATGGAGGAGTGTGGCCCTGCTATATATCGCCAGCTAATTACAGCCAGATTAAATTATACCCTCCACACCCAAGCCATTAAAGACAGTTTATAAAGATTCATCATCCCAATGTCCCTTAAAGATCCTCTAATGGCTCCGTGGGTTATTTAAGTAAGTTATTAATGAGATTTTAATGCTCTGCTTGAAGGAAGTGTCCTTTGTCTCCTCTTCTTCGTTGATCTGAAGGGGGGGGGTTCTATGCCCTACAGAGTTAAGGTTAGTTAGGAAGTATGAGGCACTAGACAAGGAGGTCGAAGGTCATGGCCAAATTGTATTATATTGGAGGAGTAACATGATACGAATCTACAATTGACCTGTGCCAGCTTTTTCACGTGTCAACAGGTTTAAAAGGGATTGCTGAATGCTTTTGCGCTCTTTCGATGGAAGATTCTCTCTCTTTCTCCACCCCATCCTCACCTCCGACCCCTGGCCTGCACCCATGTCATCTGTACAGGATTTTGACATAGTTCATGGTCGGAAGGCCTGTCATTTTTATGTGGTTAAGGCTACATGCCACATTCGGAGGTTGTAATTACCACTTACTCCATCGTCTGGACGTCTTGAATTTGACACATACCCTGTTTTTATACTCATTCAGCTAAAACACCGGGGTCAAACTGTAACTTTATCAAACAAAACTATACAGGCTGAGGTTTTCTGTTATTGGACGATCATCATGGTCCCACATGATAGCTAAGCCCTCATGCCTCAAGGCCAGGAATTTGGGCTTGGAGCAAAATAGCTATTTCTATAGAGTTTGAATCTAGTGTATAATAAATATATTTGTATTACAACTTGAGAGAGGTTGATTAGCAGTAAGGCAACACCCAGTAGCCTCAACTATTGGAATGTTTACGGAACCTTCTGACAGAGGGTCTAAGGTATTAATAATACTTCATTTAGGGGGGGCTTGTATTTGTCCTGTTACACACTTGTACATGTGTTTTAATGGAGATTTCTTTCTTGCATATCCCAACTCCCCTGAGACACCCGCAGGGAGTGAGGTCACAGCCAGGGTCACCATTACACAGCGCCACCTTGTCGGCTCTGGGATTCAAACAAGAAACCTTTTGGTTACTAACCCAACGCTCTATTCTCGAGGCCAGCCATTTTTATCTGTTGTGTAACGACTCTTCTGTGTCTCTTTCAGCAATGGATGGAGTGCCTTTCATGATCTCTGAGAAGTTTGCCTGCGCTTCAGATGATGTGAGTCAGTCTTTCAGTTGGTTCACTCACAAAATGAAATCTTGACTGTTGAGCACCATTGTTGAGAAAAATTCAACGGGCAATATTCTTTCCTCTGATGTAGATATACGCTTGTTCCGATTGTGTTGCTCAGTATGCGTGAAATTTGTCGATGAAGAGTAGGCACAGACCAATAGAAGTATGCGTTAACCTTACATACGTTCAACATGCTCACTCAGCCTGTCATCTTCATGTCCTGTCGGCCATCTGTATTGCAGCTGCAGCAGGTGGATCTGATGAGCATCACAATCAAGTCCCTGACAGAGATTGAGAAAGAGGTGAGTACAGTCTCACCCCAGGCTAACTCGCACTAGCCTGTTCCAGATCTATTTGTGCCGTCTTGCCAACTCCTATGATGGTCGTCATGCCGAACACCGTAGGATTTAGCAGACTCCGCAAACCGAGCCTGGGACCAGGCTAAACTCATACCACCATGTCCACTGACCCACCAAGACATATGACGTCATCGACTGCCTTCAAACGTGTTCTAGCATTTGATAGAGCCTGGTGTTCACACTTCTGGCCTTATGTTGATTATGTAAGGGCCTTTCCAGCAGAGATGACCCCTCTCTGAATTAAACCACACCCAAGCCTCTCTCTCCCAGATCACTGAGCATTGCCATGGGTGTGGATGTCCCTTTTTAAAAGAGTACACAAGCCAACGTTGCCCCTACCTAGTGTGCAAGGGCTCAGAGTAAGTCGTAGTGGCTAATCTACAGGATCAGTGGAATGGAGGTAATTAGTTAAATATGTGTGGAGGTGCATAGCCTATTTGTTAGTGCTTTGTGAAAGCAGCATTTTCACTTAGTTGCAATGGCAGGATGCAATGTTGTGTGGAGAAGCGCCACTGTATTTCTCCATCTGTCCACTAGAGGCCTGTATTTCTCCATCTGTCCACTAGAGGCCTGTATTTCTCCATCTGTCCACTAGAGGCCTGTATTGGCCTTATTTCGCCCTCTACTCTGAGAAGTTTGTCTGTCGAAGGGTTGCATATTAATGGACTGATGCTGATGCTATTCAATATGCAGTAATTAAGGGAAGACATTTTGAGGGAATTAAAATGCACGTTCCAGTGATGAGAATAGATCCTGTAATCATATACAGCAGCCAATAATATTTTTGGGACGGGTACTACATGGTTTTCTCCCTCATCGCTTCAGATGGTGTCAGTTCCAGCCATTAAGCAAGGCTCCCATTTCCCCAATGACTAGAGGAACTTGCAAACATAGTAATTGGTTCTAGCCACACATATCTAATTAGTGTATTTTTTAAAGTGTTGATTAGCCCACAATTTGAGCTAACGTCTTCATCCTGTGTGTGGTGGGGGGGAGCAACAGGAGAGATGAGGTAGGTGATGGATGAGGGCGCGATTGACAAGGGATGAAGAAGATGATGGATTGCAGGGATGAGGGAGAGATGGAAGGAGGAACAGACATATCTTAACCTTGAATGTCGTAGTACACAGTTACATCAGCAGGTGTCTAGGCTGGTTGTCATGACAACAAATGAACATGTCAGAGAAAGAATATTGGCTAAAACCACCGAACGGACCGGGTTAGTCTCATTTGAGACAATAGATTGGACCGGGTTAGCCTCATTTGAGACAATAGATTGGACCGGGTTAGCCTCATTTGAGACAATAGATTGGACCGGGTTAGCCTCATTTGAGACAATAGATTGGACCGGGTTAGTCTCATTTGAGACAATAGATTGGACCGGGTTAGTCTCATTTGAGACAATAGATTGGACCGGGTTAGTCTCATTTGAGACAATAGATTGGACCGGGTTAGCCTCATTTGAGACAATAGATTGGACCGGGTTAGCCTCATTTGAGACAATAGATTGGACCGGGTTAGTCTCATTTGAGACAATAGATCAGACCAGGTCAGGTATTACAACAAACTGTCGGGAATGCTCTTAACCCAAAACACTATTGTTCTCTCTTAATTCAGCATTTTCATAAGCGTTTGTTTGGATTTAAATGAGTTTGATTTGGTTCCAGACCTCAAGCCTTTATCAGAGCCAGTGGGGAACTACATTCATCTTGTGGTGGATAGAATTTGTTTTGGCTTGTGCTGGGCTTAGCCACAAGGGGGAGTACAGAGACTGGTAACTGTATGAGACTGGTAACTGTATGAGACTGGTAACTGTATGAGACTGGGGACTGTATGAGACTGGGGACTGTATGAGACTGGGGACTGTATGAGACTGGGGACTGTATGAGACTGGGGACTGTATGAGACTGATGGGATGGTATGAGACTGATGGGATGGTATGAGACTGATGGGATGGTATGAGACTGATGGGATGGTATGAGACTGATGGGATGGTATGAGACTGATGGGATGGTATGAGACTGATGGTATGAGACTGGAACGGTATGAGACTGGGGACTGTATGACTGATGGGATGGTATGAGACTGATGGGACTGTATGAGACTGATGGGACTGTATGAGACTGATGGGACGGTATGAGACTGATGGGACTGTATGAGGCTGATGGGACGGTATGAGACTGATGGGACGGTATGAGACTGATGGGACGGTATGAGACTGGTGGGACGGTATGAGACTGGTGGGACGGTATGAGACTGGTGGGACGGTATGAGACTGGGGACGGTATGAGACTGATGGGACGGTATGAGGCTGATGGGACGGTATGAGGCTGATGGGACTGTATGAGGCTGATGGGACTGTATGAGGCTGATGGGACTGTATGAGGCTGATGGGACTGTATGAGACTGATGGGACGGTATGAGACTGGTGGGACGGTATGAGACTGGTGGGACGGTATGAGACTGGTGGGACGGTATGAGACTGGGGACGGTATGAGACTGATGGGACGGTATGAGACTGATGGGACGGTATGAGACTGATGGGACGGTATGAGACTGATGGGACGGTATGAGACTGGGGACGGTATGAGACTGATGGGACGGTATGAGACTGATGGGACTGTATGAGACTGGTAACTGTATGAGACTGGTGGGACGGTATGAGACTGGTGGGACGGTATGAGACTGGTGGGACGGTATGAGACTGGTGGGACGGTATGAGACTGGTGGGACGGTATGAGACTGATGGGACGGTATGAGACTGATGGGACGGTATGAGACTGATGGGACGGTATGAGACTGATGGGACGGTATGAGACTGATGGGACGGTATGGGGACTGTATGAGACTGATGGGACTGTATGAGACTGATGAGACTGATGGGACTGTATGAGACTGATGAGACTGATGGGACGGTATGAGACTGATGGGTGTGCCGAACTCTTTTCAAATGTGTGTTGAACTAAATGCCTTATTATTTATCCTGTATTTAATGTAGGTGTAATAATAGTTAACGACATGTATTATCTTTCTTCTCTCCCTCTCTCAGTACGAGTATAGTTTCCGTACGGAGCACAGCGCAGCAGCGAGGCTGCCCCCCAGTCCCACACGGACCTCCCTGGGCTCTGAGGCCTGAGCCTCCCCCAGTCCCACACAGATCTGAGCCTCCCACTCCTCCGTCCCCCTCCTCCCCTACGGAGAGACCTGAGCCTCCCCCACCTTTCCTACGGAGAGGTCTGAGCCTCCACCTCCCCATCCTCCCCTACGGAGAGGTCTGAGCCTCCCCCTTCTCCCTTACAGAGAGGTCTGAGCCTCCCCCAGTCCTCCAGCAGGAGAGGAGGAGAGACTCACACACTACTACTGAGAACCAGCCCACACAAACCAAGTCAGAGAGGGGAGCGGGGGAGACAGAACTAGGTCTCCCTCTCTCCCTTCGGCCTGCCTCCCTCCACTCCTCCACGCCTCCCTCCACTCTTACAAACAAAACAGTACTGTCATCGGGACAGCTTGGTCCACTGTCCAAATGGATGGATTTGTTTATTGGGAGAAGGAGGGAACCACTACACGATAAAGGGACCCGTTAACGCATTAAGGTTTTCACAGACATGGTAGAGACGAGCTCCATTGTGCATTCAAGGTGGAAAGACTTGGGGTCAAAACAGGATTTTTCCCACTCAGCCTTATGCTTGTGTGATTTGGACCCTTGGTGGTTGAGAGAGAAGGAAGCAAGGCTTGCCCATTCACCCCATGAACCATAGTGGCAGAGGCACCAGTTTAGTCTAGAAAGGCTAATTTGATCATGCCTTCTTTTGGGAACTTTAAAATCCTGTTCCCACTAAGGCACGCCCAAAAACGTGGGTTTGTTGGAACAAACGGTGAATTAAAATACCCTATTGGATACAAGCAGTGCGCAACCCACTGGTCTGGCCGTTGTTCCATTGGTCGTCTGTGGATATTTCTTCATCAAAGAGCCGCTTAGCCAGTGGTTGACTACAGTCCCCCCTCCACCTTCTCCCTGTACACTAGTTACAAGCCCAGGAAGAAGAGAAGGCAGCTTACATTTGATTTGGACAGTTCACAAACTGCTTTGCAGCTTTGAGAATGTTCCTTTCTCTCATTCACTATTATTTAGACATTTCATTGTTCTTACTCTTTGCCTCGGCTACTCTTTCAAGTTTCAGCCCCTCCATCAATGTTCTTTCTGGTCTGAGACACTCGTAGATTAGAAGCCGAACCACTAGTAATGGACCGTTACAGTCAGTAAGTTCTTGCCGTTGCCCACTGGTAAGATAGCTGGACAACACACCACTATGTTTTTGTCTTTTGTCATGTTTTTTTTTTTTTTTTTTTTTTTATCTTTAAAGCTGTATTTTCTATTTCTCACAAAATGAGTTTGACAGAAACCTACTGCTTTGTTTTTAAGGATCCAGTTACCAATAAGAGCCCAGTCTTTCTCGGGTCAGGTTACAATAGGCAGCATTGTGATAGTATTCATTCGTCACTTTCATTTTCTTAAAGAACAAAATCGATTTTAATGTTTTAATTACATGTATAATATGTGTTTTGAACTAAATGTGATGTTCTTGTATCAAGAAGAACACACTTAATAATTTGGGCTCAAGTAACAATGTCTTTTGTTTCACACAGAAGCTGATATGTGGTATTCTAACAGTAAATGCTTTTTTTGTATAGTCAAAAACAAATTATTGTAATTTAATAAAAATGTTCCTGATGTTTTGCCTGTCCACTAGCATAGGAGGTGCTATAAATAATAACACCCTCACCTCGGTGTTCTCCAAACACTGACACTATTCCCTCTAAACCTCTGGTTTGTGTTCACCATTTAAATGTTTTGCATTCTGGGAAACAGGAAACTGTGTTCAGTTTAGTACTTTCCGGTTTCAAAACGTTGAACACGACCCAGCTCTCACACTCCAAACTACCAGGAAACACACATCTTCTGTGATAGTGTTTCAACACCTTAGTCTGGTACCCAGAGGGTTTCCTGTCCATTATTGCCTCAACTGTACTACAACAAACTGTGATCAAACCACTAATTGTTTGTTTGCTTGATATTAATGTTGTTAATATTGAGAAAGTTTAGGTTGTTTTTTTGTACCACAGTATTGTCTTAAAAGGCACCCAGGGTTGCTCCTTTTAGACATAAGCGTTTTAAACTCTGCCTAGAAAATAATCTCAACTCTGGTGAACCTTTCTAACATTCCTGGTACTGATGTATTCTATCGCTGTCGTTTTAAGCAGTACGTTTCAACAGCATTTGTTGAGCATTTAGGATTTCAATTTCGTACGTCTTTCAATGTCTGGCAGAAGTTGTTTCCTTAGAGCAGCGCTTGGTGGCCTTAGGAACAACATTAGTTAATCAGCTCTTTTGTTTTTTTTTGTTTGTTTAATTGCTAATTTAAGCTCTGAAAGTATTCTGATCATTTTCTCCAAAATAATTTACCATTTACATTTCAGTGTTGTATTTTCCAAAAATCTAAATGGTCAAATCAATGTCAAATGCGACGTTGAAAAAGAGATACGTTGTGTTATTGCACTGCCTATATATCGTAACCATAATAGTAGATAGTTTGTTCAACTAGACCAAACGTCCATGTAAAATAGATGCTTGCAACACTCCCATGCCCATGTTACTGCTTGCTACAGCCTGTTTTGTTCTGCCTGCATCATGGTAAACTAACCTACATCAGAACTGTGTAAATATCTTCATGATAAAATACGTTGTTAACTAATATGATTTTGTCTGTGTATTAACATTTAATAATACTTTTGATTTCAGCGAGGTTAAGTTTTCAGTCCTGCATTGTTTTCAATATGGTCTCCTTTAAAGACAACCATGGATTATTTCCAACCATGAGATATACTGTCCAACAAGCTGTAGCTCAGTTTGGGTTATCTTACTTTGAATGACTGTCATCCCACCAGTAAACAACTTAGTTGACGACGAGAAGCTTCCCCAGTTATATTATCAGTTAAATCCTCAAATTATATTAAAACATTTTTTTTAACTAACGATCAAACAGCATGAAGCACCGCTCTACCGGAGATAAAGTCTATACGACTGATGTTTTGTTTTTCTTCCGACAACTCTTAATTTTGAAAATGCTTGTGAATTCATTATGTCTCTGAGGATCCTGTGGTTGATAACTGAGGTTTAATGGTCGATTTTGGGTCAAAAACGCAAAAATAACGTATTTTTTAAACGGTATAACCGATCAATGCACGATCATACCAGGTAATTTAATGCTCAAAACATATGGATTAAATAAGACATTTGGCTACAGAAGTGCCATTTCTTACCGATCTCTACAGCTTCTGTCCAAAAGCAGATCCTGTGAAATGACGTGAACACATTCTGGCGGAATTACTGGCTAGCTAAAAGTGGCTAGCTTAGCTAACAAACTAGCTACATCTGTCACAGTGCGCATGACCAAAATGACACATTGATGAACCACCAAAGGCACACCCCATTTTATATTTGAAAATTGAGAAAGAGGCGGATTTGGACCAAAGTCGGCCTTAAAAGACTAACCTCGTCTCCCAGGTTCAAAGCTTGTTAAGCGTCAAGACAGTTCAAATCAATATGGCCCTATTACCCTGTGTGTGTCCGCATGTGTTTTTTGTTTGTGTGTTATTGCACACGCGGAGCACCAACCAAACGACTGGTGACTAATCCACAGGAGCCGTGTTTATTTACAGTTTCTCAGAAGCATCCTAAAGTTGATTAATTTCAACCCACTGCTCTTTGTTGCTCCTTCATTCTATAAATGTTATTTGAGTTTTTCTGGTGGTCGGGTTCACTCCCTCAATCATTAGTTATCCGGCAGTGTGCAAACATGCGGGTTCTCTCATCTCAGTACCACCCCAGTCGTTTAATAATGACTAGTAAAACAGAGACCTCTTAACTAGCTACTTCAAAACCCACAAGTTACTTTCCTCTCAAGATGTGTAGGCAACAGAGATCTGGCACGCACAACCCACTGTCACCAAATTGTACCTGTAACAGAAGCGTTTCGGGAGAAGAAATTTGTCCTTTCCTTGGCTATAGGCTACTTTTGATCCCATTTTTTTTATTATATACTTAGCGTTTCTGATTCAGTTTCTTAATAAGATGCTGAGTGCCTGTCAAGACTACTTTCTTACCTCTGCTGTCTTTGACTTCTGATTCCTCTCCATTTCGTTTTTCTCACCCAAATAGGATCTTCTTTCATCTTAGCCGATGTGGGTTAATGCAGAGAACGGGCTAGAGTCCCATGGAAATGACATGTACGTTTTTTTTTCAGTCAGACTTTGCACGTTGTATGCCAGCGTAAGGCTAATGGTACAGTGGATTACCTTTGTCAGTGGCTTACATGGTCGTAGGACAATGCCATGATTAACAATATACATAGTTACTGTTCACAGTTGACTAGTGGATTTAGTGTCATATCAAGTTTTGACTTCGGAATGCAAACCATCGTCCACACCTGTCAAGTTAGTGCATCTATTCAAAATTATAACTGTATTTAACAATAAAAAAAAACAAGTAGTCATTGTATAATTTGTATTAATTTATTAAACATTGTCTTTAATATTGACATAGGGACAAATCAGTGTGCTTGTTTGTCTGTATTAAACACATTTGGAATAAAACCTCATTAAAATGGTGGCTGATTCGTCTCTGATTTAAAACAGGACTATATTTAACAGTAAGATTATATCCAGTGCTATTACTGTTCTTTTCAGCCGACCAGGTACAACCCGCCCCAGCATATATTATGTATGCAGGCTGAGAGGTAGTGGGGTGTTGTGGTCTTTTGTACACTTCGATAGAGAAAGGTCTTGGAATAAAGACCAAATTATACATTGTGACACTTGTTTAATTAAAAACCATGGTTTAAACTATAATTCTGATGTCCTGGCTCCAGTGTGGTTACATTTCTCCAGCCCCATTCCTTAGATTTTTACCAAAACTGGTGGTTTGACCGCTTTTGTTATTGTTTGAACTGCAGATTGAGACCACTTTCAGACTGAGTATTAATGTGTCTTCAAACTGAACTTGGAGAAACGGATATCAAAACTATCTACAAAGTACAATGGGGTCTCACTTTTACTCGTTCCTTCCTACTTAACCAGAAGGGTCCCGTCTAGGTAAAAAAAATATCCCCCTTTCATCTGCTGGTGGACACGTGAGGCCGATTAAGACGATTGGGTTGTGATGGAGCAAGGTGTGAGCTGATCCCTTCCTCTGATGGGCAGATGTTGAGGAGAGATGCCCGGCCAGGCTCCTGCCTTGCGAATGCCGTTTAAGTGGCCGGAGCAGGAAGATTAATGGATTCCTTTCTGGTGAGATCAAAGGCTCGGCCATCGTGCAGACTCCTGGGGAACCTGCCTCTCTAACTACCCCTGAGGAGGGTGGTTGTTTGATGGTTGAGGGGCAATGGGGGGGGTCAAGTTTTGGGGAAGGCATGTAGCAGGCCACCACAGGTTATTTCTGGGTTTTTTTGCTCCCTGGGGACTAGGTTGTTGTCAGGTGCTGCTCCCTGGGGCCCAGGTTGTTGTCTGGTGCTGCTCCCTGGGGCCCTGGTTGTTGTCTGGTGCTGCTCCCTGGGTACCAGGTTGTTGTCTGGTGCTGCTCCCTCAGGACCAGGTTGTTGTCTGGTGCTGCTCCTTCAGGACCAGGTTGTTGTCTGGTGCTGCACCCTCAGGACCAGGTTGTTGTCTGGTGCTGCTCCCTCAGGACCAGGTTGTTGTCTGGTGCTGCTCCCTCAGGACCAGGTTGTTGTCTGGTGCTGCACCCTCAGGACCAGGTTGTTGTCTGGTGCTGCTCCCTGGGGACCAGGTTGTTGCCTAGTGCTGCTCCCTGTTGACCAGGTTGTTGTCTGGTGCTGCTCCCTGGGGACCAGGTTGTTGTCTGGTGCTGCTCCCTGGGGACCAGGTTGTTGTCTGGTGCTGCTCCCTGGGGACCAGGTTGTTGTCTGGTGCTGCTCCCTGGGGACCAGGTTGTTGTCTGGTGCTGCTCCCTGGGGACCAGGTTGTTGTCTGGTGCTGCTCCCTGGGGACCTGGTTGTTGTCTGGTGCTGCTCCCTGGGGACCAGGTTGTTGTCTGGTGCTGCTCCCTGGGGACCAGGTTGTTGTCTGGTGCTGCTCCCTGGGGACCAGGTTGTTGTCTGGTGCTGCTCCCTGGGGACCTGGTTGTTGTCTGGTGCTGCTCCCTGGGGACCTGGTTGTTGTCTGGTGCTGCTCCCTGGGGACCTGGTTGTTGTCTGGTGCTGCTCCCTGGGGACCTGGTTGTTGTCTGGTGCTGCTCCCTGGGGACCAAGTCGTTGTCTGGTGCTGCTCCCTGGGGACCTGGTTGTTGCTCAGAAAACGAGAGGGATCCATGATGAAGTGTCTGAAACGACAGTTGAGGGCCAGCAGGTGGAGTTTCCTCTGATCCACTGTCATGGGAGATGTAATCCTTTCTCTGTCAAAATTTGAAGAACTTTCGACTGACAAAGTCGAACTAGTTGCATAAGTAATGATGGAAAAAAACATCAACAGCATCGAAAAAAAGTCATTGTAAGAATGTTTTAAACTTTCAGGCCGGTATTCTGTGTGTCTCTCATTGACGTCAATGGTTAATTGATTAACTACCTGAGAGGCTATTGAGTCATGATACCTGAGATCATTCGAGGCAATGCCATTCTCAGTGTGGGGTTTAGAGCCGGGCTGTCCGTACATTTGCGAGAAAAGAGTGGACAGGCTATGGCCAATCGAAAAGAGGTCTCAATACAGGTGCGCTAACACTGCACACCCGTGGAGGTGCTATGCTTTTTGGACATTTACAGCAGTCTTTCTCCTTACATCAGAGCCAGATGTGCTCAGTAAAGGGCTGAGCATCCACAAGCAGGAGTAACCTGCAGCTCCCCAAGGAAAACCAGGACCGCTAACATAGAGAAGCTACCGGTTCAAGGGAGAACGGAGCCAACAGCCCTGTTATTAATGAAAAAGTAATTGTTGCACAAAGCCTTGGCATCAGCTAATGGGGATCCATATTAATACAAACGGCAATCTCTGGCCAGCGTCCACAACAATATATATATATAGAGAGGATCTGTGTTTATAGAGGATCTGTATATATATATATATATATCTAGAGGATCTGTATTTATAGAGGATCTGTGTGTGTATATATATATATATATATATATATATATATAGAGGATCTTTTAAAGAGATCTGTGTATAGAGAGGATCTGTGTATATAGAGGATCTGTGTTTATATAGAGGATCTGTGTATATATATATATATAGAGGATCTGTGTATAGAGATGATCTGTGTATCTAGAGGATCTGTATAGAGGATCTGTGTGTGTGTGTATATATATATATATATATATATATATATATGAGGATCTTTTAGAGAGATCTGTGTATATAGAGGATCTGTGTTTATATAGAGGATCTGTGTATATATATATATATATATATATATATATATATATATATATATATATATATATAGGATCTGTGTTTATATAGAGGATCTGTGTTTATATAGAGGATCTGTGTATATAGAGGATCTGTGTGGACGGAGTATTAAACAGGATATCAAGGGTCTGTATATAGAGAGGATCTGTGTATATATAGAGGGTATGTGTATATATAGAGGGTCTATAGGGTCTGTATATATATATATAGAGGATCTGTGTATATATATAGAGGGTCTGTATACATAGAGGGTCTGTATAGAGAGTCTGTATGGACTGAGTATTAAAACAGGGATATCAAGGGTCTGTATGGACTGAGTATTAAACAAGGGTGCCAATAATTTTTACACTTTATCCTTTTTAGATTTTGTTTTAAACTACTTTTTGCATATAATATAGCAGTATATGTATTATTAACTTTATTGTATTTTTTGCTCATTATCAAGAGTGTCAGTAATGATGGACCAGGCTGTACATCATCCAGGTTTCAGCAACATGTCACACTCACCTGGATGATGCATGTCAGACATTCTGTGCCAAAATGTTCACCACACATCTTACCAGAGTAGCAAGGTTAGGAGTACATTTTGCCAATTGGCAGGAATAGAAGGCATAGTTTTTGTTATTAGTCTATCAAAACATTGTATTTTTCTTGTAGGCTAGTGAGTTATCTAATTATTAAGTGAATTAGTAATATAATTAACCCTTTCTCAATTGTACAACCAGGCCTGTAAGTAATTGTGATTCCTCGTTACCACTGTCATACCGTCGTCATGGAAAGAAAGTGGTGAATTGCTGTCACAAGTTTACAATGAGCTCCAAAGACGTCAGAGTTCCATTAGCTTGTGTCTTTCATGGTTGGTGGACTCTTTTGAAGCTTGCGTTTTTCTATTCGTCCCAGAACATAGCAAATCCCCATTTAGTTTTCATTAAGAGCAGTCCGCTTAAAGCCAGCCAAGGGGTGTCTCATCACGAAACAAGAAACAAAAGCGCCAGATATAAGAACTAAGCACATGCATGCACCAGTGAAAAGCTAGGGTAAAGGTTATGGAGTTGTAGTCAGAGGCTACTGTTATGAACAGGTACCACTCTCAGTGGTAGAATGAATACATGTAATTGCTTGCTAGATTGCATAATATGTGTGCATATTCAATAGGTTCTCTGTTATACTGCGCAATAACTTTCTGATATGTGTAACTTTTAAGGCCATAATGTTATTTGTCTTGCGTAATGCGTTTTGATCATACTTTTCTCAGTGTTTCTTTTACCATTTTTTACAATACTGTATTTATGTAGTCTAGTGCAACTACAGTGTTTTCATCTGAGTTATATATTTAGTTTTGATATCCTTTTAATAATGTAGTCATTGCTTGTTTCCATGGCTCAGACAAGCACAGAGGTACATGAGATCATTCCCATGGCTCAGACAAGCACAGAGGTACATGAGATCATTCCCATGGCTCTACATGAGATCATTCCCATGGCTCAGACAAGCACAGAGGTAGATGAGATCATTTCCAAGGCTCAGACAAGCACAGAGGTACATGAGATCATTTCCATGGCTCAGACAAGCACAGAGGTACATGAGATCATTCCCATGGCTCAGACAAGCACAGAGGTATATGAGATCATTTCCATGGCTCAGACAAGCACAGAGGTACATGAGATCATTCCCATGGCTCAGACAAGCACAGAGGTACATGAGATCATTTCCATGGCTCAGACAAATCAGAAAACCGATAGTCCACCCAAATTACAGAGTTTGCTTACCTAGCCATCTGCTAACTTGACTGACATTTTCCAACTGAAGAAACAAGTAAATAACTTTTAATGTTACTTTGGTGTTTGGTTTGAAAATGTCAGTGGATAGTGGCAGTGTCTACTTAAAAAATAGATGCATGGACTGAACATAGAGAATGATAGAGGCTTCTTGTGGCCAAAAGGCCGTATTTGCAAGGGCAGCGCCATTGAGGGCCTCAACCATTTTAATGTAGTAACTGGGTGGGACTTCCAACTTCATTGGCTGATCCCTCCTGGTGACCCTGTTGGAGTCATGTCTAACCGGGTCATCAGGAGGGATCAGCCAATCGTGAAGAAGAAAAAGTACTACTTTAAAATGGAAATTGCCTCAATGGCGCTGCCCATGCTGTCACAGACACTATAATGGGGCGGCAGGTAGCCTAGTGGTTAGAGCGTTGGGCCAGTAACCAAAAGGTTGCTGGATCGAATCCCTGAGCTGACAAGGTAAAGATTGTTCGTTCTGCCACTGAACAAGGCACTGTTCACCGTAGGCCATCATTGTAAATAAGAATTTGTTCTTAACTGACTTTCCTAGTTAAATAAATAATAAAAATAACAAAATGGCACAGATACAAAGATAAGTCCTCTATCTAACTCTATGTGACTGAACTATGTCCCTGTCCATAGAGTACTAACAAGGTAGGAGGAAGAATATGACATTTGTAATTTGAGTAGCCCTTTAAGGACATATAGCTGGACTAGCTCACTGAGGGTATGGATCTTGTCATTTACAAATGCACATATCCCATGCACCAACATCAGTGATCAGTTAGTCTGATCTTTGTCATATAAAAAAGCACATTTAAAACTGCAATCTGTTGTACATTCAATCAAATTACCCTGAATGCTTTTTGTTGAAACCACCAAAACCATTTTAAGACTGTGGCGGGATGATTTTCCATGCTTGTTTAAAGGGCTCCGATGGCCTATCCTCCATTCGGTACAGTAAAGCCAAATATCATAAACTAGCTTGGAAAGAACAGGAGTCATCTCTCTCAGTGGATGAATGTTTTATAACTGCTTTGATGAGACACAACTGATAAAAAAAACATAGTTGATGGTGATCCGCATGTGGGCCATATCCTAATAAAATCCCCTCATCATATAGCTGCACCGTACGTAAACACAGTATTGCATGTGAGCAGAACACAGAACACATGCCGGAGGCAGCAACACGTGACTGATCTTAACAAGGATCTCTCTCCTTTGCTTCTGTTTTACAGGGAATCTGTTGTCTAATTAGTCTAAAAACGATTAACTAGGCATCTGGGAAAAACGTCATGACACTTGATAATAAATCGGAAAACCACCTTCTCTGGTTGAAAACGGCATATGTGGCATCGATATGAGTCAAACATTTATTCTACTGTCAAAATGTACTAAAAAGTGTAAGATCATTTTGGTCATGAATTCAGTCTCATCCAAACCAGAGATTTGTGAGATAATTAGGAAAAAGGGTATGTCAGGGAATGAAGGGTACGTATTAGTTTTCCTTGGGTTGGATTTATTTAAATCCTGCACACAAGCCCACAGCTGGCAGAACCCAAGTAATCATGCTTTCGGAGCGCAGCTGCACGCGACCCGATCTTAGTTAGGGACCGTCAGTAAATTACATAATGTACATGGGACAATATTTTCACATTTCTGTAGCTCCAGATTTCAATGACTTAACCTCAAATCAACTACAAATTGTAGAAATTCATACCAATATTTAAAGCATTTAATGAGAACTAAAACGGTGTGCAACATGAAAATATGGTACCATTTTTAAATGGTGTAATATATTGACGGATCCGAACTAGCCTCACAGATATGTCAAACTAGCCAATGTCAAACCATGGTCCTTGCTATCTGTGATGCTTTGGATATCCTTAGCCTAGTTATGCTCCCGAGTGGTGCAGCGGTCTAAGGCACTGTATCTCAGTGCTAGAGGCGTCACTACAGACCCTGGGCTGTATCCCAATCGGCCGTGATCGGGAGTCCCATAGGGCGGCACACAATTTTTTTATTTAACTAGGCAAGTCAGTTAAGAACAAATTCTTATTTACAGTGACGTCCTACCTACAGGGTCAGCCCCTGGAGCAAAATAAGGTAAAGTGCCTTGCTCAAGGACACATCGACAGGTTTTTTTCACCTTGTCGGGTCGGGTACTCAAACCAGCTACCTTTCGGTTACTGGCCCAACGCTCTAACCGCTAGGCTACCTGCCACCCTAAAAGTTAGTGGAGGGTTTGGCAGGGGGAGGCCGTCATTGTAAAATACGAATTTGTTCTTAACTGACTTGCCTAGTTAAATAAAGGTTAAATATTAAATAAAAAATAAATTGAAGTTCAATAGTTCTGGTTTTTCTTCACTTGTTTTTTCGTCACTGGTCTATGGACATCTAGAATGTATATTCACACTAGTCTCTCTCACCTGCATTTCAGTCAGGCTTGCAACATTTCAGTCAGGCTTGCAACATTTCAGTCAGGCTTGCAACATTTCAGTCAGGCTTGTAATATTTTTATTTCACTGTGGCTAAACAAAAGTGAGAGTCTTGTACATCTGTTTCCAGAGTTCATAGTTGATCAACAGCTTTCCATCTTCAAGGATAATTATTTATAATTATTTTGTGATGGGATTGGAAACCTTGTAATGATTGTTCATCAAACACCAAATAAGGTTTAATGAGAGGGAGTGCTACTAATATGACATCATGAGAAGTTAAAGTTAGATGTTATATTTGACAAACAATAACTTGTGTTTAACATGCTTGTTTTCATCCACAGTGAAAGTTGTCGCACTATTACAGTACATTTGCTTTTCTTGAGGATTGGTTAAGGTAGTTCAAGCCTTTTAAATTAGGTTTTAAATGGATCGACTTGCAACACAAAATGATTATATCCTCAGCCTTGGGTCCTGATGCTTGAGTCATGTCTCATCAAATAGCATAACATTTTACCTGCCATTCAAGTTGTTTCTTCTGTAAGGTTTCAGATTGAAGTGTAAAGCCTACGAATTCATTCATTATAGTTAAATGTCATATAGCTGGATTTAATCCAGATGTTATGTATGTAATTGTATGGCATACTTTGAAACAGGCTTAGGCTATAGATCTAATATATGTATAATGTTATCCTCCATAACATATTTAGATTGATTTATTTGTACATTAAAACTAACGTTAATTGTAGACTTTTCACAATTCCACAGCACATAAAAGGTTTTATTTACAACCCCATTAGCTATTATTTCCTGTTTAGAACTAAGAAACCTTACACTTTACTGTCTAGTTTTACGCCCATGGTTACAACTCCCAGAGGACAAACTGTAAACACGCTATTTGTCTGCATTGCCAATTGAGAAGGGCTATAAATGTGCTATAGGGACTTCCATAAGAGATAATTGCTGCAGTTTAAGCAACTATTAAGGGTGTACAAGTAAGTGAAGTTGTGTACTCAAGCTGTTGATTTAGAGATCCATCACTTTATCCTATTTAGTGTGTGTGTGTGTGTGTGTGTGCTCCCCAATTACATATAACTTCACTTCCATTTGTTTTATTGAATTTCCCATTGCTTTTCTTAATAACATACTGCGATTGGTACATTTATTAAATTAATAATATGTACCCATTGATTCTTGAAGAAAACGTATCATGTATCAAGAAACGCCTCATGAGCTTAGTTCAACTGTGTACCCCATCAGAACCCAACATATAAGTTTGTTCCCTGTACAAATATAAGTTTGTCAACAGTGTAATTGTAAACAAACACTGTATAGCCTCAAAACATTTTTAAAACTATGTTGATATCATGTATGGTTATTCTTTGCATCCATAGCCATGTCTATGACTTTGATTTGAGAGTGGTTACGTTTCTCAACCCCCATTCCTCAGCTGTAAAGTGGTGGGGTGGACCCCTTTGTTATCATTTGAACTGCGGATTGTCCCTTTAACGTAGAATTACGATTCACGGTGAATTGTTGCATTGTTTCTCTTTATCACAGGATATCTAGAAAATACTAAACTTGTAATATTGTAAATGTTGGAATATATTAAAAGAAAGTGAGATACCTAGTCAGTTGTACAACTGAAATGTGTCTTCCGTATTTAAGCCCACCCCTCTGAATCAGAGATGTGCGGGGGAAAGTATTATATATTCAAGGTAATTGTATACCTACTTTGAGCGAAAATATTGGGTTTATCTAGTTAGCCTACAGAATAATTATGTCTAAAGCCGGCTTTGTTCACACCAAATTACCAGCATATTTTTTATAAAAATAAATTCACCTAATTGAATTACTGTTGGTCCTAATCGCTTGAACATTATGAGAATATAGCTTCGTTAAACATTTTTCTTTTTTTGTAATACAAACTTTGTTATTTTAATTTTAGTATTGGAACAGGTAGATTTGACACGAGCCATGGAAAACGAACGTGCTCTCTTTGGCTAGGCTATTATAAACCTGAAATGTGGTGATTTCAAACTTTTTGTATTATTAATAATACCGAAGATATAGTCAATGCCTCTCGAGAATCAGGTAGGCTAAACTGAATATCACATATTCCAGAATTTGTCTTAAACTCAACTGTTGCATGTAAGCTATATCAACATTTAGTTTGACTACAGTTTTGGAAGTTGACTTGGCCCTTCTATATTTATGAACCATAGCAAGGCCAACATTTAAACAGCTTTATAAGGCAATAGGCCTGTTATTATCCGATCATACAAACGTTCCGTTTATAATATCCGAGTAATGTCTCACGTATTTACACCAAAGGCGTAACATGTTCTAGACTGCACGAGATTTATTCGAGAAAGATGGTATTATCCTTTCTAGCTATTTTACCTCTCCTGGTTGTAGCTGTTTTTAAAAACGTAGGCCAGCATTGTGGGTAATGTTATTTATCATTGATAATTAAATCGTACAAATGTACATACAATTTACTTAATTGCACATAATGGCTATTCTTTACAAAATAAAGTATATTTTAAGCCCAACAACATTATTCTAAATCCGAAATATAATTATTATACTCTACGTTAAACTTTCCAGAAACGAAAAACACCTGTGAAGACTTTATCACAAACGAACTTCATCGAAGCAATAAGGCTCCAAATACAGGCTTGGATTAAAAAGCTAAACATTTTGTTTGATCCTATATTGTTGGCTATCACTGGATTTTGAAGTCATCCAAATGTATGAGAAAAGCATGTCAGAGCACAGCCGAACTCAAATGATTAAATTATGCTTACCAACACCATCCTTGCTGCTCCTTCTGACACAAGAAGGAAACGTATAAGTATTTTCACGTCAGTAATATGAAGTGCAAAGAAGCACGTGCCACACACCTGTTGCACAAAATTAAGAGGCAATGGGGTTTCACCTGGTGAAAGTGAAATGTACCCTACGAAATTATAATAGATTTTGTTTTCAATTAATGTGTAAGGCTGCATACTTGATAATCAATTATATTATCTATATTATGATATTAAGTGACTGGACGGCCTCGTTACTGACGACGATCTTTATGCGTTTCCCATGCCTAGAGTGTTTGGGGACATTGCTTATTCACATTAGCCCTCTGCCTGCTAACCATTAACATGTGATAGATTTAATTGCGTTTCGAAGTATTTTATGGCCATGGTGCAAGCATTGCTTTTATGAAACACTTCGAAAGCCAATGACATAGTCTCTAACTTCTAACCCAACATTATACTAGGCCTATATGTGGTTAGAAAATGTGAACTCATATAGGCCTAGGCTTATTGGCATGAAAGGCCAGAATTTCACATTAGAAGTAGGCCTAGGCATATCGTGTTGAATAAATCTTGTTCAGGTGGGCTATCACGTTCAATGACAGTCGTCAATATAGCCAAATTCACTCAACGTTCACCTCAGTTTAGTCATCCTTTTCAATGAGAATGTCAACCAAGCTATCCGATAGACTATTTGAATCTATCCGTACATTACAACCATAATATTTGCATGAAGACTGAAGGCTACTGCAGTGACTGAAAATGTAGTTTATTCAACCGCACGGGTGCACTTCTACTCGTAAACACTAGGGGTCAGTATACTCCAAAATATCAAAGCACTGGGGCTTTATAGAAGTCTGAGAGTGGCGACAGGGGCAGCACAGGGGCTTTTTATCTTTTATTTAACCTTTATTTAACTAGGCAAGTCAGTTAAGAAATAAATATTATTTACAATGACGGCTTTACAGAAGTCTCAAAGTCAATGGAGTTTTGACTGCACCTTTCTGCCCTTTTCACCAACTCCATCCTGCAGCCATCGCCTGCATTGCTGGAGGCTCTAAACCAATCACTATAGTGGGGTTTTTTTACCCACGCGAACGTGACCAAAGATTTGACTGAAACAGGAACTAACTTTGTGCCATTCATGTACACTATACATTGAATATATACAAATGCATGTGATCTTTGAGACTCTCCCACTAAATGGTAGTACAATGTATACACATGGTTTTTGAGTGTGAGATATGGGGGTTGGAGACGTTTATTTCGACAGTACAAATTAAAACTTGCATAAACAATGGCAACACTGCCATTTTGCACTGAGCCTTGTTGTTGGAAATCCACATCAGTGTCTACCTTGGGCGGTCACTGATGCACCTCACCTAACTCCCAATAGTAGCCTGTCTAGCTTCAGCCCCACAGCATAGGCGGATACGTAGTCAGTTGTACAACTGCATTTCGCTACACCCGCTATATCATCTGCTAAACACGTGTATGTGACCAATCAAATTTGATTTTATTTGAGCTGAATACGTTCAACTGAAATGTGTCTTCCGCATTTAACCCCACCCCCCTGGAGCTACCACATACTGTACATGTCTCATTTTCTTTCCTCGCTCCCTTTCCTTCATTCCTCACTCCCTTTCCTAGATTCTTTCCCTTCCTTTTCTCTACTACCCATGGTTAATCCCTACCACATACATGTCAACTCCTTTCCTTTCCTAGACCCCTTTCCTAATTTCCTAGCGTAATTTACTTCTCTAGCTCCTTCCCTCCTCTACTAGTCCCTTTCCTAGCTTCCTTTCCTGGGATTAACCATGGCCAGTAGAGAGGAAAGGGAGCAGGGAAAGGGTTAACCACAGCCAGTAGATGGTGACCGTATTGGTTTTAGCCACAGGCAATGCTGCGGGGCTGCAGCTGGATGCATCTCCCAACTTCACTCCTTGACTTTCGTATGCAGTTGGTTGCTTCAGCCTCACCACTCAAACATATTTATTGTGATGTCGTGCATGCGCACAAGCCATCCTCTATTTTCCCTACACTGTTCTGTCTTACAGAGTAAACTGTCTGTCTTTTTATTTAGGAGGCATTCAATCATATAAAATAAATGTTCTGATCACTGGAGAGTGGGCACGTTTTCATAAAACCGAGGCAAGGGGTTATAACTACACCTGTTTAGGCTACTCGTTACAAAAGTAATAGGTATTTAATAATTATAATAGGCTAATAATAAGAACAACAACAATCATAATAATACAATGTTATTATTTCAAAAGTTTAGAAAACGTATTTGTCTTCGATATTCTAACTTTTCATATTGTTTTGAGGAGTATCTGACTCTCAAACTGAACACAGGCCTCTGGGCTATATCATGGGACCTCGTGAAGAATGCTGCAATCGTTCAACCAATAAGCCATAATAATAATAATAATACTAATACTAATACAAAATAGCCTTATAATAATAAAAAAACAACAATAAAAAGTCGTTTTTAAAAGTCGCCCCTGTCAAGGGATTGTACCTGGACCTGATACTATAAGCATCAGTATAGTAGAGGCCTAATTATCTCCAGCAGAGTTCCTGTCCCGATTATACGCTAGACTAGGCTACACTGAGATCTTAACTGTGGAGTGCATGGGGAAGTAGTCCATTTAGCTCAGTGGATCAAAATAAGACTGTAAACCATATTGTCAGTAACTTGTCTGTCCTGTCAGCTCCTGTCTTGAATGCCACCCTCGTTTTGGTGTGGTCGCTCAACATTATTTTTGAAAGAGATTTTCTTAGGAAAACAAAGGAGAGGGGAGATGATGAACCTAATAACTCGCTAGCCCGAGGTACATAGCCCTAGAGGCCGAGACCGGGCAGCTGTAGCCTGATTTATAGCCTCACTTGTCCACTGAGCCACATTCTATTCTCATATATCTCAGAGAATTGAGGGGACGCAGATTTTCAACGGAAATATATAGGCCTATTAGCCTTAATAGTAGCGACTAAGCCTACAATGTTGAACGTAAAACCCTGAACTATGTTGGAATGGCCATTTATTTTAGGGGGTTGACAATGCAGAATATTCTTTCACGCTAATTGTCAAATAAATGGATGTTTCGTAACCTAGGCTACATCTGTACTGTATTTTTATCCCTGCATATATAGTTGGTTTGTTATTGTTATTATTATTATTGTTATTATTATTATACCCTACATTTTTATTTCGGGAGAAATATGTATTATTTTAGCCCTAAGTGATTTGTGGGGATTATGGCATTGTTTATGCATCTGTAAGTGCACGTGCAAAGGGCGACAGACGTCAGACCTTTCAGGTAGTAATAATACGATCAAAACAGGAATAGATACAGTATATGGGCCTTAAAGTTAACGTTTACGTAGTCTGGACTAAATAATTACACCTCCTAGACTACATTCATTGTTTCGCTCTTGACAAATGCAAAAAGTAGCCTAAAAAAACGACCTAATGCAATAAATACCCTTTTATGAAGAAAAAAAAACACTCAATTAGCAATTATTTAGTCTAGTTTGACTGATTCGTGTTAAACTGATGCCAATATTATAGTCAGCAAATGATCTGTCCGTTGCTTTATTATTACGAAACGCTTTTCAATCCGCTGGCGCACAGGTTGATTTAATGAATTCATACAAGAAAATATAGGCCTAAGAAATAGCCTATACAATCCCTCTTTCAATGTCAAAGATGGCCTATAGATTTTTATCTGTGAAATGAATTTTAGTGGATTTTTAGGACAAAGGAGACAACTTATGAATATTACATTTTTAGAGCCGATATGAACGGAAATAATTTAATTTCATAAATATCCCGTTTTATCTGTAGATATGTAGATATGCCATTTCATATAGCGCGAGAGGGGCCCCCACCACCACATACTACCACTTAAGAGGGCTCTCCTCCGCGGGTGACTTCCAATTGGTGCAGACCTTCGTTGTTATCGCGACCAATCGCCAGGTGCGTGGGTTGTGAGATGTCGGCCGGCTTGACGCTTTGCAATAGATAATGCAAAGGCTGCAAAATGATGGCTTGCATAAAATAATCATCAGGAATAATTGTAGAATTACGTAAAGTATTGACAACACATGATCTTATGAATGTGGGATATTTGCCTAACTGCAGTTATAGCATATTAATGAAGTGATAATAATAATAACATTAATAATAAACGAAATTGCTAAAAATTAACTAACGATATTCCTGTATTATTTCCAAATGGGTCACAGCTGGATAATAAAAGCAAATCATGTCCGAACTTATTCATAATTCCTATAGGCCTACAAAAAATAGTTCCTAAAGGGTTCTTCGGCCATCCCCATAGGAGAACCCTTTTTGGTTCCAGGTAGAACCCTTTTTGGTTCCAGGTAGACCCCGTTTGGAACCATAAGGGTTCTACCTGAAAAAAAAGGGTTCTTCAAAGGGTTCACCTATTGGGGACAGCTATACATTATGGCATTGAAGTGCATGTTTGTTTTGGTCCAATACTTAACCTACATACTTTGCTTGAAATCACCACAGACACATAGCCTTGTATTCTATTTAACTTCAAGGGTTCTCTGATACTCTTTTGGAGGCGGAACGATTCAGTTCCATGGCACTGAACACACGAACAGTGCGCACCAATAGCATCCCGCAGCAGCAGAATAGTGCAGAAAAAGTGCTACTGCGAGGGCAAGGGGAGGGCTTCTCTCCAGTTGCATCAATCTCGGCTTCGCCCTCTTCAAGAGACTATACACTCGCCATGGCACATTAACTTTAGAGTTCACTTTGGAACGAACCTCTCCACTCGACGTCTCTGGATTTACAGCACTTGTTATTACTTTAATTCCTCGGTAATATTGTTATAACGGGGGTCTGAGAATTCACCAGAAACTCAACGCTTTGCATCGACGCTATTATATATTTTTTTCATCCCGCACAATAAACGGACACGCTAAATCACTCTAAATTGAGCAGGTGACAACCTAAAACCGTTCTTGACAAATATGTTCCTTCGCTATGTCACTATTTAGGCTGTAACTTCGTTTTTCCTTGAACAAACCCCAGTAGGCTATTTATCAACGCGCAGTAAAAGTAAAAATCCCAAGTCGTGTCTATTAACAACTCTTTCCCTCTGGTTTTGCCTCTGCAAAGAAGTTCAGTGTGCAACAAGGAGGGGTTTGGGGTGGAAAAGACCGCACTGTCTGTGATCATACATTGTTATGGAAATTGCAACAGGTCTCGAATCATTGGAGAGACGCTTCTCGGCAAGGAATCATTCCGCCTGTTCAAAGATGCTGGACGGTATTAAAATCGAAGATCATTTTAGAACGGGAGCGGCCACTTTGGGTGTTATGATCGGTGAGTTTACGGATGGCTAGGCCCATATTATCTCTTAATATTCAAAGGTAAAGATAATATATACTATCTTTGGGATTGAATGGGTTCATTCTCCTTTTCGTCTTGTATGCCATCCTGTGACGGCAAGGCCTTACT
Organism: Thymallus thymallus; assembly: GCA_023634145.1. Lineage (NCBI taxonomy): Eukaryota > Metazoa > Chordata > Actinopteri > Salmoniformes > Salmonidae > Thymallus > Thymallus thymallus. Next base: position 3,610,262 of record CM042403.1, on the reverse strand, counting down.
GAACAGAACACTTGGCATGCACCTGTAGCAATAAGATACAAATATGACACATTATAGACATTTAGTTTTCATATGGCCTATTCAAATTATGTATGCAAACCAAACAGTAACTTTAACCTAACTACTCTCCTCACATCGATGTTAGTGGCAGGTTTTGCTTATGCATTATATTTGTGAGTCATTCAGTAAGTTTGGGCAACAATGCTAGGCCTACTAATTTATTTTTTTCCCCTACCATTCCAACTTTTCTAGTGAGTACAACATTCTTGTCATGTGTGAACTCTATATTATGACATTATGGCTTTGAATTTGAAAGATACAGAAATTCACATTTTCGTTTATCACCCAGGGTCTGAATGCCATCATCAGGCCGTCTGCGAGGGATGTCAGCGGCCTATATCCGACCGATTTCTGATGCGGGTCAACGAATCGTCGTGGCACGAGGAGTGTTTGCAGTGCGCAGTGTGTCAACAGCCACTTACCACAACTTGCTACTTCAGAGATAGGAAACTCTACTGCAAAATTGACTACCAACAGTAAGCACATATATCTTCATATTTTCATTGGTAATTTGACCATGGTCTACAATCGAGTAGGCTATAACACCAAACTTGATTACCTATAGCGCGCGCCGCATTGGCAGGACTCTTTCTCTTCGCATTTTTTGTATCAAATATATAGCTGAGCTTTTTATAGAGCTTGGCAATTGTGCTATGTTTGGCCTATATACCTAGTTCATAATTCTTCGAGTTAGCCGTTGGAAACTAACCTAGGTCTAGGCCTATTTGCCAGATAAGTTATATATAATGTTTACGATTTAAAACACATTTGTGTGTAATTTTAACAATAAAATAGACCTAATTTAGGCTATTTAGTTTATATTGAAGTCATGCGTTATTATTTGAAGGTCTTCTAAATATCAATAGAAATGTCTTCGTATTTGGTTTTAGTGACTGGCAAATATCACATAATTATTTTTGGTTTTGTGGTATTGTCATTGAAGTCAATATCTTAAGGTGAAGATTTTGCACAGTGTATGTAGAATATTGTGGTCATGGAAATCTAATCAGACAATTTTGAAATGTAGCAAAAGCTGTTTTGACGTGGGGTTCTATGACTATAAACTATGTCAAATTATATGGGAAAAAATTGTCGTATATAAGATAAATAACCGATATTCACAGCACCAATTATATATATAAAAAAAACTTTTGTGTTTTAGATTTTTATCTTTGCAATAGAACATCTCTATATGGTCCGTGCTATTCGGGATCCTTGGGACGTCCCTACCCCATTGGATAAAACTGACCGTTTCTATACGCGCTGTGGAGTAATTCTCTTTCAATTCTCTTTTTTCATAACGAATTCTATGATTATAAAGACAACGATAATAAGGAAAGTACTTTCTATCTGTATTTTATCAAGCTGACAATGCCTTTTATTATTATTATTATAGACAAAAACGTGTTATGATAAAAATAAGTATTAGGCTATAACTATTATTTCTATATTATGATTATAACCTCTTGCTATTACCATGCTATAACCTTTGTGCATTTAGCCTAGTATTATCATTTTGTAGGTATCATTATGTGGGGTGTCAGTGTTGAAGTAGTGGTACTGGTGCCTTATCATTTTGTAGGTATCATTATGTGGGGTGTCAGTGTTGAAGTAGTGGTACTGGTGCCTTTGTCTGTTTGTATCAAACTTTGGGGACTTACTGTTACATGGTCTAGTTGCATCTCAATAGTTATTTGTTAACAGAATGGTAGAAATGATGAAAACAAAACAAGGCAGGAAAAATGAGGACCTAATAATGTGTTAAGTAAGTGTGTGTGTGTGTGTGTATGTGTGTGTGTGTGTGTGTGTGTGTGTGTGTGTGTGTTGTGATTGTGTGTGTGTGTGTGTGTGTGTGTGTGCTTGTATGTAGTGATTGTGTGTGTGTGTGTGTGTGTGTAGTGATTGTGTGTGTGTGTGTGTAGTGATTGTGTGTGTGTGTGTGTGTGTGTGTAGTGATTGTGTGTGTGTGTGTGTAGTGATTGTGTGTGTGTGTGTGTGTGTGTGTGTGTGTAGTGATTGTGTGTGTGTGTGTGTGTGTGCCATGGAAAAACACACAGCTATGATATTAGCGGATATAAGTCATGTTTAGTTCTGAGGGGCTGCCTCTGGTGGGGTGGCAGTATATGTGGGGTCTGTGTGCAGACAGTTTGGGCAGTGTTTAGACCGTGGGGGGTTTCTCACTGCACGGTTGCTCTTCATGCCTGTCAGTAAGTTTTAAGGGCTCTTTGTTCGATGGCTTTAAACATTGCTACTTCAATCACTGTGACATTATCGCTCCCTGCTAGAAGTCTGGCAAGGAACAATGGGCGACATCCATTGCCTGTGTCTGTCTGCCTTTCAGCAGCTTTCCCCCGACATGATGGCAAGCAGTTTTGTGGGAACAATGGCAATTTTCATAGTCGCAGCTCGGAATTCCTTCATCTGAGAAACGTACAAATCTAAGGGCTTTGTTACATGCATGGTTTTCTACCTTAGGTCAAGAGTTGTGTACTAATGTTACTAGAAGCTATTGAAAGTGTTTTTGATGAGATATGTGGGGGAGGTATTTTAAACGTGTTAGTGGGAAGCTTGACAGAAATATGAGTGTGCAAATCAAAAGGTCATCATATTTATTTAGATGTATTTTATTTATTTTTTAATGACCTGCTGTCATATTGTTGAGTCATATTTAAGGCTTTTCTCCTAGAATTTTGTCATTGCGTTCCTATGTTTGCTCCTATGAGGATGTTGTTGATCGGCTGAAAGATAACGCCTTGAGTCCACCTTCAGCTGGTGTTGCAGACCGCTTAGGCCACAATCAGTCATATTTGGGCTTGGTGCCCAAACCATAATGAAATTCTTTATAGGCCCCTCTTCAAACTGAAAATCATCATTATTGGCAAAAGGTTAACCGACTATCTTTTCTAGCCCTGTAAGTCTCGATTTAGGATTTAAGGTGATTCACACGTTCAATGGAGACCAGTATACTAATAGGCCGACATTGAAAACAGGACATTTGAATGTTTCCATTCGTTTTCTACTGGGACTATTTTCTAGAGAAGTAGATTTGATTACATGTCACCAAAATGTGACGTAAAAAAAAGATGTAATCAAACAATAAATAATGACAGCATTGTAAACATTCAGAATGCTTATAACAAGATCTAGACTTTAGAACTATTCACATTGTAAACATTCAGAATGCTTATAACAAGATCTAGACTTTAGAACTATTCACATTGTAAACATTCAGAATGCTTATAACAAGATCTAGACTTTAGAACTATTCACATTGTAAACATTCAGAATGCTTATAACAAGAGCTAGAATTTAGAAATATTTATCAGAATAACTTTGTTTTACGCCAATTGTTGCTTTGAAGGTTTTTTTTCTCCACATGTTAATGTCAATAAATAAAAAATATTTGTTTATGTGGGTATTGAAAGAAAAACAAAGGGGTTGATGGATTGTGATAACATTATAGTATGCATTGGTGTTATTCTATCCACTATTTTCCTTTGTGGTAGTCTAGAGCAGCTAAAAGCAGTGGCCGTCGCTGGTCAGGCATGCCAGCTGTGCTCCTGCGGGCCAGTCCAATAATGAGCATCATACCTCTGCACGTTTAACCCTTTGTTTAGCCTCTCCACGTCAAGACACGCCTTTAACGCTCACACAGCCTTGTCGTAGTACACGCAGCATCTCTCAAACACACAAGAAATACACTTATCAATTCTCTGGCCTACTAAATAGTATTAACTCGCAGTAATGGGATACTTAGAGATCTCATTCACATTCGTTCTGACTTTTATGGCACTCATTTAAGACACATTAGTCAGACCCAAGGCAAAACCCTGACAGGTCGTTGCAGAGAAGGCAGCAGACAACACACGTTTCACTGTAATTATCTGTAGGCTACTGTAAATTCTAATATTCCCATCCCTCCCCAGCAAACAAAAATTGGTTCTGTGAAAGTTCCCAGAACATTCGTTAGGTCGCGGAAAATGTTCTCGTAACACAAAAACTGTCCAGTCATGGTGATGATTATATAATATTTGCATAAAACTTTTTCCTGATGTTGCAAGAATGTTCCTAGAACACATTTAATCTTTTTTTTTTTTTTTTTTTTTTTTTTAAAGCTGCCCAGAATGTTTTAGTAGGTTGTGGGAACATTCTGATGAGAACATTGTGGGGACGTCATAAAAAATATTTTCCCAAAACACAACCGTCCAGTTGTGTGGATTATTCTACAATGTTTATTTTAGGGTGCAAAAAAACTTTCACCTGATGTTACAAGAACATTCTCTGGTCACATTTAATCTGTTCTATAAAGGTTCCCAGAATGTTTTGGGAATATATATTTTGTGATTTTCCCACAATATTCCCACCAGACTGTTTCCACAACCTAATGAAACATTCTGGGAACCTTTAAATAACAAATGAAATGTCTTATAGGAATGTTCTTGCGACATCAGGCAAATGTTTTACACAAACATTCTATAATATTCACCCCGAATTAACAGTTTTTTTGTTATGAGAACATTTGCCGTGACCTACAAATGTTCTGAGAACTTTCACAGAACCTATTTTGGGTTGCTGGTACATTGTGATGTTACATTACCTGGAAACCTAATTAGAACTTTCGGGGAATGTTCTGTGGTGGTTGTTACAGATGTTGTTCACAACATTTCTGTGAATGTTAGAAGAACATTCCAAGGATTTTCTTTTGTTGTTGTTGTTAACATTAGGATGGTATCATCCTAATGTTAAATAAAACCCTAAATAGAACTTAATGGGAATCGTAGCTAATGCTCCTGGTTTGCTGTGTTCACTCTATCCACTCTATAAATGGTTTTAATTCACGTGACTTTTTGTTTTTCGAACATTTTGCTTCATGCTTTTTTGTGTTCATTTTGAGTCGCCAAATGATTTCTGACTAATGCCACTATGCTATGTCTCGACCGCACTGTAAGCTTCTGAATATCTTTACAAGTTGTGTCAAATGGAACATTTTGTAGCTGTGTAAATAGTAGAGAAGCTTTCTACTCACAGTTGGGTCTACTCGTTAAACTAGTTGTGCTGCTGTTGCAGTGCTAGGCTAATTGCAGTGCTATTATCTGTCAAATATATTTATTTTCTGGACTTTATACTTGGATAATGTTTGTCAGCAGGCTACTTTTGAAAATATATTTGGTAACAAATAATATATTATTTCACCTCTGGACATAATGCTTTCGGTGACATTTCTGGGAAGTTGCACTTGGCAACAGAATGATTTGCATGGATTGCATGCAACAGCATGCATTGAAACTTTATTCGATATATTAATAATAATATAAATGATATATGGTGGCAGTCAGGCCTACGGCCCCAGCGGCAGTCTGACCTATGGCCCCAGCGGCAGTCAGACCTACGGCCCCAGCGGCAGTCAGACCTAAGGCCCCAGCGGCAGTCAGACCTACGGCCCCAGCGGCAGTCAGACCATACGGCCCCAGCGGCAGTCAGACCTACGGCCCCAGCGGCAGTCAGACCATACGGCCCCAGCGGCAGTCAGACCTACGGCCTGCATATGAGCATGAGATGAGACGGTGTGCTGGATTTGGGGGAGAGTAGACAGTGATGTCATTTCAACATAGAATAACACAGAGCTGCTCCAAACCTCACTAAGGCTAACATGTGGGCTCCAGCCAATTGGGGTTTAGGATGTCTCCCTGGCAACCAAGCGACTATGCAGCAGGCTTTGCGTGAAATTTGGAGAGGACTTTCGTGTGTGCGTGTGTGTGTGTCATTTATTTGTTTTCAGAACAAAGGCGGAAACCAGAATAATACTCTCAATGTCAGTATATTTGGTTGCCTTCTTTCCAGAACACAAAAGCAGATCCTCCGTTGAGACTAATAGTTGTGGTGCATCGCAATGATTCTCAATGGCTTCATTAATTGTTGTCAAGTTTGGATGGCATCCCACTATACATTTCCAACCTCCATGTACAGTGCCTTCAGGAAGTATTCACACCACTTGACTTTTTCCACATTTTGTTGTTTAATTGTATTTGTTTTGTCAATGATCTACACAAAATACTTATGTCAAAGTGGAAGAAAAACTCTATAGCATTTGTAGAAGAAAAAACACTAATATATCTTAATTAGATACAGTGGGGAGAACAAGTATTTGATACACTGCCGATTTTGCAGGTTTTCCTACTTACAAAGCATGTAGAGGTCTGTAATTTTTATCATAGGTACTCTTCAACTGTGAGAGACGGAATCTAAAACAAAAATCCAGAAAATCACATTGTATGATTTTTAAGTAATTAATTTGCATTTTATTGCATGACATAAGTATTTGATACATCAGAAAAGCAGAACTTAATATTTGGTACAATTAATATTTGGTGCAATTACAGAGATCATACGTTTCCTGTAGTTCTATACCAGGTTTGCACACACTGCAGCAGGGATTTTGGCCCACTCCTCCATACAGATCCTTCAGGTTTTGGGGCTGTCGCTGGGCAATACGGATTTTCAGCTCCCTCCAAAGATTTTCTATTGGGTTCAGGTCTGGAGACTGGCTAGGCCACTCCAGGACCTTGAGATGCTTCTTACGGAGCCACTCCTTAGTTGCCCTGGCTGTGTGCTTCGGGTCGTTGTCATGCTGGAAGACCCAGCCACGACCCATCTTCAATGCTCTTACTGAGGGAAGGAGGTTGTTGGCCAAGATCTCGCAATACATGGCACCATACATCCTCCCCTCAATACGGTGCAGTCGTCCTGTCCCCTTTGCATAAAAGCATCCCCAAAGAATGATGTTTCCACCTCCATGCTTCACGGTTGGGATGGTGTTCTTGGGGTTGTACTCATCCTTCTTCTTCCTCCAAACAGGGCGAGTGGAGTTTAGACCAAAAAGCTCTATTTTTGTCTCATCAGACCACATGACCTTCTCCCATTCCTCCTCTGGATCATCCAGATGGTCATTGGCAAACTTCAGACGGGCCTGGACATGCACTGGCTTGAGCAGGGGGACCTTGCGTGTGCTGCAGGATTTTAATCCATGACGTCATAGTGTGTTACTAATGGTTTTCTTTGAGACTGTGGTCCCAGCTCTCTTCAGGTCATTGACCAGGTCCTGCCGTGTAGTTCTGGGCTGATCCCTCACCTTCCTCATGATCATTGATGCCCCACGAGGTGAGATCTTGCATGGTGCCCCAGACCGAGGGAGATTGACCGTCATCTTGAACTTCTTCCATTTTCAAATAATTGCACCAACAGTTGTTGCCTTCTCACCAAGCTGCTTGCCTATTGTCCTGTAGCCCATCCCAGCCTTGTGCAGGTCTACAATTTTATCCCTGATGTCCCTACACAGCTCTCTGGTCTTGGACATTGTGGAGAGGTTGGAGTCTGTTTGATTGAGTGTGTGGACAGGTGTCTTTTATACAGGTAACGAGTTCAAACAGGTGCAGTTAATACAGGTAATGAGTGGAGAACAGGAGGGCTTCTTAAAGAAAAACTAACAGGTCTGTGAGAGCAGGAATTCTTACTGGTTGGTAGGTGATCAAATACTTATGTCATGCAATAAAATACAAATTAATTATTTAAAAATAATTAAAAAACATTTTCTGGATTTTTGTTTTAGATTCCGTCTCTCACAGTTGAAGTGTACCTATGATAAAAATTACAGACCTCTACATGCTTTGTAAGTAGGAAAACCTGAAAAATCGGCAGTGTATCAAATACTTGTTCTCCCCACTGTAAGTACTCAACCCCCTGAGTCAGCACATGTTAGAATCATGTTTGGCAGCGATTACAGCTGTGAGTCTTTCTGGGTTTAGTCTGTAAGATATTTGCACACCTGGATTGTACAATATTTGCACATTATTCAAAATTGTTCAAGCTCAAGTTGGTTTTAGATCATTGCTAGACAACCATTTTCAAGTCTTGCCATAGATTTTCAAGACGATTTAAGATGAACATTCAATGTCATCTTGGTAAGCAACTCCAGTGGTGTAGATTTGGCCTCGTGTTTTAGGTTATTGTCCTGCTGAAAGGTGAATTTGACTGAACCAGGTTTTCCTCTAGGATTTTGCCTGTGCTTAGCTCTATTCCATTTATTTTTATCATAAAATAAACTCCCTAGTCCTTGCCGATGACAAGCAAACCCATAACATGATGCAGCCACCACCATCCTTGAACATATGAAGAAGTCCCCATCAGTGATGTGTTATGTTGGATTTGCCCCAAACATGCTTTGTATTCAGTACATAAAGTTAATTTCTTTGCCACATTTTCAGCAGTTTTACTTTAGTGCCTTATGTTGCATGTTTTTGAATATTTTTATTCTGTACAGGCTTCCTTCTTTTCACTGTCAATTAGGTTAGTATTTTAGAATAAATAAGTTATTGATCCATCCTCAGTTTTCTCCTCTCACAGCCATTAAACTCTGTAACTGTTTTAAAGTCACCATTGGCCTCATGGTGAAATCCCTGAGTGGTTTCCTTCCTCTCTGGCAACTGAGTTAGGCAGGATGCCTGTATCTTTGTAGTGACTGGGTGTATTGATACACCATCCAAAGTGTAATTAATAACTTCACCATACTCAAAGGCATATTCAATGTGTGCTTTTATTTTACCTATCTACCAATAGGTGCCCCTCTTTGCGAGGCATCGGAAAACCTGGTCTTTGTGGTTGAATCTGTGTTTGAAATTCACTGCTTGACTGAGGTACAGAGATGAGTTAGTTATTACACACAGAGTCCATGCAACTTATTATGTGACTTGTTAAGCAAAGTTTTACTCCTGAACGTATTTAGGCTCGCCATAACAAAGGGGTTGAATACTTATTGACTCAAGACATTTCGGATTTTCATTTGATTAATTAGCAAAAGATTTTGACAATATAATTCCACTTTGACAATATGTGTATTGTGTGTAGGCCATTGACAACAAATCTCAATTGAATCCATTTTAAATTCAGGCTGTAACAACAAAATGTGTAAAAAGTCAAGGGGTGTGAACACTTTCTGAAGTCACTGCATTTTCTGGCTGTTGGGGGATCTTGACATAGAAAAACTGTAGCTCCAGACGATTGTTCCTTGGCGATGGAATTCTAGGGGCGCTTTGTCCGTTGGGACAGGGCTTGAACCCAACGGATTGAAATACAAGTCTCTCTTCTAGCTGTGTGTATACTACTTCTGCTCAGAAAATATTTCTCAGTTTACAGAGCAACCCTCTTTCTTGAACAGTAAATAAAAATGTAATTAAGAAAGAGCTATGGGCTTGAAAGGAAGAGTTATGAGGAAACAATTGGCAGTTTTCTCTTTTGAATGAAAAGGTTGAAATGCCATATTCATCACTCAATTCAATTCATGAAGATTTGACAGTGCATGTTCGGTTTTAGTAAACCCTCAGCATTTCGTGATTGGTTGATGCTGAAAAGAGCAAGCAAACACTGTTGTTCAGTCATGTACACACACATCCCTCGTGGGGGATGTTCTTTGTTGTGCTGATAAGGACCTTTTTTGGTCAGTGGCCATTAGCGAATCCTTCTTTTTAAATGTTGTTTTTTAATTAACTAGAGCTCAGGACCCCGGTTTATAAATGCTGACTTGAAGATTTTTTGACCTGCCTGCATGTTTTTAAGACTATCCTTTATTTGATCCCACCTATGTCTTATCCACCCACAGGGAGAGAAACAATATAAGAGCATGGTAGGCTTTTACTACGGACCGTCAACTCATATAGGCTCTTTCTTAGGGACTGTTGAGTTCTATGGTTATGTTGAGCTTTTCAGGGATGTTCTCTCTACGTGAAGAGATTAGAGCCTCTCCTGTTCTTTCTGGCCAGTTATCCTGGATTATTAGCAAACACAGAAAGCCCTGAGGTCTATGGGAGGTTGTTTCAGAAAGAGCAAGTGGAGAGCTTTTAGCTGTTAAGTCAAATAATTACATAGAGTGATTTGAAGAAAAAGTTATAATTTTATGGTTTTAATGTGTGTGTGTGTGTGTGTGTTTTCAAAATTCCTGACATTTAATCCTAGTAAAGATTCCCTGTCAGGTCAGTTAGGATCACCACTTTATTTTAAGAATGTGAAATGTCAGAATAATAGTAGAGAGAATGATTTATTTCAGCTTTTATTTCTTTCATCACATTCCCAGTGGGTCAGAAGTTTACATACAATCAATTAGTATTTGGTAGCATTGCCTTTAAATTGTTTAACTTGGGTCAAATGTTTCGGGTAGCCTTCCACAAGCTTCCCACAATAAGTTGGGTGAATTTTGGCCCATTCCTCCTGATAGAACTGGTGTAACTGAGTCAGGTTTGTAGGCCTCCTTGCTCGCACACGCTTTTTCAGTTCTGCCCACAAAGTTTCTATAGGATTGAGGTCAGGGCTTTGTGATGGCCACTCCAATACCTTGACTTTGTTGTCCTTAAGCTATTTTGCCATTTGTTGTCCATTTGGAAGACCCATTTGCGACCAAGCTTTAACTTCCTGACTGATGTCTTGAGATGTTGCTTCAATATATCCACATCATTTTCCTTCCTCATGATGCCATCTATTTTGTGAAGTGCACCAGTCCCTCCTGCAGCAAAGCACCCCCACAACATGATGCTGCCACCCCCGTGCTTCACGGTTGGGATGGTGTTCTTCGGCTTGCAAGCCTCCCCCTTTTTCCTCCAAACATAACGATGGTCATTATGGCCAAATAGTTATATTTTTGTTTCATCAGACCAGAGGACATGTCCCCATGTGCAGTTGCAAACCGTAGTCTGACTTTTTTATGGTGGTTTTGGAGCAGTGGCTTCTTCCTTGCTAAACGGCCTGTCAGGTTATGTCGATATAGGACTCGTTTTACTGTGGATATAGATACTGTTGTACCCGTTTCCTCCAGCATCTTTACACGGTTCTTTGCTGTTGTTCTGGGATTTATTTGCACTTTTCGCACCAAAGTACGTTCATTTCTAGGAGACAGAATGCGTCTCCTTCCTGAGCAGTATGATGGCTGCGTGGTCCCATGGTGTTTATACTTGCGTACTATTGTTTGTACAGATGAACGTGGTACCTTCAGGTGTTTGGAAATTGCTCCCAAGGATGAACCAGGCTTGTGGAGGTCTACAATTTCTTGGCTGATTTCTTTAGATTTTCCTATGATGTCGAGCAAAGAGGCACTGAGTTTGAAGGTAGGCCTTGAAATACATCCACAGGTATACCTCCAATTGACTCAAATTATGTCAATTAGCCTATTAGAAGCTTCTAAAGCCATGACATAATTTTCTGGAATTTTCCAAGCTGTTTAAAGGCACAGTCAACTTAGTGTATGTAAACTTCTGACCCACTGGAATTGTGATATAGTGAAATATAAGTGAAATAGTCTGTCTGTAAACAATTGTTGGAATAATTACTTGTGTCATGCACAAAGTAGATGTCCTAACCGACTTGCCAAAACTATAGTTTGTTAACATGAAATCTGTGGAGTGGTTGAAAAATGAGTTTTATTGACTTCAACCTAAGTATATGTAAACTCCAGACTTCAACTGTATGTATATATATACACAGTATATATATTCAGAAGAAAATAGCTCAAGTTAGCAGCTTGTACAATATTGACACGATATTGCTTCAGCTTGCCTGGTCTCTGGCTCAGCAGTGTGTTTGGTGTGGCCTTAGCTTGGGCGTTCTCAGTAAGGAAGTATCTAGTTTCATATCAACACATCCTTCCCAGTCCAAGTGTGGTGATGCAATTATCTATCATTCCATAATATGCATACTTTTCACTCTGCTGTTTTTATTGAGCTGTTTTTCTGCTTCTGTACCAAACGACTCGGTTGTTTTGGACACCATATTGTTGGAATCAAGATGATCCTCATTTTATTTATTGAGTTAACAGGATACATTCATTTTTTTTATTTTTTAAGTGGGCACTCCAAAATTACTAGTGTCATCCAAAATACTGTGACATGTTTACCGAATTTGGCAGTAATGCCTGAGAATCCGCTCGAGATTCCGCTTTCCTTTGACGATATTACTGTACGGAGCTATTCATAATGACCTTTTGCGCTTTTCTCAAAGTCGTCTGTCATGGAGCACTTAACAAAAGGTCCATGCCTGAACCCCTGGAAGTCATTTGACTCTTGAAACAACACAGCCTCTTCCTCCCTACAGGCCTGACAACCTCAATGTGACTGTTTATGTGTTAATACTATAGTATGAATAGCCCATTCCTGACCCTGTCAGCAAGAGCGATCCATCTCTCGATGAGAAAAGGAGAGCAGTGTCATTGAGCAGCGGTGTCACAGATACAATATGGAGGCTTCCAACTTATATTGTGCCAATTATTTTATTGACCCTTATTTTACCAGGTAAGTTGACTGAGAACATGTTCTCTTTTACAGAAACAACCTGGTGGAGAGTTACAGGGGGTGGAGAGGGCATGAATTAACTAATTGAAAGCCGGGGATGATTAGGTGGCCGTGATTGGGGCTAGATTGGGAATCTAGCCAGGGCACCGGGGTTAACCCCCCTACTCTTACGATACGTGCCATGGGATCTTTAGTGACCACAGAGTTAATCAACAAGTACATGACACTCAGCTTGAATGCACACAAGTCCACTATTCATTATTTTCTTCAATTTCACAATCTTGACTGGGAAGTGAGATGTCTTCTGTAGAAATATTGAGCTGGAAAGCAACCCCTGATTCATGTGAAGACTGACGATGATACACAAAGCTCCTACCTCTGTAAGTCACTCTTACTCACAGGCAAAATATGAGTAAAATGGATTGGACTCCCATATCGTTCAGCCAACGTGGCGTTCCTGTGAGAGCTTCCTGTTCTCTCGGGACGGCCCTTTCGAACACGCATATGGAATGGAGTCAGGGAGCTAGCCTCCTCACTTCCTGTGAGTTATCATCCCTCCCCTCGTAGTGGAATGCTTCTCCAAATACAGCGTCCCACCTCTTCTTCCACCAGGGTGCGAGGAGTGGCTGTCACCACTGTGGCAAGTGCTGCCGTGCCGGTGCTGTGTACCCAGAGCCCCACTCTCGCACCCAGACGCTACATTCTACCAGCGCGTGGGGACGCGGGCGCAGCCTGACAGAGCCTTTTCCCCCCTGCTCTTTACCCAGAGCCACGTAACTACAAGGTATCTACCGGGCAACAACATGAGTGGCATCGCACATTTGTAAAATTATTCATGATTAATGACAATCCACTATCACCATACAAGCAGACTTAAGCACTTGAGTAACATGCTAACCCATAAGAGATGTGAAAGAGACTGGGTAACACATTAACCCATAAGATATGTGAAAGAGACTGGTCTGAACTATCACTGATAGCCCCTAACCCTTGCCCCCACCTTTCCACTTTTTCATATGCCCCCTCTTCTTCTTCTAATGAGATTAGGTTACAGACCCCATGTTTCTGTAGCAGCTGACTGACACTGATCTGTAATTGTATCAGTAACTGTGACACTAAGCTTCCTCCGCTTTGTCCTCAACAGAGACCGGCTCCTAATCCCCTTATTTGTGTCAAGCACGGAAGAAAATGGTGGAAAGAACAGTTCAGAATGGGATGGGGCTCTATAATTACCCCCACCCCCAACCGACCAAACCCTCCTTGGCCAAATGAGCATGAGAACGATACCCCCCCCCACCCCCCGTGCACTTCAACACCCAGCTCTGCCAAGAGTATTGATTTGGCAAAATTCCCTGAAGTATCTTTTCATCGTTCGGTGTCAGGGACTTTTTCACATTTCCATTTTTAAAAAGTCAGTGGTTGCCAGTTCTGTTAGACTCTTTTGTGTCCTGGCTTTGCTAGTATTGCTTTTAAATTCTAGCCTATATTACTCTCTTTCTCTCTTCAGGTTGATATGGTGCACTTGAAGGATGAAAGGAAGGAGTTTTCTCCCTCACTCTCTGTATCGTTGTATTTTATGATTTCCTCTATGTAGTATTAATACCATGTTTTTGCTGTATTCGTTTTGGCTGCTGAGCATTAGGGGTCAAAAGTATGGAATGGACACAAGCCATGTTTACAAGCAAAGATGTAGGCCAACCTCCTCCTCCACGGTTCATTGAAGACAGACAGCGAGAAAATCATTCAAATGATTTAAGGTAAAACAAAATAATCAGTTGCTGGAAATGCTGGCGTTGAAGTGGAAGAGGTGAATAGGGGGACGTGTTTGGATGGCGGTCAACGGACTGAGAAACACAAAGGCCTTGCCCCCACCTGTCGCTTCCAGGAATGCCACAGGAAAGCTCCCCTCGCTGGTTTTCCACTGAGAGGTGTAGCTTCAAGATGAAATGACAAAATCCTACCCCTGTTTTTGTATGGAGCCTCTGCAGTCTGCACTCCTTCTCCCTATACGCTCCTAGACTCTCCTTTATGGACCTGGGCATCGTACATTCCTTTGTCCACACACCCTGTTTGGTAATGTTTCCAGGCGGTTGAGTCCACCATGGCAGGGCTTTTATGGGGGAGTTTATTTACTTGTCCAAGTGTTTTGTAAGTCTGTTAGGGCAAAAGATCAGATGCACTGAAAGGTAGCCTGATTTCAGATGTGTCATGTAAACAGGTTGATTAGGGAAATCGTTCTCTTGAAAAGCATGTAAATGTGTAAAACTATTATATGAATCTGGCTCATTAATAATTGTATTAGTGTGTGCATGTAACCACGCTCATTGACTTCCTCTCAGTTAGAACTAATGTGGAGTTAGCAGGTGGTCTATGGGGCCGGGGCCGGCATCTACCTCCCTAAACCCTCTCCGCCACCTCCAATAACAAACCACCCCCTGACTCCTCCACATTGAGCTTAAATTCTTCTTAATGTGAATTCACGAGACAACGTATTGAGAAAATATTTAGTTGCAAAATATCTTTATCAAACGTCATTATAGCACTTTAGATTCAAATAAAGAGAGGTTAAGGAGTCTTAAGGAGGAATTTATTGTGAAATCCTTGAGCCTTTTAGAAAATCATCAGCGCAGCCGTAGACTTTACATGACTACAGAGGATATACAGCCTCTGACACCTTTAACTTGATATACCAGTATATCTTTGCCGTGGAATCTGTTGCTAAGGAAATCGGTGTAGATTTCTTTACAAGAGCGTCTCATTGCGACCTCAGACACTCCGCTTCATTTTCCTTCTGTCTGGGAACGTGTTCCTCCCGCTTACAACAGACGATAAAGCCTATCAGTGAAACTGTGCAGCCTCTTAAATGTTTTCCTATCTGCCCCTCTGTCCAAGCCAACCATAATTCATTAGTAAACGAGAAGGCATGTGGGGTGTCACATTGTAAAAATTAACAGCTTTGTTTTATTAGAAACCAGTAGATCTAGAGTGTTCTCCATCTATCAAAGGGAAGGACGTGTACTAGGGAGTAAATTCAGGATCTGAGCACAGCGGGCTGTCGGGAACTCTAAATATGCTCCATCCCTCTCGGAGTGCGAAGCAGGGGGGAAAAACGCTCAGTAAACGCAAAGAAACAACACTGTGACCAGCAAGAGCTCCTTAAAACTCTCTCTGTTTGGTATAGCAAGAGCTCCTTAAAACTCTCTCTGTTTGGTACAGCAAGAGATCCTTAAAACTCTCTCTGTTTGGTATAGCAAAAGCTCCTTAAAACTCTCTCTGTTTGGTATAGCAAGAGCTCCTTAAAACTCTCTCTGTTTGGTATAGCAAGAGCTCCTTAAAACTCTCTCTGTTTGGTATAGCAAGAGCTCCTTAAAACTCTCTCTGTTTGGTATAGCAAGAGCTCCTTAAAACTCTCTCTGTTTGGGTATTGCAGAGCTCCTTAAAACTCTCTCTGTTTGGGTATTGCAGAGCTCCTTTAAACTCTCTCTGTTTGGGTATTGCAGATTGCTGATCGCCGACCACTCTCATGGCAGTGAACATTTTGCAGATAGGGTTTCATCGCCTCCCGAGCGTCTTCAGTCAACCCTTGCCCCGACACCACTCCTCCTCCTCTCTCGCCCCATGCTCCTCTAACTAAAGTGATTTGTGCTATATGTCCTCTGACCCAATGGAGCTTGAAAAATAGTTTTTATTGAGCAGATCTAAATAAATAGAGCTGCATAGGGAGGGAGGGGCTTGGTGTCTATGGTTCGTAAAGGGAGGGAGGGGCTTAGTGTCTATAGTTCGTATAGGGAGGGAGGGGCTTGGTGTCTATGGTTTGTAAATGGAGTGAGGTGCTTGGTTTCTATGGTTCATATAGGGAGGGAGGAGCTTGGTGTCTATGTTTCTTATAGGGAGGGAGGGGCTTGGTTTCTACGGTTTGTATAGGGAGGGTGGCTTGTTGTCTATGGCTCGTATGAGTTCTGTAGGACTAAGTGCTGCTCCAGCGATGACAGATGAGTCTGTATGCCGTTGTTAGGCTGTGTAGCAAGCCTCTTCTTAGCCCACAGAGACAAGGTTTTCGCCCTGTATCCTCACAGGGGGATTGTATTAGGGTCTCTCTTTCATTTGATGTATAGAGGTTGATTAAGGATACGTGCATAAAAGGTTTTTCAACACATTAAAGGAATGGCTTTAGCAATGAAAATGCTGTTTACAGAATCCTGTTTGCCATTTTGTTGACTTAAGTATGAAATTGTGAAATATGAATATTCGCTTTCTTAGTATCTCTGCATCTTAAATACTAACTTGTCATGCACTTCGCCTCTTACTGTGTAAGAACAAAAATTGTTAGCCCAGGTTCAGTGCTCTGAATGATTTAGATGCAGATAAAATATTTCCCTTCCTTGGCATGCTTCTAAGTCTCTCGCCAGTGACCTCAAAACACCTCACTTGGCACGAGAAGGAGATCAGCCAGTAGGAGGTTAGGAGGCTGTCCATGCATCCTTTATAAATAGCAATCTAGCCTTGCTCTGTTAAATTTGGAGGTTGTACGTGGAAACTGATACGTACAGGAGAAAAGCCAGTTGATGGAGACGTGTGTTTTCTTCACACCCTATCGCCCCTCCCTTTCGAAGGAACCCTCTGTGGTCGACCACCCCGGGGGTCCACAGGGGCTTGGAGGGTTGGGCGGTCTCAGACGCATGCCGAACATTCTAAATGGATGATGTGAATGTGGTGCCAACGTGGGCGGCTGCTGCTGACTCTTCCATCCCTTGGCTCCACCAGGTGGACGGATCCTGGCGTTTAAGTAGGATCAAAGTATCAAAGGCTATGGTACCCTGCACATGCGCCCTTCCAGGATTCCCTTTATTCACTCCTACAAAAAGAACTTCCAGTCGTTTGTACTTTTTAATTAAACACTTTTGAAATGTCTTTCCTGCCACTCTTGGCTCAGTCTTCATTCGTTTCGAGCGTCAATCATTTTGCATAAAATTACATTTTTGTCATTGAAGGGCTTCTGAAATTTCCCCCCACACTCCACAAACAACCCCCCGCAGGCTGGGCCCCCCGAAACCCAAGCTGCTGTTTAGCGTTCTCACCCCAGCAGGAGTGGCACTGCTGCTTTGACACGACCCATCGGGGGAGCTGGCGAGGGGGCAGAGGTGCGCTCAGGCCTTCCG
This sequence comes from Thymallus thymallus, assembly GCA_023634145.1. Classification (NCBI taxonomy): domain Eukaryota; kingdom Metazoa; phylum Chordata; class Actinopteri; order Salmoniformes; family Salmonidae; genus Thymallus; species Thymallus thymallus. The sequence goes on along the minus strand of CM042403.1, from coordinate 3,592,717 downwards.
CTGGGCTAGGTGAGCTGGGCTAGGTGCCACAGAGCCCCTCCATGCCTGAACACATGGAATCTCCTACTCTGCTGTATGTCCACTTGGCTGATCTGAACACTGTGTAAAGGTACCTCCTGGTTGACCTGAGGCCCACTGCCATTGCACGATATGGCGTGAAGCATCACCAGTTTGGTGCTGAAATGTTCATTGTGAACAGACTTATTTCCACATAACTACCGTATTGGAAGGGTTGACAGAAATACTGTAGCCTGTCTTTTTTGCTGCGCTGTTGCCTTTTATTAGCAATTATCTTTAAGACTCGTCAGGTACATATAAAACTTGACTGTACTCTTCTTTGGGGGGGGGGGGTGTTCAGAGAAGCAGGTATCTCTTTACACTTCATAAGCATGATAATGGCCTGACATTTCATCTGAACTTTGCTCTGGAAGATGGATAACTCAATTTCCTCTTGTTATTGTTTTTTTGCTTCCTGGTGTGGTGTCTCCCCAAATATTTTCCCTTGACTCTGTTGTGATTTATAGTGTCTCTCTCTGTACTGTACTTGGATATTGTTTGCAGTCATGTAAGACTTGAGGGATGGCCTTTGCTTTACTTTGACTTCACCTTTGATCTGTAAATCATTAAGACAGCAAAACATATTATTGCATGTACGGTATGATGATGGCACCAGCGTCCTGTCCTGTTTGAGTTTATTGGTTGTTGCTCACAGATAAAACTGAAGAAATGGGGAATAAAAAAAACGAACTTAAAATACATAGTACATTTTATGTGGTTTAACATCAAACTCATCCTTTTTTAATTTGAAGCCAATCACCTGACACCTCTGTCCTCCTCCACCTCTGCTGCACGGTTTGAAGTGAGTCCTGTGTATTCACTAAGAGCAGCACTCCACCCCTCAGGTTTAAAGTGAGTCCTGTGTATTCACTAAGAGCAGCACTCCACCCCTCAGGTTTAAAGTGAGTCCTGTGTATTCACTAAGAGCAGCACTCCACCCCTCAGGTTGGAATAGCATGTGTGTGTTAGTGAGAGAGTGGTCAACACGACGGTGCGAGCCGAGCCTGGACCAGGCAGCCGGGAGGGTTTTCGAGAGCAGGCGTGACCACATGACACCCTCTCACCTCACCGCATCGCCACCGCACTCGTGGCTGACACAGCCGTGCAAGAAAAAGAGTGTCGATACCCCACCCATACACACCCACCCTTACACACCCACCCATACACACCCACCCTTACACACCCACCCTTACATAACCACCCATACACACCCACCCATACACACCCACCCATACACGCCCACCCATACACACCAACCCTTACACACCGACCCTTACACACCCACCCATACACACACTCCCATACACACCCACCCTTACATACCCACCCATACACGCACTCCCATACACGCACTCCCACACACGCACTCCCATACACGCACTCCCATACACACAATCGCATACACACACTCCCATACATTGACTTAACAGGTCGACTTAACAGGTCGACATAACAGGTCTTCTTAACAGGTCGACATAACAGGTCGACTTAACAGGTCGACTTAACAGGTCGACTTAACAGGTCGACATAACAGGCCGACATAACAGGTCGACTTAACAGGTCGACATAACAGGTCGACTTAACAGGTCGACTTAACAGGTCGACATAACAGGTCGACTTAACAGGTCGACATAACAGGTCGACATAACATGTCGACTTTACAGGTCGACATAACAGGTCGACATAACAGGTCGACTTAACAGGTCGACTTAACAGGTCGACTTAACAGGTCGTCTTAACAGGTCGACATAACAGGTCGACTTAACAGGTCGACTTAACAGGTCATCTTAACAGGTCGACATAACAGGTCGACATAACAGGTCGACATAACAGGTCGACTTAACAGGTCGACATAACAGGTCAACATAACAGGTCGACTTAACAGGTCGACATAACAGGTCGACATAACAGGTCGACTTAACAGGTCGACATAACAGGTCGACATAACAGGTCGACTTAACAGGTCGACATAACAGGTCGACATAACAGGTCGACTTAACAGGTCGACATAACAGGTCGACATAACAGGTCGACTTAACAGGTCGACTTAACAGGTCGACTTAACAGGTCGACTTAACAGGTCGACATAACAGGTCGACATAACAGGTCGACTTAACAGGTCGACATAACAGGTCGACTTAACAGGTCGACTTAACAGGTCGACTTAACAGGTCGACATAACAGGTCGACTTAACAGGTCGACATAACAGGTCGACATAACAGGTCGACATAACAGGTCGATATAACAGGTCGACATAACAGGTCGACATAACAGGTCGACTTAACAGGTCGACATAACAGGTCGACATAACAGGTCGACATAACAGGTCGACTTAACAGGTCGACATAACAGGTCGATATATCAGGTCGATATAACAGGTCGATATAACAGGTCGACATAACAGGTCGACATAACAGGTCGACATAACAGGTCGACATAACAGGTCGACATAACAGGTCGATATAACAGGTCGACATAACAGGTCGACATAACAGGTCGACATAACAGGTCGATATAACAGGTCGACATAACAGGTCGACATGACAGGTCGATATGACAGGTCGATATAACAGGTCGATATAACAGGTCGATATAACAGGTCGACTTAACAGGTCGATATAACAGGTCGACATAACAGGTCGATATAACAGGTCGACATAACAGGTCGACATAACAGGTCGATATAACAGGTCGACTTAACAGGTCGACATAACAGGTCGACATAACAGGTCGACATAACAGGTCGACATAACAGGTCGATATAACAGGTCGACATAACAGGTCGATATAACAGGTCGACATAACAGGTCGATATAACAGGTCGATATAACAGGTCGACATAACAGGTCGACATAACAGGTCGATATAACAGGTCGATATAACAGGTCGATATAACAGTTTGCACGCACACTTTTTATTATATTGCTAAACAAATCGATCAGTCTAATTCTGCCAGAATAAGAAATGCCTTCTGATGCATTTTAGTTTGAGTGAACTCCCTAAATATAATACTCTCTACCTCCTGGGTACAAATACCAACGGTACACACACGCATGCATGCGCACGCAGGCTTGGGGCCCAGCTCATGACTGCTCGGCTGACCCACTGTGAGATAAGTGATCTCAGAGAGCCATTGGGAGCCAACATGTTTGAGCTCTGTGGGAGGCTGCTTTGATGTGCACTGTTTGAGGAGGAAAGTTAGGACACACCCCCTCAGAGAGAAAATAGGCAGGTTTACACCCCTCAGAGAGAGAATAGGCAGGTTTACACCCCTCAGAGAGAGATTAGGCAGGTTTACACCCCTCAGAGAGAGAATAGGCAGGTTTACACCCCTCAGAGAGAGAATAGGCAGGTTTACACCCCTCAGAGAGAGAATAGGCAGGTTTACACCCCTCAGAGAGAGATTAGGCAGGTTTACACCCCTCAGAGAGAGAATAGGCAGGTTTACACCCCTCAGAGAGAGATTAGGCAGGTTTACACCCCTCAGAGAGAGAATAGGCAGGTTTACACCCCTCAGAGAGAGAATAGGCAGGTTTACACCCCTCAGAGAGAGAATAGGCAGGTTTACACCCCTCAGAGAGAGAATAGGCAGGTTTACACCCCTCAGAGAGAGAATAGGCAGGTTTACACCCCTCAGAGAGAGATTAGAAAGGTTTACACCCCTCAGAGAGAGAATAGGCAGGTTTACACCCCTCAGAGAGAGATTAGGCAGGTTTACACCCCTCAGAGAGAGAATAGGCAGGTTTACACCCCTCAGAGAGAGAATAGGCAGGTTTACACCCCTCAGAGAGAGAATAGGCAGGTTTACACCCCTCAGAGAGAGATTAGGCAGGTTTACACCCCTCAGAGAGAGATTAGGCAGGTTTACACCCCTCAGAGAGAGATTAGGCAGGTTTACACCCCTCAGAGAGAGAATAGGCAGGTTTACACCCCTCAGAGAGAGAATAGGCAGGTTTACACCCCTCAGAGAGAGATTAGGCAGGTTTACACCCCTCAGAGAGAGAATAGGCAGGTTTACACCCCTCAGAGAGAGATTAGGCAGGTTTACACCCTTCAGAGAGAGATTAGGCAGGTTTACACCCCTCAGAGAGAGAATAGGCAGGTTTACACCCCTCAGAGAGAGATTAGGCAGGTTTACACCCCTCAGAGAGAGAATAGGCAGGTTTACACCCCTCAGAGAGAGATTAGGCAGGTTTACACCCCTCAGAGAGAGAATAGGCAGGTTTACACCCCTCAGAGAGAGATTAGGCAGGTTTACACCCCTCAGAGAAAAAATGCATGGTGGGGGTTTTAAATGTTGATGAACAAATGTTTAATTTGTTTCCAAGCTGTTAGCAATGTCTAATCAGACGCTAAGCTAATTATGAAAAACAGCGTGATAATCATTACCATGTGTTATTGAGGTGCAGATTAATGATGAATTCTTCTGACTCAGTGACTGTCATTTCCCACATGATGCATCCCAGCTTCCCATATGTATTGTAAGGCGGCCTAGCGCTAACCCTATTATTTGGTTCATTTATTTCTGATGTTGTGTCCTCCCTCTGTGACTCTACTCATGATGTGCATTGTAGCGACTTGGCAACTCGGTGGAAACTATTATTATTTTATTGGTCACATACACATATTTAGCAGATGTTATTGCGGGTGTAGCGAAATGCTTGTGTTCCTAGCTCCAACAGTGCAGTACTATCTAACAATTCTTTCTCCCATTGAGCCGTCCTGTCCTTTTTCTCCATGTCCAAGCCTTTTCTCACTTCTAATAACAAACAGTGTGTTTTCCAGTTGTAAGCTGCACATTTGACTCACTAGGGTAAGGCTGTGTGGTTCTACAGTTGAATTACTGATAAAAAAATTGTAATAATTGTATTTGCAGAAGCTTGTCTGACTCTGACACCGTTCTCTTCCAACAAATAGTTGAGAGTGGTTTCTAATTGTTTTGACTTTAAACTCTACCAATTCCTTGTTTTAACCGTTTCAATAGATTTAGAAGGACTGACTATGCATCAGTGTTATGTTACCATTAGTGTTATTTTACCATCAGTGTTACGTTAACATCAGTGTTATGTTAACATCAGTGTTATGTTACCATCAGTGTTACGTTAACATCAGTGTTATGTTACCATCAATGTTATGTTACCATCAGTGTTACGTTAACATCAGTGTTATGTTACCATCAGTGTTATGTTACCATCAGTGTTATGTTACCATCAGTGTTACGTTAACATCAGTGTTATGTTAACATCAGTGTTATGTTACCATCAGTGTTAAGTTACCATCTGTGTTATTCTCATATAGGTGTTCCTCATCCAGGTTGGTAAGAGGGCAGTGTGGAGTGCAATAGAGATTGCATCATCTGTGGACTGTTGGGGCGGTATGCAAATTGAAATGGGTCCAGGGTGTCTGGGATGATGGTGTTGATGGCAACAGATGTACAGATCGATAGTCATTTGGACAGGTTACCTTGGCATTCTTGGGCAGAGGGATTATGGTGGTCTGCTTGAAACATGTAGGTATTACAGACACGGTCAGGGAGAGCATGAAAATGTCAGTTAAGAAACTTGCCAGCTGATCAGCACATGCTCTGAAACAGTCCTGTAGTTTAGCATCCGCTTCATCTGACCACTTCTGTATTGAGCACGTCATTGGTACTTCCTGTTTTAAGTTTTTGCTTGTAAGCAGGAATCAGGGGGATCAACTTATGGTCAGATTTGCCAAATGGAGGGCGAGGGAGAGCATTGTATGCGTTTCTGTGTGTAGAGTAAAGGGAATTCTGATCAGTTATAGTGAAGACTGGTCCAATCCCAAACCAATTCACCTCTACCTCTCCAATCCTTTAGTTTGTCTTCTGTTCGTTCTCTCTGGCTTTCAGAGGCTGTCCCTTCAGCATAAACATATCTGTTCTCTGAGATGCCATCCCTTCCACTCCACTCTGCTGAAAGAAGGACATGAATACCGTTAGCAGCATCTCAATGATACCTGTGTCCAAAACCCCTGTGTTGTCAGCCTCATTGGCAACTGTGTTTTGTGCAATTGACATCCAACATAGTTTTGAAAATCACTGCCCCTACTTGATACAATCACCTCCCCTACCTGATACAATCACCTCTCCAACCTGATACAATCACCTCCCCTACCTGATACAATCACCTCCCCAACCTGATACAATCACCTCCCCTACCTGATACAATCACCTCTCCAACCTGATACAATCACCTCCCCTACCTGATACAATCACCTCCCCAATCTGATACAATCACCTCCCCAATCTGATACAATCACCTCCCCTACCTGATACAATCACCTCCCCTACCTGATATTATCACCGACATTACCATATATTATCACTGCCCTTACCTGATATTATCACCGCCCCAACCTGATACAATCACCTCTTCTACCTGATACAATCACCTCCCTTACCTGATACAATCACCTCCCCAACCTGATACAATCACCTCTCCTACCTGATACAATACCCTCCCCAACCTGATATTATCACCACCCCTACCTGATATTATCACCGCCCCTACCTGATATTATCACCACCCCTACCTGATATTATCACCGCCCCTACCTGATATTATCACCACCCCTACCTGATATTATCACCGCCCCTACCTGATATTATTACAACCCCTACCTGATATTATCACTGCCCCTACCTGATATTATCACCACCCCTACCTGATATTATCACCACCTCGACCTGATATTATCACCGCCCCTACCTGATATTATCATCACCCCTACCTGATATTATCACCACCTCGACCTGATATTATCACCGCCCCTACCTGATATTATCACCGCCCCTACCTGATATTATCACCGCCCCTACCTGATATTATCACCGCCCCTACCTGATAGAAGCAAATATGGCGAGTGGATAATGTGGACGGGACACAGGGGGGAGCATATATGACTGGACACGGGGGGAGCATGTTAGCGTGACACAGTGGGGAGCATGTTAGCGTGACACAGTGGGGAGCATGTTAGCGTGACACAGTGGGGAGTATGTTAGCGTGACACCCCAGAGGGGGGTAATATTGGTGTGTGGGGCCTGCGGCTGCACAGTCGGGGTGGGCCGCCAGACTCTTGTCTGTGCCTCATTTGCAGGCGAGGTGCGTGTGACCAGAGCACTGAGATATTATGTCAGCTCTGCAGGCTCTGAGGGAGGGGGGGTGAAATTCCTCTTCTCTCACACACACACACACACACACACACACACACACACACACACACACACACACACACACACACACACACACACACACACACACACACACACACACTGAGCCCAACACACACTGAGCCCAACACACACTGAGCCCAACACACATGGTGCATACACACCCACTGTGACACACACTCTCAATCATGGTTTCAGACACACAGGCATATGGATACATCCACACACACACACACAGTAACTCAGAGGACAGCAACTGCCTGCTCTGACCAGAAGCCTGTTTTCCAGACCGATTTGGCTTCGTTTCTTCTCTCCCTCCTCTCTCCTTTAATCATTTTATTAGTGCCGTGAGCCTCTCCTGGGAGCCTGGCCGGCATTTAGTAGTCTGAGACGGCACACAGGACCCCGAGGGTTTGACCAAGCCATGCCTGCTCTGAACCGCCAACATTATTAGCTTCTCTCCCTCTCTCCGAGGAGCACCTCCCTCACTCCTGATCTCTCTCCTCTCTCCTCTCTCCTCTCTCTCTCCTCTCTCCATCTCTCCTCTCTCCTCTCTCTCTCTTCTCTTTCCTCTCTCCTCTCACCCTCTCTCCTCTCTCCTCTCTCCTCTCTCCTCTCCCCTCTCTCCTCTCTCCTCTCTCCTCTCTCCTCTCTCCTCTCTCCTCTCTCCTCTCTCCTCTCTCCTCTCTCTCTCTCTCTGTCTCTCTCTCCTCTCTCTCTCTCAACTCCAAAGGAGCACCTTCCCTGCCTTTTTCTATGGACCCTCTCTCTCCCGGGAGAGAATGATTGAGATGAGGAGGAGTCTGGGCCGCTTGATGTTTAGGAGACAGAGAGCGGCCCGTCGTGTAACAGTAATTACTCCATTGATATTCCTTTCGCAATTACGCCACCGTCATTTGCATAAATCCCTGTTCCCTTTTTTCTGCTGGGGCAGACGAATGGGTTCGTTCATAGCATACATAATGTATGGCTCTGGACTTTCTTTTTCTCTCCTCCCTCTCTCTCTCTCTCTCTCTCTCATTCTCCCTCTCCCTCTCCCTCTCCCTCTCCCTCTCCCTCCCTCTCTCTTTTTCGCTCTCTCTTTTTCTCTCTGTGAGCGCACTTTGTCAATACACATGATTGAGATTGAACAGAGCTGACACCGGGCCTCCACTGACAGTCATCACAGATACTTTTGTGATGTTTTAAACCTGTCAGGGCAATGAAAGGGCTCGGGTTGTCTAGAAGGAATGGCAAGTATCAGGAGTTGGCAACCAACACTGTTCTCTCAAATGTTGTGATGGGAGTGTGATCGATGTGGTGCAGTGCATCATGGACCCTCCTGTGGAGGCTGGTAGCCTTGTGGTTAGAGCGTTGGGCCAGAATCCGAAATGTTGCTGGTTCAAATACCCGAGCCGACAAGGTGAAGAATCTGTCAATGTGCCCTTGAACAAGGCACTTAACGGTAATTCGCTCCAGGGGCGCTGTAAAACTATGGCTGACCATGTTCATTTGGGAGTCTCCACACTTTGACAGTTAAGGTTACATTGAATATTTTATGAAATGTTGATCATTGGAATGTGGGTTTACCTTTTAATTTTTTTAATCCCTCCTCACAACACAAACAGTGATACATTTGTCACTGTGTCATTTTTGTAACCCCTCCTCACTAGTTTTTTGGGTCCGGCTCCGTCAATAAGCGTCTGTCAGCCCCGAGGCGTCTCATTGGTCACCGGAGAGAGTGCGGTGCTTCCGGGAATCCCCTCCCCCCTTCACCGAAACCAAATTGAAGGTAGTGCCGAGGCTTCCCATCTCTCATCCCCTGATCTAATTTGCAATCTGGTAGTTTATTGCTTGACGATTTACTGTCACTCGAGTGGCGGGCGGGCAAATTGGATTCCCTCCCATGACTCTCTCAAAGATCATTAATGTTGTTAGCACCTTGGTATAGATGAGACAGGACCATCCCAATGAATCTCAATGGGAGGTTTGTTTGTGGGCTGTATGGAAGAATGTTTTTTAATCACAGTGGAGTAGGATAGAGGGATTTGACAATCTACACATCAATCTTTCTGGCATGAATAGTTTTTCAATGCTTTTTTTTTTTTTAAACTATTTTCCATAAATATTTTATGGTATACATACAGACATGGTTCACTCCTCATTTTGAACCATTGAACATAATATCAGTCATAAAATCCTGTTCATTATCTATCCTGTTGCATATCAGTCATAACATCCAGTTCATTATCTATCCTGTTGCATATCAGTCATAAAATCCTGTTAATGATCTATCCTGTTGCATATCAGTCATAAAATCCTCATAACCAGTGAGTTTTGTGTGGGTAGCATTGATTCTATTGTCATTGTATTACCAATACACTTTTTGTGTAGTCTCACTATGTGGGTGATATTAATTGTGTGTGTGTGTGTGTGTGTGTGTGTGTGTGTGTGTGTGTCTGCGTGATTGCTTGCTAGATGATGATAGGATGAGAACCTTTCCCCTGCCTGTCAGGCAAGTAAGTGGTCACACCTTGTCCAACCCTGTAGAGAGACTGGAGACTGATGCTTGGTCCAACCCTATAGAGAGACTGGAGACTGATGCCTGGTCCACCCCTGTAGAGAGACTGGAGACTGATGCCTGGTCCACCCCTGTAGAGAGACTGGAGACTGATGCCTGGTCCACCCCGGTAGAGAGACTGGGAGCTGATGCCTGGTCTACCCCTGTAGAGAGACTGGAGACTGATGCCTGGTCCACCCCTGTAGAGAGACTGGAGACTGATGCCTGGTCCACCCCTGTAGAGAGACTGGAGACTGATGCATGGTCCACCCCTGTAGAGAGACTGGAGACTGATGCCTGGTCCACCCCTGTAGAGAGACTGGAGACTGATGCCTGGTCCACCCCTGTAGAGAGACTGGAGACTGATGCCTGGTCCACCCCTGTAGAGAGTCTAGAGACTGATGCCTGGTCCACCCCTGTAGAGAGTCTAGAGACTGATGCCTGGTCCACCCCTGTAGAGAGTCTAGAGACTGATGCCTGGTCCACCCCTGTAGAGAGTCTAGAGACTGATGCCTGGTCTACCCCTGTAGAGAGACTGGGAGCTGATGCCTGGTCCACCCTTGTAGAGAGACTGGAGACTGATGCCTGGTCCACCCCTGTAGAGAGACTGGAGACTGATGCCTGGTCCACCCCTGTAGAGAGACTGGAGACTGATGCCTGGTCTACCCCTGTAGAGAGACTGGAGACTGATGCCTGGTCCACCCCTGTAGAGAGACTGGAGACTGATGCCTGGTCCACCCCTGTAGAGAGACTGGAGACTGATGCATGGTCCACCCCTGTAGAGAGACTGGAGACTGATGCCTGGTCCACCCCTGTAGAGAGACTGGAGACTGATGCCTGGTCCACCCCTGTAGAGAGACTGGAGACTGATGCCTGGTCCACCCCTGTAGAGAGTCTAGAGACTGATGCCTGGTCCACCCCTGTAGAGAGTCTAGAGACTGATGCCTGGTCCACCCCTGTAGAGAGTCTAGAGACTGATGCCTGGTCCACCCCTGTAGAGAGTCTAGAGACTGATGCCTGGTCTACCCCTGTAGAGAGACTGGGAGCTGATGCCTGGTCCACCCTTGTAGAGAGACTGGAGACTGATGCCTGGTCTACCCCTGTAGAGAGACTGGAGACTGATGCCTGGTCTACCCCTGTAGAGAGACTGGAGACTGATGCCTGGTCCACCCCTGTAGAGAGACTGGAGACTGATGCCTGGTCCACCCCTGTAGAGAGACTGGAGACTGATGCCTGGTCCACCCCTATAGAGAGACTGGAGACTGATGCCTGGTCCACCCCTGTAGAGAGACTGGAGACTGATGCCTGGTCCACCCCTGTAGAGAGACTGGAGACTGATGCCTGGTCCACCCCTGTAGAGAGACTGGAGACTGATGCCTGGTCCACCCCTGTAGAGAGACTGGAGACTGATGCCTGGTCCACCCCTGTAGAGAGTCTAGAGACTGATGCCTGGTCCACCCCTGTAGAGAGTCTAGAGACTGATGCCTGGTCCACCCCTGTAGAGAGTCTAGAGACTGATGCCTGGTCCACCCCTGTAGAGAGTCTAGAGACTGATGCCTGGTCTACCCCTGTAGAGAGACTGGGAGCTGATGCCTGGTCCACCCTTGTAGAGAGACTGGAGACTGATGCCTGGTCTACCCCTGTAGAGAGACTGGAGACTGATGCCTGGTCCACCCCTATAGAGAGACTGGAGACTGATGCCTGGTCTACCCCTGTAGAGAGACTGGAGACTGATGCCTGGTCTACCCCTGTAGAGAGACTGGAGACTGATGCCTGGTCCACCCCTATAGAGAGACTGGAGACTGATGCCTGGTCCACCCCTGTAGAGAGACTGGAGACTGATGCCTGGTCCATTCCAGCTAAATGGACGGAATTACATGGAGACAGAACCATAAACATGAAATAAATACAATGAGCTTTGACTTCACTTTACTTCTAACCTTAAATCGTTGAAGTTGAGACTGCATGACCTTAACTCTCTTTGAAGTTGAGACTGCATGACCTTAGGTTGAGACTGCATGCCAGCGTAAACTTGTATTTTCATAACACAATCTGACACATCCAAAGACCTTAAGACCATTGACTGCATTGAATCATATTCATATCACATAATTCTACTATCTTCTCACATGCTGAATTGAAGCCTCCTCCGCCGTGTTCAGTCATTCACCCTCTCACAGCACACACACACTGAACAGGGTGTTGATCAGAGGCTCTTGGGAAACGTATTGCGGCTGGAGACACTCAAGGCCTCTTCAGGAGGAGCGTGCCTTCCATCCACACCTTTGCACCTGCCGCCCTTCCAAAACAAACACGTTGGGTTGGCACTTCAATGGGGCCGTCTGAAGGAGGGGGAGGAAGGGTGGAGGGGGGGGAGGAAGGGTGGAGGGGGGGAGGAAGGGTGGAGGGGGGGGGGGGGGAAATGTCTTAACCTGTTCTCACCTGACGTGCTCCGTATGGCTCAGCGTCCCATAGCTGGCAGTGCTGGGTGGATTACAGCCCTGTTTATCCCCTACACCCTCCCCGTCTCCTCCTCTCGCAGCCTGTCATGTAGCAAGGAGAACTCTCTCCAGGGTTCATTAAAGCCATGACACAGTAATGAAGCAGGTAGAACTCTCTCCAGGGTTCATTAAAGCCATGACACAGTAATGAAGCAGGTAGAACTCTCTCCAGGGTTCATTAAAGCCATGACACAGTAATGTAGCAGGTAGAACTCTCTCCAGGGTTCATTAAAGCCATGACACAGTAATGAAGCAGGTAGAACTCTCTCCAGGGTTCATTAAAGCCATGACACAGTAATGTAGCAGGGAGAACTCTCTCCAGGGTTCATTAAAGCCATGACACACACATTTTTTATCTGCCCCTGTGGTGGATCCAGACCAGCCTCCTCCTCCATCCTCTCTCTCTCTCTCTCTCCCTCTCTCTCTCTCTCTCTCTCTCTCTCTCTCTGTAATCTAATAATGGGCCCCAAATCAGTGGTGTCGTCCCTGAGGTCGAGAATGGCAAGACTACACATTTCTTTCACTCCAACCTGTTGGTGTGTGTGTGTGTGTGTGTGTCTCTGCAGATGTGTGTGTGTGTGTGTGTGTGTGTGTGTGTGTGTGTGTGTGTGTGTGCTTCAACCCAACGCCAATCTCTACTTATTTGAAGCCTCTCAGGCCTGTACATTCAAATCTTTGTCCATACCTCTGTCTGATGCGCCTATTAGTCTTATCAGAATAGAAACTAACAGATACTATTTTTGCTCCTTCACAGCTGTCTATTCAAATTCTAAAGCTGGTCATTTTGTCTCGGAGGGGCCTTTTTGACATCTTGAAAAGATTCCCTGCCAGTTATGCAATTATAGTTAATTAGCATTTATCAAGCTTATCAGATCTGGCCAAGTCAATGTTACCAGCTATGACATTTTTGAGATGGATGTGTGAAAGGTTTGTGCCTGCATGAAAGAGGAAGAAGACTGGTTCAACAAGGTGCCTCCAGACTGTCAAGATTTATTCATGGACATGTAGATCGTTGTTGGCACATATTCCCTCGTTTTTTTTAAAAACTGTCTAAGCTCTTCAAATGTGATTAACTTTTACTATAAAAACCCTGGATATGTACGCTAAGTGTGTTTTCACAGTTCCCAGTGAAACGTGGCATGGGCATAATAAGCCACTGTGTTCTCTTTTTGGGTAATCTCTGGTTTGGCCTCAGGTTTAGACCCAGAACATTTGGTTGTAATCCCCGTTGTGTTGTTTAGATGTTCCGTACGACGGATGAATCCCTCTCTTAATTGAGGATTCACCCTAAATCATCCAGAACCTCCACAGCTCTCATCTCCCACTGATTGTGGTTTGGGGATAGAAAACAGCGGTTTACATGATCTAAACCCTCAGTCTCTGGCAGAACAACATCTCCCTCAGTGAGAACAGGCGGTTCAGGCGAAGAGATGGACAAACAAACACCAAAGTGGAGGAAAAAAACGGATGTTTCCTCCTGTGAGATCTCTTTGGATCCCACTGCTGCAGGGAATGCAAAGAGGACAGGGGGGTTCTCTCTCTCTCTCTCTCTCTCTCTCTCTCTCTCTCTCTCTCTCTCTCTCTCTCTCTCTCTCTCTCTCTCTCTCTCTCTCTCTCTCTCTCTCTTTCTCCCTCCCCTATCACTCTCTCTCCCCCCTCTCTCCTCTCTCTCCCCCTCCTCTCCCTCCCCTCTCCCTCTCCCTCTCTATCCTCTCTCTCCCCCTCCTCTCCCTCCCCTCTCCCTCTCTATCCTCTCTCTCCCCTCTCCGCTCTCTCTCACTTTCTCTTGCCCCTCTCCCCTCTCCCTCTCTCTCTGCCCCGCCCTATCTCTCCCCCTGCAGTAATTTCAACTTAACAGTTTGTGAGGAGAGCCCTGTCAGAGATACTAGTCCCTCTGGTAGAGGAGAGCCCTGTCAGAGATACTAGTCCCTCTGGTAGAGGAGAGCCCTGTCAGAGATACTAGTCCCTCTGGTAGAGGAGAGCCCTGTCAGAGATACTAGTCCCTCTGGTAGAGGTGAGCCCTGTCAGAGATACTAGTCCCTCTGGTAGAGGAGAGCCCTGTCAGAGATACTAGTCCCTCTGGTAGAGGAGAGCCCTGTCAGAGATACTAGTCCCTCTGGTAGAGGAGAGCCCTGTCAGAGATACTAGTCCCTCTGGTAGAGGAGAGCCCTGTCAGAGATACTAGTCCCTCTGGTAGAGGAGAGCCCTGTCAGAGATACTAGTCCCTCTGGTAGAGGAGAGCCCTGTCAGAGATACTAGTCCCTCTGGTAGAGGAGAGCCCTGTCAGAGATACTAGTCCCTCTGGTAGAGGAGAGCCCTGTCAGAGATACTAGTCCCTCTGGTAGAGGAGAGCCCTGTCAGAGATACTAGTCCCTCTGGTAGAGGAGAGCCCTGTCAGAGATACTAGTCCCTCTGGTAGAGGAGAGCCCTGTCAGAGATACTAGTCCCTCTGGTAGAGGAGAGCCCTGTCAGAGATACTAGTCCCTCTGGTAGAGGAGAGCCCTGTCAGAGCTCACTGGCCTAAACTGGATCCAGATGTGTTGGGCCAGGCAGACAGTGCTGCCATACATGCATGCAGCGTGGGCCATGAGGCTCTGCCAAAGCTCAACAGCCAGGCCCCTGTCTCTGCCACTCTCAGATCCCAGACCCTCAGTGAGCTTCTCGCAGGATCACAGAAGCCTGTCCTCTCAGATCCCAGACCCTCAGTGGGCTTCTCGCAGGACCACAGAAGCCTGTCCTCTCAGATCCCAGACCCTCAGTGGGCTTCTCGCAGGACCACAGAAGCCTGTCCTCTCAGATCCCAGACCCTCATCCACATAACATGCGTATACACACACAGACACCATGTAGATTCAGATATAACAGACACCCACACTGTGTATTAACCATACACACTGTAGATTCAGATGCACACACTTACACATTGAACTGTTACTACTCTAGACTGGGACGCCAGAGCATAACAGAGGAAGCAACACCATAAAAGAGGGTGTGGGTCATCTTTTATTAGGATGGTGGGAGTAAAAACTCCAGGGCGGTTTACGGCCTCGTCGAAGCATGAGAGCGGGCAGGGAGCATCCCAAATGGCACCCTATGTACCGTACTACTTTTGGTCAAAGTGTTGCACTATATAGGGAATAGAGTGCCATTTGGGGTACACTCGCTCCAGAGAGAGAGAGACAGGGGCGACCCCTTAGTTTTTTCTTCCGCTACTCTTCGTCACGCAGGATCATGGCCAGGACAACCCACACTGACGGAATTATATTCAACTCAAATCTTTGGTTCAAACCATTACCTTTGGAAACTTTAGCACTGCTGGAGGGTTCTTTTTACCTCTGACTCTAGTGAATGTGTATGTGCTGTGTGAGTGCTGTGTGTATGTGTATGTGCTGTGTGAGTGCTGTGTGAATGTGTATGTGCTGTGTGAGTGCTGTGTGAATGTGTATGTGCTGTGTGAGTGCTGTGTGAATGTGTATGTGCTGTGTGAGTGCTGTGTGAGTGTGTATGTTTATGTGCTGTGTGAGTGCTGTGTGAATGTGTATGTGCTGTGTGAGTGCTGTGTGTATGTGTATGTGCTGTGTGAGTGCTGTGTGAATGTGTATGTGCTGTGTGAGTGCTGTGTGAGTGTGTATGTGTATGTGCTGTGTGAGTGCTGTGTGAATGTGTATGTGCTGTGTGAGTGCTGTGTGTATGTGTATGTGCTGTGTGAGTGCTGTGTGAATGTGTATGTGCTGTGTGAGTGCTGTGTGAATGTGTATGTGCTGTGTGAGTGCTGTGTGTATGTGTATGTGCTGTGTGAGTGCTGTGTGAATGTGTATGTGCTGTGTGAGTGCTGTGTGAGTGTGTATGTTTATGTGCTGTGTGAGTGTATGTGCTGTGTGAGTGCTGTGTGTATGTGTATGTGCTGTGGGTGGGAGGATTGGTATAAACGTTTATTCTGGCAGATGTTGAGTTCTGTACTGGGAGAAAATCTGTTTCTGAACCCTAGATACATGTTTTGTTTAATAGCAAAATCAAACATACATTTTGTTTAGCCCTGATTTGTAAAATAAGTTATTGATTCTTACTTAAGAATGTCTTTAATGTGATATTTTCCAAAAACAATCAATACAATTACATATAATTGCTTAAGATTTTGATAAATTAGTGATAAGAAAATGATCAATATTAAAGCAAAAAAAATAAAAGTCCTAAGAAAATCACAGCTGCTTTGATTGACTATCACCTATCAACAGTCTCGGATTTGGAAAGCATTTATTTGAGACCTGCAATGGCCAAAGACAGCCGGTGTGCACAGAAGCAAGCCATCGGCAGCATGGGGTGTCCTGAGGGCAGGAGGCAGGGACGCTCAACAAACCCCAGGCTAGCCATGCTGACTGAAGGGAGGAGGGCCAATCATATGTTGATGATGCCAGGTGGGACTGCAGTCATTGAGGGCGGAGGGGGCGGGTCACTAACAGACAGGAGAGCTGCAAGTCGTGGTCTCTTCATTCCCACACAGAGGAGGCTCCCATGGGAAATAAAGCCTGCTCATCTCTCTCCACTCCTCCTCTTCCCCTCCTCTCCCCTCCTCCTCTCCCCTCCTCCTCTTCCCCTCCTCCACTTCCCCTCCTCCTCTCCCCTCCTCCTCTCCACTCCTCCTCTTCCCCTCCTCTCCCCTCCTCCTCTTCCCCTCCTCCTCTTCCCCTCCTCTCCCCTCCTCCTCTCCCCTCCTCCTCTTCCCCTCCTCTCCCCCCCTCCTCTTCCCCTCCTCCTCTTCCCCTCCTCTCCCCTCCTCCTCTTCTCCTCTTCCCCTCCTCCTCTTCCCCTCCTCCTCTCCCCTCCTCCTCTCCCCTCCTCCTCTTCCCCTCCTCCTCTCCCCTCCTTCTCTCCCCTCCTCCCCTCCTCCTCTCCCCTCCTCCCCTCCTCCTCTCCCCTCCTCCTCCTCCTCTCCCCTCCTTCTCTCCCCTCCTCCCCTCCTCCTCTCCCCTCCTCCCCTCCTCCTCTCCCCTCCTCCTCTTCTCCTCTTCCCCTCCTCTCCCCTCCCTTCTCTTTTAGCACACTTCATATTTGATGGGAGGCTTCCCTATTAATGAATGTAGAAGTGAATGGCATCTGGTTGTATTTGTAGAGCCCTGCCTTTGTGGTGTTTGTTTTTTGGAGGGGTCTGATTGGTTGTTACCCTCCTCAAAATGGAGGATGGCCCTGGCTTTGGTTGGTTAATGAGAGTTTGTATATTACGATTTTTACAGTATTTCACAGAATATTACACATTTCGTGTACATCCATTGATGGAAATTCAAACTTTTAATTATATATATATATTTTTTTTTTGTGTATCGTGCAGTATCTCAAAGTATATACGTTGCTGATCCTCTCAGAGAGCAATTTGGCCTACATCGGTTTTTGCTGGAAGATACAAACAGTCTTAATAACACCTTGTCAGACACACAAATTCATACTGCATATTCACACAAAACGTTCACTCCTTCTCTCTACAAAGCCCAGGTAACAGTAAGGACATCAATGCTCCAGGAGATGCCTGTCACATGGGCTTAACAGGGCTTAACTGCCTTTTTATTTTGCTGGCAGGTTTATAATGGACGGGTGGTTGGAAACAGCTTTATGCAAAATGCTTGTCAGTCTTTAAGAAAATGCAGTCATGTAAAAATGTAAATTGCTGGTTAACCAAATAGTCCTTTAGAGCTTGGCGCTTGCTTGTAAAATCAAACAGAACACAGCCTGTCTCCTCCCCTTTATCTACACTGATTGAAGTGGGTTTAACAAGCGACATCAATAAGGGATCATAGCTTTCACCTGGATTTACCTAGATTCACCTAGTCAGTCTATGTCATGGAAAGAGCATGGGTTTTTATTATTTTGTATACTCAGAGTATAGTGCTTGTGGTTAATAAAGGTAATCCATCTCTTCAGGCATGTGTCTAAACTATCACAACACGTCCTTCAAAGTCGTCATTTACGCTAGCTTTTGGCAGGGACTCCAAAGTGTATCACAGTTGGCAAAATCCACAAATACTTTCTAGAATCATGAAGCGTATTTTCTCTACCGCTACCTCATTTGACAGAGGAGAGGAAAGGGATGCTATGTTGACAACAAGTGTTAGCGATCAAAACTCACTGCTGCACCCAGTGGTCCGAAACGGTACTGCAGTTCAGCTGATTCCTGCTGTCAGAGCCTGGGCTAATTGAAAACACTGAAGGCATGAGAGGCAAACAAACACGACTTGCCATAATAACTTTGCTGGGGGAAGGGTGTGTGGGGGGGGGGGGGCTGGAGACGTACAAATATTGAGTCACTCTTTTATTGTTATTACTATGATTTTGAAGGACAGTTTCTCTGGGCTTGTTTTATTTATTTTTTTACCTCGCTATTTGCCTTGTTCACACTCTCACTCTCTCGTATGTTGACATGTATAGTGTTATCTATCAACCTGGGCCAGTGGGAGGGACTGAGTCAGAATGGGATTCAGAACAGAGATAGTCTGGAATGAAGGGGCCATGTGTTGATGACGTCAGTGTTTACCGTAGATCACCTCCCTGCCCAGGTATCTGCTAATCCCTGTTGAGAGTTCGCTTGGCCACATTCCAATGTTAAATCACACAAAGATAAATGTGGGTTCTATATCTACATTGCTTGCTGTTTGGGGTTTTAGGCTGGGTTTCTGTCAGTGGCGTAAAATATTTAAGTAAAAATATGTTAAAGTACTACTTAACTAGATTTTTTTTGGGGTATCTGTACTTTACTTTAATATTTATAGTTTTTGACGACTTTTATTTCACTACATTCCTAAAGAAAAACAATGTACTTTTTACTCCATACATTCGTCCAAAAGTACTTATATTTTGAATGCATAGCAGGACAGGAAAACGGTCCAATTCACACTGTCACGGTTCGGGATGTGGAGAGACCAAGACGCAGCGCAGGGATAGTAGTTCGACATTTCTTTATTTAGATTTCTATATACTATGTATAGTTAAATAGAATTTCTATGTATAAAGATCTAAATGACGAACTAAAATTAACACAAACCCTCAACAGACTACCGAACGTCACGTTCACAAATAACACACTAAATGAACGGACGTAACGAATAAACTTACTCACCGTGACTGCGACATACATCGATATGTAACGATAACAACCCACCCCACGTGAAGGACCGACTCAACATATATTGGATCCCTAATTAGAGACAACGGGTAGCAGCTGCCTCTAATTAGAGATCCACCCAAAACCCACAAAGAAACAGAAAAGAAAGACACTGTCAGACTCTGACCATAGCTACATAGAGAAGCAAATAGGCTTCTCTATGGCCAGAGCCTGACAGTACCCCCCCCCCCCCCCAAGGCGCGGACTCCCGGACGCCAAAAACAAACAAAAACAAACACACAAAACAGGGGGGGTTAATGGGAGGGAAGACTAGTCCCTCGGGGGCGGCTCTGGCTCCGGTGAGTTGGACAGTTTTGTCCCATGCCTTTTCTTATCACCGGGCCCGGACTGGGCACCGGTGGGGCAAACGGCTCCGGCCATGGAGCGGGGTAAACAACCGGGCCCGGACTGGGCACCGGTGGGGCAAACGGCTCCGGCCATGGAGCGGGGAAAACAACCGGGCCCGGACTGGGCACCGGTGGGGCAAACGGCTCCGGCCATGGAGCGGGGAAAACAACCGGGCCCGGACTGGGCACCTGTGGGGTAAACGGCTCCGGCCATGGAGCGGGGAAAACAACCGGGCCCGGACTGGGCACCGGTGGGGCAACCGGCTCCGGCCATGGAGTGGGAAAAACACCCGGGCCCCGACTGGGCCACGGTGGGGCAAACGGCTCCGGCCATGGAGCGGGGAAAACAACCGGGCCCGGACTGGGCACCGGTGGGACAAACGGCTCCGGCCATGGAGCTGAGAAAACAGCCGGGCCCGGACTGGGCACCGGTGGGGCAGACTGCTCTGGCACTGAGGCGGAGCAGACGGCTGGACCCGGATTGGGTACCGGTGGAGCGGACTGCTCTGGCACTGAGGCGGAGCAGGCGGCTGGACCCGGATTGGGTACCGGTGGAGCGGACTTCTCTGGCACTGAGGCGGAGCAGACGGCTGGACCCGGATTGGGTACCGGTGGAGCGGACTGCTCTGGCACTGGGGCGGAGTAGACGGCTGGTCCCGGAATGGGTACCGGTGGAGCGGACTGCTCTGGCACTGAGGCGGAGCAGGCGGCTGGACCCGGAATGGGCACCAGTGAACTGACCTTCGCAGGAGGTTCAGGGGCGCTGACCTTCGCAGGAGGTTGCGAGGCGCTGACCTTCGCTGGAGGTTGAGAGGCGCTGACCTTCGCAGGAGGTTGAGAGGCGCTGACCTTCGCAGGAGGTTGAGAGGCGCTGACCTTCGCAGGAGGTTGAGAGGCGCTGACCTTCGCAGGAGGTTGAGGGGCGCTGACCTTCGCAGGAGGTTCAGGGGCGCTGACCTTCGCAGGAGGTTCAGGGGCGCTGACCTTCGCAGGAGGTTCAGGGGCGCTGACCCTCGCTGGAGGTTGAGAGGCGCTGACCCTCGCTGGAGGTTGAGAGGCGCTGACCCTCGCTGGAGGTTGAGAGGCGCTGACCGTCGCAGGAGGTTGAGAGGCGCTGACCTTCGCAGGAGGTTGAGAGGCGCTGACCTTCGCAGGAGGTTGAGAGGCGCTGACCTTCGCAGGAGGTTGAGAGGCGCTGACCTTCGCTGGAGGTTGAGAGGCGCTGACCCTCGCTGGAGGTTGAGAGGCGCTGACCTTCGCAGGAGGTTGAGAGGCGCTGACCTTCGCTGGAGGTTGAGAGGCGCTGACCTTCGCTGGAGGTTGAGAGGCGCTGACCTTCGCTGGAGGTTGAGAGGCGCTGACCTTCGCTGGAGGTTGAGAGGCGCTGACCCTCGCAGGAGGTTGAGAGGCGCTGACCTTCGCAGGAGGTTGAGAGGCGCTGACCTTCGCAGGAGGTTGAGAGGCGCTGACCTTCGCAGGAGGTTGAGAGGCGCTGACCTTCGCAGGAGGTTGAGAGGCGCT
This sequence comes from Thymallus thymallus, assembly GCA_023634145.1. Taxonomy (NCBI): domain Eukaryota; kingdom Metazoa; phylum Chordata; class Actinopteri; order Salmoniformes; family Salmonidae; genus Thymallus; species Thymallus thymallus. Next base: position 3,571,409 of record CM042403.1, on the reverse strand, counting down.
GACCTTCGCAGGAGGCTCAGGGTGGCTGACCCTCGCTGGAGGCTCAGGGTGGCTGACCCTCGCTGGAGGCTCAGGGTGGCTGACCCTCGCTGGAGGCTCAGGGTGGGGAGCCGGAACGGGTCGTACCGGACTGGGAAGGCGCACCGGAGGTCGAATGCGTGGAGCTGGCACGGGACGCACCTGGCTAGACGCACGCACTGGAGGTTGGGTGCGGGGAGTCGGGCAGAGGTCCGGACCCAGACTGGACATCGGTGAAGCGGATTGCTCTGGCCTGGAAGGGGAGTATCTGACCGGACCTGGACTGGTCCACTCCGCCATCTCCCTCTCGACCTCCTCCTCTATCTCCACCAATTCCCTCAGAACCTCCCCAAAATGCTCCTCCAGCTCTTCCTCCTGCTCCTTGCTCTGAGCCCCCCATTGGTACCTGGGTCTCCCCATGGTCCACATGGGGAGTGGAGTTGGCTCCTCCAGGAGCCCCCACGGGTGAGGGAACCGAAGCATGTCCTCCTCCTCGTCCTCCTCTGACGAGTCCGACTCGAACCCTCCGAGGAGTTCGGTGTTGGTAAACCTCGCTCTCCGTCTCTCCCCATTTGCGCTGCTTGGTCTCGTATTGGTGGGTTGTTCTGTCACGGTTCGGGATGTGGAGAGACCAAGACGCAGCGCAGGGATAGTAGTTCGACATTTCTTTATTTAGATTTCTATATACTATGTATAGTTAAATAGAATTTCTATGTATAAAGATCTAAATGACGAACTAAAATTAACACAAACCCTCAACAGACTACCGAACGTCACGTTCACAAATAACACACTAAATGAACGGACGTAACGAATAAACTTACTCACCGTGACTGCGACATACATCGATATGTAACGATAACAACCCACACCACGTGAAGGACCGACTCAACATATATTGGATCCCTAATTAGAGACAACGGGTAGCAGCTGCCTCTAATTAGAGATCCACCCAAAACCCACAAAGAAACAGAAAAGAAATACACTGTCAGACTCTGACCATAGCTACATAGAGAAGCAAATAGGCTTCTCTATGGCCAGAGCCTGACACACACACTTATCAAGAGAACATCCCTGGTCGCCCCTACTGCCTCTGATCTGCCGGACTCACTGAACACAAACGCTTCATTTGTAAATGTCTGAGTGTTGAAGCCCCTGGCTATCCGTAAGTTAAAACAACAACAGAAATGGTGCTGTCTGTTTTGCTTAATATAAGGAATTTGAAATGATTTATACTTTTTACTTTTGATACTTAAGTATATTTTAGCAATTAAATGTACCTTTTGATACTTAAATATATATTTAAAACTAAATACTTTTAGACTTTTACTTAAGTAGTATTTTACTGGGTGACTTTCACTTTTACTTGAGTCATTTTCTAAGACCTTTTCTATGACAATTGGGTAATTGTCCCACCACTGGTTTCTGTATAAGCACTTTGTGACGTCTGCTGATGTAAAAAGGGCTTTATAAATACATTTGATTTGATGTGTCGTGTGTATTTCTTACTCTGGTGGCTGGAGAATTTATGACACATTTAATGCAGGAAAAAAACATTTGCATGGGCATTGACATGAAATTCAAAATATCATAAAATAGAGAGCAGGATACCCACACAGCGCACTGAACAGCTTGTGGGGATGCTTAGCTAGTGGCAAGAGAGAGCAGAGGGTGTCTACTTCCATCAAAACACACACAGATGCACAGACCTGCAGCCAAAGATCTAATTAGCCTCTACTGGCTGCTCCCAATGCCTTCACACTGAGTGGAGTGCCAGCCATGTTGCAATGCCTACTCAAGTCTCTCTCCGCTTGCTCTTAGGCTTCACATTCTAAAGGGAGGAAGAGCAGGCTGATGGAGAATACCAACGCCATATTGTGATGATGACCCCATTCTATTTTATTCTTTTCACAAAATGAGTGGAATATTACTGCCCTAAATCAAAGAAATTGTCCTGGAGCTTATAGATGTTTCAAATCAAACAGCATTCCATGTTTCCCTCGACTCCCAAAGACCATCACTTTTCCCTCCAAAAGCCATGGAACCAGAGATCACATTAATTAAGCTCTAATTAGATGTGGGAAAAGCTAATTAAATCAAGCTCATTAACCACAGTACTGAGGTCAGAAACCAAGAGGCGTTTTTGGGAAACCAGGTTAGAGTGCTCCCCCTCGTCCATCACGCCTTAACTAACTCATTTACGGCACGGTGTCGGCCCGTGGCACGTTATTAACGTGTCATAACCACTTACGGCTGATTCCCCAGAGTAAAGTGTGGACAGATATGGCCTTTATCGCGTTGGTTTGTGCTTCTGTCAGCCTCTTTTCTGAAATGATACATTACACGGCCATGTATAACTGTGTTACAGGAGCAGACAGACTGTGGAAAAGGCGGTAGTTTCAATTCAACTGTCATAACATGTTTTTACAATAGACTATGACGGCTTTGACAGCCAACCAAAACATGTAAAGGGGACTTTAGGTGTTCAGGTTGTGGGAAAGATCTCTATTCAAATGTATGGAATATGTTCAATCACTGGTCAGTTTATTAGGTACCCCCGTCTAGTACCGGGTCGGACCACCTTATGCCTCCAGAACCGCCTGAATTCTACGGGGCAGTCGAAAAACATTCCACAGGGATGTTGGTCCATGCTGCAGATTAGACGGAGGTACGCCACCGCCACCAACCTATACCGGGCAGGATGGGTACATGGACTCATGCTGCTTACACCAAATCCTGACCCTACCATCAGCATGACGCAACAGGAACTGAGATTCGTCAGACCAGGCAATGTTTTTCCACTCCTTAATTGTCCAGTGTTGGTGATCACGTGACCACTGGAGCCGCTTCTTCTTGTTTTAGCTGATAGGAGCGGAACCCGGTGTGGTCGTTTGCTGCAATAGTCCATCCGTGACAAGGACAGACGAGTTGTGCGTTCTGAGATGCCGTTCTGCCACCACTGTTGTACTGAGCCGTTATTTCCCTGTTTGTGGCCCCGCCTGTTAGCTGGCACCATCCTTGCCATTCTCCTTCGACCTCTCTCATCAACCAGCTGTTTTCCCCCACAGGCCTGCAGCTGACTGGATGTTTTTTTGTTTGTCACACCATTGTTGGAAACCCTAGACACTGTCGTGCGTGAAAAGCCCAGGAGGCTGACCGTTACTGACGATCATACCACACTCAAAGTAGCTTAGGTCACCAGTTTTTTCCATTCTAACATTCGAACAGCCTCGTTGCCTGTCTGCCTGCTTTATATAGCAAGCCATGGCCAGGTGACTCACTGTCTGTAGGAGCAATCCATTTTTGCAAACGGGGTGTACCTAATAAACTGAGTGTGTGTATATATATAAGCACAGGCACTGTCTTACTGCTTCTAAATGGAATACTTCCTATGTTCCGAAATTCCACATTCAAAATGCAAAGAGCCTTTTAAGAGTTTTACGCTTGAAGTCGATGAACGACGTTTCACAAAGGCGCAGCTCGGGGGCCACTGTGACGTCCTCACCTCGGCATCAATGAGAACGTCAAGGGCTTTTCATGCTGATTGTCTGCTCCTCCATGGTGGTGTGGACTGTGAACCCACTGTGCTGATTGAATTAGCCTGCAGCTGGGCATCAGCCCTCCACTCCACAGAGTGTCTCTATTGTCCCGCCGATAGAAAAGGACAATAATAAGACCCAGAGGAAGATGAAGATGAAGTGTGTGTCTTTATGTCCAGGACTTAGTGGTTCTCAGAAAGCGTTTAAGGGCCAAACTGCCTCGTATATATCTCTGCATGAAGCGACGCAAGTTTTCTCGCATAGGGGACAAATGTGTCTCTTGTCGGACGCTTGGCCTCGCGTTGAAATAGGGAGCAATTATAGTGCCGTTAAATGTTAGTAATAAAGGTAAATTAATGGAAAAAGCGATTGATTTTGAGAACGTTGTAGCACGTTCACTGAAACATGGGAGATGCATGTAGTGGGACTTTTGTGGCAACATTATTTGGTATGGAGATACGGCAATAAATATGGAATTTGGTTTGTTAATAAAATAACATTGATATAATGTAGAGTATAGGACTTCAGTTACAGTCATGGCAAGCAGAGGACATAGACCAGCTATGTGAGAGGATATAGAAACAGTTTAGATAAACTCCTCGTCATTGAATGTGGGGCTAACCAGAAAAATGGATGCTGTCAGTAGGGGAAAAAACGGGGAGGAGGCGCAGGTGAAAGGTTGTCCCCCGGAGGGTTACGAGTGGAAGAGAAGCGATATTGGAAGGCGGTCATTATGTGGCGAGCGACACCAGTCGCTGGGCTGACGCAGCTTTGACAGGCACCTGCAGCAAGGGGGAGTGGGGAGGGGTGGCGACTGGTCTGGCTCCCGGGGCAGTGTCATCTAAACAGGGAGGGATGAGAGGAGTGAGATGCCTGGCCCGGGGACATGCAGTGCCCTCTGTGCTCCTTCACCAGTCACCCCCCACAGTCACTTTCCTATGTGAAATCCTCAGTGGGAGGGGATGGGGAGGGATGGAGTGCGTTTGGCCCTGGTGGTTTGTTTCCCATATTGGAGCCCATGTCTGCTGTAGGCTTAAAAAATAGTTGACCTAATTTATTTTAATACCAGAAAGGCTACATGCTGTTTGGTTTGTGAGTGTGTGGCCTGTATATGTGTATGTGTTTGCACAAGAGTAAGTGTGTGCGAGCACCGCCGTGTATTTGCGCACGGGTGTGTGTATGTTTACATATGCATGTGTGTGTGTGTGTGTGTGTGTGTGTTCATTTGTTTGAGCACCCAGGGGTCTGTGTGTTAGTGTGTGTGTGTGTGTGTGTGTGTGTGTGTGTGTGTGTGTGTGTGTGTGTGTGTGTGTGTGTGTGCGCGCGCGCGCGTGTGTGTATCCTCTGCTGAAGAGCCAGGCTGCCTACTCTTCCCTCATTCTTCATTCTACAACATAAAGCAGAGGACCAGCAGCGTTATATAAACAGCTGCTTGCTCTGCAGTGCGGGAGAGACGGGCAGCTCCTGGACACACAAAGAGCAGCCCGCCATTCAGGGAGTGTTGCCTGCTGAATGCAGACGCTTTTAACTTTAGTTTTTCCTTCCGCCTGAAAGGGCTGCCACCGTTGTCTGTTCAGCAGGGGTGGGTCCCCATTCATAAGCAGACACCAGGACCAGCCATGGGGGCGGGGGTTGTACATTTTGTTCAGTTGCTATTGATCTCATAACACATTTTGTCATATCTTACTTGTGGTTGGTAAATAGATGATACTGTTTGCTTGTCTGTCAGTCAATAGACTCATTAAACTCATGCTGTTCCTGGTCAATAGGAAGATATGCAATTCAAAGGAACCTGTTTCACTCTTACTCACTGTGTGTGTGTGTGTTGTGTGTGTGTGTGTGTGTGTGTTGTGTGTGTGTGTGTGTGTGTGTGTGTGTTGTGTGTGTGTGTGTGTGTGTGTGTGTTGTGTGTGTGTTGTGTGTGTGTGTGTTGTGTGTGTGTGTGTGTGTTGTGTGTGTGTGTGTTGTGTGTGTGTGTGTGTGTGTGTGTGTGTGTTGTTGTGTGTGTGTGTGTGTGTGTGTGTGTGTGTGTGTGTGTGTGTGTGTGTGTGTGTGTGTGTGTGTGTGTGTGTGTGTGTGTGTGTGTGTGTGTGTGTGCCTACTACTTACAGTGTGTGTGTTTGTGAGCGAGATTGAGACACAGACAGACAGACAGACAGACAGACAGACAGACAGACAGACAGACAGACAGACAGACAGACAGACAGACAGACAGAGATAACGGATGAGCTATGTGAATCAGACTCCACTATTGCCAAATCACCTGAGGCCAATGTACCGGTGGGGCCTGTACAGCCTTTGGAAGACAGGACTTGGCCGGGTAACATTAGACAGAAAGGCTTAGATGAGAAAACCCCATCTTCAGATAAACAACAATATCACTATCATACATGTCTCAACAGGCATTTCAAACTATTATTGAATTGTTCTTTGCTGTTTCAAGGGCTCTCACTTTATTTAGCAGTGTGTGTCTGATTGCATCGTCATAGCTATCATGGCTCCCCACCTTGTCACACATTTTGCTTCTGTTTTTTCGGGGTGGCTTCCAGTTATTCTCCTTATTTCGGTACGTCGTCATGACAACTCAATTTCAGAACTGTTGTCTTACAACTCCTCGCGATGACGTAACCACATACCTACCCCATGCAAGCAGGAGAAGTAGGCAGTACATGGAAAACAAGTTGGAGAAGTAGGCAGTACATGGAAAACAAGTTGACTAGGCAGAAGAATAGAATACAGGGAATTCAGTGTAGCAATTTAAAGGTACTGTACTATAGGTGTTATGTACTATAGAGGTTATGTACTATAGGGGTTATGTACTATAGAGGTTATGTACTATAGGGGTTATGTACTATAGGGGTTATGTTCTATAGGGGTTATGTACTATAGGGGTTATGTACTATAGAGGTTATGTACTATAGGGGTTATGTACTATAGAGGTTATGTACTATAGAGGTTATGTACTATAGGGGTTATGTACTATAGAGGTTATGTACTATAGGGGTTATGTACTATAGGGGTTCTGTACTATAGAGGTTATGTACTATAGAGGTTATGTACTATAGAGGTTATGTACTATAGGGTTATGTACTATAGAGGTTCTGTACTATAGAGGTTATGTACTATAGAGGTTATGTACTATAGAGGTTATGTACTATAGGGTTATGTACTATAGAGGTTCTGTACTATAGAGGTTATGTACTATAGAGGTTATGTTCTATAGGGGTTATGTACTATAGAGGTTCTGTACTATAGGGGTTATGTACTAAAAAGGTTATGTACTAAAAAGGTTATGTACTATAGACCTAGATGTTATTTACAGACCTAGATGTTATTTACAGACCTAGATGTTATTTACAGACCTAGGTGTTATTTACAGACCTAGGAGTTATTTACAGACCTAGATGTTATTTACAGCCCTAGATGTTATTTACAGACCTAGGTGTTATTTACAGACCTAGGTGTTATTTACAGACCTAGATGTTATTTACAGACATTGATGTTATTTACAGACCTAGATGTTATTTACAGACCTAGATGTTATTTACAGACCTAGATGTTATTTACAGACCTAGGTGTTATTTACAGACCCTAGATGTTATTTACAGACCTAGATGTTATTTACAGACCCTAGATGTTATTTACAGACCCTAGATTTTATTTACATACCTAGATGTTATTTACAGACCTAGATGTTACTGCTGATCTGATAGTATAATTTCGTGAATCTGTCTTCTTCTCAAACAACAGGAGTAGAAGTCCTGCCTTTAAATATACATTGATGGATTAGTAGGTGAGACACGACACATTAAACATAATTAATGGATATAAACATTACAACACGGATCACACAACCTGAGGCATTTTATCAGTGTTGTTATTCAAGTTGTATTACATCTGAATCTGAATATAGAGTCATATCGTTACCAGGACCTTACAGCCACCTTTATGTAAATGACCTCATTATTGTTATTTTGCACATTTTTGCTAACTTACTTTTTAAAAACCGTGCATTGTTGGTTAAGGGCTCATAAGTAAGCATTTCACGGTACGGTCTATACCTATATCTATACCCAACAATGCACAGTCTATATCCATATATCTGTGTCCAGATGTGGCCACCAGCACCTTCTAGTATTTGATTTCAACTTTCACTTATTATTGTTATTGTTCATTATTGTTATTACACCCTGGTCACACGTAGTACATCATAAAGGGAATAGGCTGCCATTTGAGACACAGCCCCAGTGTGCACTGTTTCATGACACCTTTGTAGTTTTTCAGTGACTTGCGCTGAGTGCAGAGTACCATACCAGAGTGGCTCCCAGGGCTAACCCAGTGACATGGTAGCCACACATGCAGATTGTTACCCAGCTTGAGGCCTCTCCTATGCTGCTAGTATCACTCTGTGTCTCAGTCATAGGAGCATACTGATAGACACACAATTCATTAGTCTGCATGGACTCCAAACCAAGCCCAGGTGCACTTGAATTATAATAACCCTGTTGCTTTCACACACTGCCGCCAGGCCCTTTAAATACTCTGTGTGAGAGGAGCAGGCTGGTAGCCCAGAGGTTGGTGAAAGTATTTTTGTGGGCCAGGGTGTTCTGTGTTGCCTGATAGAATAGTTTCATTGCATAACTCTCTCTCTCGCTCTCCCTCTCTCTCTTTCTCTCTTTCGCTCACTCTTTCTCTCTCACTCTTTCTTTCTTTCTCTCTCTCTCTCTCTCTCTCTCTCTCTCTCTCTCTCTCTCTCTCTCTCTCTCTCTCTCTCTCTCTCTCTCTCTCTCTCTCTCTCTCTCTTCTCTCTCTCTCTCTCTCTCTCTCTCTCTCTCTCTCTCTCTCTCTCTCTCTCTCTCTCTCTCTCTCTCTCTCTCTCTCACACTCTCTCTCTCTCTCTCTCTCTTTCTCTCTCTCTCTCTCTCTCTCTCTCTCTCTCTCTCTCTCTCTCTCACTCTCTCAATTCAATTCAATTCACTTTATTGGCATGACGCAACAATGTACATATTGCCAAAGTATCATACATCATACAATTTATTTTTATTTTTATAATTACATCAAAGAACAAAATATCAACATTTTCTCTTTCTCTCTCTCTCTCTCTCTCTCTCTCTCTCTCTCTCTCTCTCTCTCTCTCTCTCTCTCGCTCTCTGTATCTCTGTTTCTCTTTATTTATTTTCTTTCCCTATACATCTCTGTTCCTCTCTCTCTTTCTCTCTCTCTTGCTCTCTCTGTCTCCCCCCCCCCCTCCTCCAGGTCTGGTCCCCTGCTTGGTTACTATGGCAATGTCAGCACACTCTCTTTGTGCTTGAACATGTGGTGCCGCTCTGTCAATAGGCATAACACCTGACAGTAAGCTCTGAGCTAGACTGGTGCTTACCCAAGAGTTCTCCTATGCCAACCACTCCAGTAGTATTCTCAGGCCTTTTGGCCTTTCCTCCACCTCCCTCCCTCCCTCTCTCCTCCCTCTCTCATTCTCTCGCTCTGCGTGGTACTTAGCAGCAGTCTTTGTTCTGGGCGGTGTCCAAGAGAAGACGATCCAACCCTGCTCTCCTCCGTTCTCCTCCCTTCCCCTGTCACTCTGTCTGCTCTCTAGCCTATTCAGCTCCATCTACTGCTTTCCATGATAAATCCTCCGTCACAATGTATTTTTATACCTGTGCTTGTATAGTGTCAAACAGAGTCAGTGATGATAAAATGGGACCTAAGTTTTGATAACTATTTTGTGTTTTTCTTTAATCATATAAGTATATTTTAAATATGGAAATGTGAGTACTCACAGCATATTGTCATCATGATGTTGGCTCAAATGTTTTGGTAAATCAGTTTTTGAGTAATGACAGATACTTTGATGATGACGGCCTGCATCCACATGTAATACCCTTTCCTGTTACGTTGGGAAGTTACCATTTTAACAGCACTGAAGATGTAATAGCACTTGCAGTATTAACACTGAGTCCCTGCAACACACACACACACACACACACACCCTAAGGACAGGAATGTCTGGGTTCTAAGCAATAGGATTCCCCTCACACAGAGACCCTGCATGCAACGCCTCCATCACAGCCAAGATCTAATATCGCACAACCTGCCAGCGCTGCCATGGCAACCCGCCTTTCCCACAATGCAATCTCTCTTTATTTAAGAACACCTGTCAGTAAGGTTCGGTCGGTGCAAAATAATCTTTTCCTGGGTGTTATCTTTTATCTTTTGTTTGTTTCTTTTGTCTGGTCAATTCCATCTTTATTTGATGTGTTATCAGATGCTAGTGGTAGAATGCTAACACTGTTGGGGGCCGCTAAGTTTAAACTCTGTCTCTAAACACTTTCCTCAACCGCTATGGATATGAGCATTCGCCATACAGTATGCCTATAACGAAAGATTGGTAAATATTGTATGACGTAAAACTCCCATTTTCAGACTCATTTGACATCAGTTCTGTCCAACCCTCTCACCTGTGTCAACGCCTGTAATCCCCTTCTCCTCCCTCTCCTCCCTCACATCCCTCCTTCTCACAGAATCTCACAGGGTGAGGAGTACCACTGTTGACTCGGGCTCTAGTCCCTGTTAATGCCTCTCCAAGTCAGACCACACAGCTCCCAGCTCCTAGCCTCTGACCCCCTCCGTCTGACACCCCAGTCACCTCGAAAGAGGACAGAGGGGAACCCAAAAAGATGGAGTCATCCAAAACCAAGAGCACCCCCCCCCCCCCCCACCTCTTGGTGTCACACAATAGTGACACAGCGAGAGCTTTGAGCCCCGAGACTGGAGAATCTCGAGAGCCTGCTTCTGACTTTTCAAGCTTTGGCTGAGCAAACGTCACCTCCCTCCCCCTTTACCCCAGCACCCTCCACAATAATCTCCAGATTACTCCTCCTAATTAAACCTTGGACAAGAACCCCCCCCCCAACCCCCCCCCCCCAACCCCCACCCCCCCCCGGAGAGCCGCCAGGTCCCTAAAGACGGAGAACACACACGGAGGGAGAGTGGAACACACAGGCTGTTTTTCTACCCCTCAGCTTCTCCTCTGCCACTCTTGTCTTTGTTAATCCAGTATCTTTTTCAGACATGGTTAAGCTCTGGGCCATGTGGAACCTTAGGCCAGTGGGCTGGGGGTCAAGGGGGAACCCGGAGAGAGGGGCACAGGGGGTCCTCACTGAGAGTCAAACCACTGAGGAGTTTTCATTAGTGCACAGCTGGGGCACAAGCGTTCTAACCACCCTACAGATTAAGGGAACGTGAATGGGGGCCGTTGATGCTAACTCTCACCCCCTCCATATTACTGTTTATTTTCACTCTTAGGACTCCGGGACCGAGTTAGTGAGGTGGGGTGGGGTCAGTAGTAATTATAAACTCCCAAGCTGGTTTGTCTCTCTTTAGCCACCCGAAGGGCTTTGAGCGATGCCCTTTTCTACCCCCAGAGGACCCTATAAAACCCATGATGGGCCAGGTCGGTAAAGACAGGGTTAACAACGAGGGCTGCTCTAAGAAAGAGAGAGCATTGAGGTGGCCACGCTAAGAAAGAGAGAGCATTTTAGTGTGTTGGTTCACACATCTGTCATTATTACTCCTGTGCACTGTAGGCGTCCCCGTCTGTCCCCCGTCTGTCCCCAAGATCCTCTACTACTCCACCACCTCTAATCTCTCGTAGACAGAACAATTCTCTCTCTCTCTCTCTCTCTCTCTCTCTCTCTCTCTCTCTCTCTCTCTCACTCTCTCTCTCACTGTCACTCTCACTCTCTCTGTCTCTCTCTCTCTCTCTTTCTGTCTCTCTCTTTCTGTCTGTCTCTCTCCATCTGTCTCTCTCTCCCCTCTGTCTCTCTGTCTCTGTCCATCTCTCTCTCTGTCATGGGAAACATATGTTAACATTGCCAAAGCAAGTGAAGTAGATAGTAAACAATACAATTAACAGTAAACATTACGCTCAGAAGTTCCAAAATAATAAATACATTTAAAATGTCATATTATGTATATATATGTTGTTTTAACGATGTGCAAATGGTTAAAGTATAAAAGAGAAAATAAATAAATTATATGGGTTGTATTTCCAATGGTGTTTGTTCTTCACTGGCTGCCCTTTTCTTGGCAACAGGTCACACATCTTGCTGCTGTGATGCACACTGTGGTATTTCACCCAGTAGTATTGGGGGTTTATCAAAATTGGGTTTGTGGATCTGTGAAATCTGAGGGAAACATGTGTCTCTAATATGGTCATACATTTGGCAGGAGGTTAGGAAGTGCAGCTCAGTTTCCACCTAATTTTGTGGGCAGGTCTGCCTACAAAATAGCAAGGCTATGCTCACTGAGTCTGTACATAGTCAAAGCTTTTCTTAAGTTTGGGTCAGTCACAGTGATCAGGTATTCTGCCACTGTGTACTGTTAGGTAAATTCTTTTCAATGTGTCAAGTAATTCTCTTTTAGTTTTCTCATGATTTGGTTGGGTCTAATTGTGTTGCTGTCCTGGGCTCTGTGGGGTCTGTTTGTGTATGTGAACAAAGCCCCAGGACCAGCTTTCTTAGGGGACTCTTCTCCAGGTTAATCTCTCTGTAGGTGATGGCTTTGTTATGGAAGGTTCGGGAATCGCTTCCTTACCTTAAAGGTGGTTGTAGAATTTAATGTCTCTTTTCTGGATGTTGATAATTAGCGGGTATCGGCCTAATTCTGCTCTGCATGCATTATTTGGTGTTTTACGTTGTACACTGAGGATATTTTTGCAGAATTCTGCATGCAGAGTCTCAATTTGATGTTTGTCCCATTTTGTGAATTCTTGGTTGTTGAGCGGAACCCAGACCTCACAACCATAAAGGGCAAATGGGTTCTAGAACTGATTCAAGTATTTTTTAGCCAGATCCTAATTGTTATGTTGAATTTTATGTTCCTTTTGATGGCATAGAAGGCCCTTCTTGCCTTGTCTCTCAGATCGTTCACAGCTTTGTGGAAGATACCTGTGACGCTGATGTTTAAGCCGAGGTATGTATAGTTTTTTGTGTCCTCTAGGTCCTGGCAACTGGACCTTTTTTGGAACACCTTTATTTTTGTCTTACTGAGATTTACTGTCTGGGCCCAGGTCTGACAGAATCTGTGCAGAAGATCTAGGTGCTGCTGTAGGCCCTCCTTGGTTGGGGATAGAAGCACCAGATCATCAGCAAACAGTAGACATTTGACTTTAGATTCTAGTAGCGTGAGGCTCGGTGCTGCAGACTGTTCTAGTGCCCTCGCCAATTCATTGATATATGTTGAAGAATGTGGGGCTTAAACTGCATCCCTGTCTCATCCCACGGCCCTGTGGAAAGAAATGTTTTTTGCCAATTTTAATAGGACACTTGTTGTTTGTGTACATGGATTTTATAATGTTGTATGTTTTTCCCCCAACACCACTTTCCATCAATTTGTATAGCAGACACTCATGCCAAATTTGTGCATTTATCTGTAATCAAACCCTGCACTAAGGACTGTATTTTAAGGGAAATATTATTATTACCCTAAATTATATCATACGCACATTTAGCTATTAAAGTATCTCTTCCTGTCATTTACCTGTACAGTTAATGTAACCATGCAAATATTCACTTCCCTGTTCATTTAACCAGACTGTATATTAAGTAAACTATTATTACCCTCACTTATATCATACGCACATTTAGCTATTTAAGTATTTCTCTGCCATTGACCTGTATAGTATAGTTAACCACACTCTGCAACAATGTATAGTGTACATATTCAGCCATTCACCCATACTATGCAAATCAACAAAGCATTAGAAGACTTTGCCTTTGTTTTGGTTTGTTTGTTTGTCAATTAGTGTGTGCAGGGTGAATACGTGGTCTGTCGTACGGTAATTTGGTAAAAAGCCAATATGACATTTGCTCAGTACATTGTTTTCACTGAGGAAATGAACTAGTCTGCTGTTAATGATAATACAGAGGATTTTCCAAGGTTGTGTTGATGCATATCCCACGGTAGTTATTGGGGTCAAATTTGTTTCCACTTTTGTGATTGGGGTTATCAGACCTTGGTTCCAAATACTGGGGAAGATGCCAGAGCTAAGGATGATGTTAAAGAGTTTAATTATAGCCAATTGGAATGTGTGGTCTGTATATTTTATCATTTCATTGAGGATACCATCAACACCACAGGCCTTTTTGGGTTGGAGGGTTTGTATTTTGTCCTGTAGTTCATTCAAGGTAATTGGAAAATCCAGTGGGTTCTGGTCTTTAATAGTTGATTCTAGGATTTGCATTTGATCATGTATATTTATTTGCTCTTTGTTCTTTGTTATAGAGACAACAATATTGGAGAAGTGGTTTACCCATACACCTCTGTTTTGGATAGATAACTCTTCGTGTTGTTGTTTGTTTAGTGTTTTCCAATTTTCCCAGAAGTGGTTAGAGTCTTCAATTACATGGAGCTGGTTTCTGACGTGCTGTTCCTTCTTTTCCCGTAGTGTATTTCTGTATTGTTTTAGTGATTCACCATAGTGAAGGCGTAGACTCAGGTTTTTTTGGGTCTCTATGTTTTTGGTTGGATAGGTTTCTTAATTTCTTTCTTAGGTTTTTGCATTTTTCATCAAACCATTTGTCATTGTTGTTCGTTTTCTTCAGTTTGACATTTTTAGATTTGATATGGAAGCTGAGGTCAAATATACTGTTTAGGTTTTCTACTGCCAAGTTCACATTGACATGTTAGTCATTTAGCAGACGCTCTCATCCAGAGCGACTTACAAACTGGTGCATTCAACTCAGGATAGCCAGTGATACAACCACATCTCCATCACAGGAAGTACATTTCTTCACTATTACAGTGAAACGATTTGTCCAGGAAGTTGTCTAGAAGGGATTGAATTTGTTGTTGCCTAATAGTTTTTTGGTAGATTTGAACACTACTTTCCTTCCATCTATAGCATTTCTTAATATTTGTAAGTTTCCTTTGGCTTTGATGCCTCATGATTGAGCATAGCTCTGTTTAGGTAGACTGTGATTTTGCTGTGATCTGATAGGGGTGTCAGTGGACTGACTATGAACGCTCTAAGAGACTCTGGGTTGAGGTCAGTGATAAAGTAGTCTACAGTACTACTGCCAAGACATGAGCTATATGTTTCTCTCTCTCTCTCTCTCTCTCTCTCTCTCTCTCTCTCTCTCTCTCTCTCTCTCTCTCTCTCTCTCTCTCTCATCCTTTATCCATTAGCCCTATTGTGACAGCAGGTGGCGCTGTGTAAACGGACCACCTCTGTATAGAGTGCTGCTAGCTGCTGAATCGAGTCAAGAGACCGCAGCTGTCCAAACACAACACAGAGTCTATGTACCTGCCTGCCGCTAATCCCCCCTACTTCGCCCCCGCCAGCCGCCCCACTGCTCTCTCCCATTTCAACACCATTCCTTTAGTCCCGTCGGTCCGGCCACTTTTATGGTGTGCGCCGGGCTTAACCTGCCAGAGAGGAGCCAAAGGACAAAGAAAAGGCCCTCTTCAATGGGCCTCATCGCTTTTCTCTGTTCTTGTTCTAAGTTCTAAGCTTTCCTTCACTCGCTCTCCCTCTCTTTCCTTCACTCGCTCTCCCTCTCTTGGTGGTGGCTCTGTGGCTTGGTGGTGGCTCTGTGGCTTGGTGGTGGCTCTGTGGCTTGGTGGTGGCTCTGTGGCTTGGTGGTGGCTCTGTGGCTTGGTGGTGGCTGTGTGGCTTGGTTGTGCTGTTCAGAGTCCAGCATGCTCACCCTGGTACATGTTGCATCCTTAGGCCTATTAAAGACTCTATAGTTTGGACTTTGTTGAAGTTGTATGTGTGTGTATGGTGCATTTCCCAGAACTCACTGTTTTAGTGTACCTGGGACATTCTCATAGCTGGAATGGCTGAATTTTAATGACACTTAGAGTACCCTAAAGACCTGGATTGCACCCCTCCCTCTTTCCTTCATTCTGTCTCGCTATTCTCTGTCTTGCTCGCACTCTCTCTCCCTCTTTCCCTCTACATCCCATACCTGCTGGGAGCTTAATTAAAAAACAAAGGAGCTCAATGTAAAGACCATTAACATGCTAATGCACTGAGAACTAGGCTGTGATTTAACCGCTCGCTCCAGTCGTCCCCGGGGACCGAAGTGAAGGCATCTTTTTGATTTGGTTAATTTGTCCCTGCAGTTAGTAATTATAGCTAGGTGCTGACCTGTGATACTGATGCTAAGTTACGGTGCTCCTAACTCTATAGTACTTACCCTGTGATACTGATGCTAAGTTACGGTGCTCCTAACTCTATAGTACTTACCCTGTGATACTGATGCTAAGTTACGGTGCTCCTAACTCTCTAGTACTTACCCTGTGATACTGATGCTAAGTTACGGTGCTCCTAACTCTATAGTACTTACCCTGTGATACTGATGCTAAGTTACGGTGCTCCTAACTCTATAGTACTTACCCTGTGATACTGATGCTAAGTTACGGTGCTCCTAACTCTATAGTACTTACCCTGTGATACTGATGCTAAGTTACGGTGCTCCTAACTCTATAGTACTTACCCTGTGATACTGATGCTAAGTTACGGTGCTCCTAACTCTATAGTACTTACCCTGTGATACTGATGCTAAGTTACGGTGCTCCTAACTCTATAGTACTTACCCTGTGATACTGATGCTAAGTTACGGTGCTCCTAACTCTATAGTACTTACCCTGTGATACTGATGCTAAGTTACGGTGCTCCTAACTCTATAGTACTTACCCTGTGATACTGATGCTAAGTTACGGTGCTCCTAACTCTATAGTACTTAGCATGTGATACTGATGCTAAGTTACGGTGCTCCTAACTCTATAGTACTTACTATTTTTCTCACTCTAATTGTGAGATAATTTCTGAATTTGTGGAGAGTGAATTGTAAAGTCCCTTCAGCAGCCGAACAATGAGATCCGTCAAGGAGAAATGGTCAAACGGGAACATTGAGATCCGTCCAGGAGGAAAGATCAATCCAGCCCTTCTATTCATGACCGAATGCTCTTTGGTTCACAGAGTTCCAACTTTTCATCTTCATCAACTGCAGAAGTTTACAAGAGAACTGTTAAGTCTGTGTAACCTGGTTTTAACATTTCCAGTAGACTGTGTTGTCTCAGTTGGGAGGACTGGATTGGGATGTGGCTTATCTGAAGGATCCTTTGATAAGGGCGCTGCTGTTTGACAGCAGTGGAAAAATCTGTTGGCCGTCTTGTATTTGTCAAAGCCATCCATACGGACGACCGCAATGCAGCATTTTCCATAAAGAACCATCTTGGTCCAGTAATATCCCAGATCTAAAAGAAAACCCCATTTGAAGCTACTGCAGCATTTAATGACACCCTTGGCCACTTTGTAGTGCACACATGTTCACTCATTAGGTGGATGTGGAGGGAGCGGTCGGAAAAGGTTCCCGTTTACCCCAATCTGCTGTTGCACCCTGGGAGCAATCCTCAGAGTTTGCTGTTGCACCCTGGGAGCAGGCCTCTGAGTTCATTATAGCATCAAAGAGACATTCAAAAGAGTGGGGCAAAAAAATTGTTGAGAAGGGTTAACAAAAATAATTGCACGGAAAATCGCTCACTCAACACGGACAGCATCTGCTTATCAAATCGGTTTTAGCTAACGTTAGCAAGACCACTAGAAAGGTGTCCCTCTACCAATGATGGCCATAAGACTGCAGCTACTGTCTGCTGGCTTTCTCTCATATTATGACTTGTCAACATGATATTCCACTGACCTCTCATGGACTGTGTCCCAAATGGCACCCTATTCCCTACAAAGATGACAAATTATGACCAGAGCTCTACGGGCCAGGGTCAAATACAGAGAAGGCAATAGGGTGCAGACTTGGTTTCTCTCTCTTTCCCTTCTCTGAGGTTAAGACAGTGCTGTCTCCAGATGGAGCCTACAGGAGAATCAGAGAGATCTCAGTAGTCAACTGGAGATACCTTCAGATATGGAGCAATCCATAACATTCTATAGCCGTCTACCGTACAGTCACCTTAGGACCTTGCATAGCCACCCATGACCTGCATGAGGACCTATCATAGCTAGTCTGACACTTTCTTAATAATATGTATTTAATATATAATAATACTATATATTGGTTATGTATTAATTTACATCTTATATCTTTACTTGATGAGAAAGTTTTAACCATGATATATGTACTTATATACTTATGCTGGGTTTGAGAAGGTCATTCTTAACCCTTAAACACCAAAACAAATCATGACTATTTAATTCCTAAGGTCTTAAATCTTGAGAGAAAAAGGCACACAAATAAACGAGAGTGGGAGAGAAAAAGGAAAAAAGAGAGTACGAGAGAGAAAAACAGAGTGAAAGAGAGAGAGAGAGAGAGAGAGAGAGAGAGAGATTAAACGTTGAGATGAAAAGCCAGAGAGAAAGCAATGATCTCAGTGGGGAGTCTGTTGTCGGCCATCCTTGGGGATTAACTCTCCATTCCCAAACAGAGACTGACTAGAGACAGCCAGACTCCTCGTGTAGAGAGAGAAAGGGTTGGGTAGCGTCCTGTGTCAATATTGATGCTGCTGGGACGTTGGGGCAACCCTGGTGGTGGGAGGCCACCGAGACAAATTCTCAAGCCAAATATCTAATGTGTGTGTGTGTGTTACCCTAGCAAACATGACAACGTTATGCCTCTAACCTCATCAAAATGAAGCCTAGTTATGGCACTCAACTTGCTTCAGAAATAAGCAATGGGGACTTAATATCAGTGAAATTGTGTGGGCTGGGAGGATGGGTGTGTGGGCGGGTGGGTGGGTGGGTTAGGGGATGGATGGGTGGGTGGGTGCGTGGGTGGGTGGGTTAGGGGATGGGTGGGTGTTTTGGTGGGTGGTTGGGCTAGGGGACCTTCATCACTGTGTGTCCTGGTCAGTACTTTAGACACCTTCATCACTGTGTGTCCTGGTCAGTACTTTAGGTACCTTCTTCACTGTGTGTCCTGGTCAGTACTTTAGACACCTTCATCATTGTTACATCTGGGACTTGTCAGTTTGTGTTCATTTGAAAGATGAGGAAGGTATTTTGTTATATTGTGTGCCAGTTCCAGAGATTCAAAAGGTTGATTGTGTCTCTTTACTACATGTTGTTCTTCGATACAGGGCTGTTCCAGAAGTTACTGTCCCAGCTAACTGTCCCCAAAAATCTGAAATAACTTTTTTTGTCTTAAAAAAAAAAAAAAGAAGACTTGAAATTGGCATGGTATAATTGACTCGACAACCAACAACCCATAATTAAGCTTGACTTCTGATAGGTCACCTTCACTGCATCCTGAATGTGTGGCTAGGAGCCTCTGCAGAGTCATTAGACCAGCTCTATGTGAGGGAGATGCAACCAACTTCTCTTTTACATCAGCCCGAGCCCACTCCTCGCTCATACAGACCAGGCAGGCTCACCCTCCCCCTCAAAGACGCGATTCCTTCAGAGGCTAAACTTGGAAAGGTATTAAAGTGGGATTAGCTTCCCCCACAATGCAGTGCTTGTGTCATTCAAAGGGCTCTGTTTTGGAGAGCCAACCCTGTTTGATTGTGACTAGCAGTAGGAGTCTGAGTGAGGGGGCCATGCACAGAGAAGAGGTGGGTTTAACCCCCGATCTGTGTACACACACACACACACACACACACAAAACACACCTCCCTTTACCCCAGTCCAGTGTTCACTGTTTATTCCCCTTCTTCAGTTCTTCAGAGAAGGCTTTACTTCTCCTACCAGATTCAGTGAACCTCTCTCCTCTCTGCCCCCGCGCTCTCTCCCCTCCTGGAGAGGGTGGGATGGGTCGGTTGCCATAGCGTGAGTGTCACGCATGGATATTCCGAACCGACCCCGTTGAGAATGGAGCTCAGGGGGCCCCAACGCTGAGGGAGAAGTCTGGATTAAACTCTGGGACAATGCCGGACAGAAAGATTCCTCAAGGGACAAATGAGAATTACAGGCCCCGTAATAATGCAAGGTGACAGAGAGAGGAAGTGGGAAAATAATGCCCTAGAAGATTAGCCAGTTTTGGTAAAAGGACAAGAGGGAGGAGAATAGAAAGCAGACTGATTCATCCGGATGGGGAGTTGTAACACTTCCGCCATTCTAACCTTTCACCCTTTAATTCCAATTGATTTGTCTGACTGGGATTCTGATATCACTTTGGCCTGATTGTGACAGCACGCATAGTCGCATCCTTAAGGGATATGCTTTGTAAAGTCTTTGTCAACAGAAGTTTTGTAAGCTATGAGAATGAGCTAGGGCTGTGCGATGTACCGGTATTGATGACCGGACCGGTTTGGGTTTTTACTTTACCTTCTATACTGGTATTTGAATGTTTGGTTTGTGAAATGTAGTCCATTTCTATAGTTTATTTCGCTGCTTGCGTCATTCCTCTCCGCTCTCTCTCTCTCTCTCTCTCTCCATGCCACTTTCCACAGAGATCTAGCCCCGCCCCCTGTCAGTCTCTCAAGGAGAGCATTAGTTGTTCCTAACAACTACGAGACACTTGCGTTCAGTCTGCATGGTCAGTGCAGCCATGCAACAACGTTGATGACTAGGATGCGGTTTCCACTTTGCTTCTTAGTATAAATCCACTAGCGTTCTATAATTACACAATCAGTTCGTGTTTCTTACGTCTGCAAACAGCTAATTGATATTTTCTTAGCAAGTTGGGCCTAAATCTTGTTAGCCTCTTGTTAGCCGCTAATGCTAATCACTAGCTAGTTAATAAATGTACTGAGTCGGAGCAAACGTAACTAGTTATACAGCCTGATACCAGTGACGGTGTAGACCTAAGTCAGCATGTTGTTTGTGCAACAGTATCTTCTGAATCTAATACACGAAGCAAGAATATGCTCGCTATGAAGTAGCTAAGAGAGAACATTTAATGTAGCCAGATATTATAGGGTCCCCTAGGAAACACTTATAAACACTTTGGTTCCTACCCTGTCACAATAACTCCTCCCTGGCATTTTCATTCATCGTCACGTCAAACAACACTGTATTGAAAGTGGCTACTATTATATTCTAACTATAGAATTAGAACAGTCATTCTATTTCCATGATTCCAACAGTTCACCCAAGTGTTCGCAATTGCAACGTTTGGTTAAAAATTGTTTGCCCATATCGTGCAGCCCTACGTGGCAGTGTGGAGATGACCTCAAATGAGTGCAGGAAACGTAGAAATGTATGAAAATGCTGAAAATTATTTTTGGTTGAAGTTGAATTGAACCGTATAAAACAAATCTGAATTTAACAATACCTGTTGCCGCCCTAGGGTCTTGCACTACTCATACAGCAAATCTAGAACAAAAAAAAAAAAGAAATACTGTACTGTCAAATACCGCCATACCGTCCAGACTTAAATATGGTGATATTTTGGCCATATCGCCCAGCCCTAGAATGAACTGTAACAGAAAGCATTTCAATAATGTTCTCTGGCTCTCTTTAATACCCTCTCTCTCCCTCTCTTGTATTTTATTTCTCTCTCCCAGCCCTTCTCTCCAACCTCCCCTCTCTCTCTCTCTCTCTCTCTCTCTCTCATACCCTTGGTGTACCCATCAGCCCTGAGGTGCTGTGATTTGGGGGCAGTGATATTACAGATGCTGAGTGCGTTATTAAACTAAGTCTCTGTGGTCATTATCATACGAAGGAGCCGCCACGAGGCAGACGTCAGAGCCGGTTGTAATCCACACACACCGTGGGGCATCCACCCTCAGCCCTGTCTCACCCCGGCCTCGCTGGGGCACCTGCCAATAATATTCATGAAGCAGGATAATTGGTTTGGGACTCGGGACAGCATGAAACAGCAGCTGCCTGTGGGAGAGGTGGCTGGTAATAGCAGCTGCCTGTGGGAGAGGTGGCTGGTAATAGCAGCTGCCTGTGGGAGAGGTGGCTGGTAATAGCAGCTGCCTGTGGGAGCGGTGGCTGGTAATAGCAGCTGCCTGTGGGAGAGGTGGCTGGTAATAGCAGCTGCCTGTGGGAGAGGTGGCTGGTAATAGCAGCTGCCTGTGGGAGAGGTGGCTGGTAATAGCAGCTGCCTGTGGGAGAGGTGGCTGGTAATAGCAGCTGCCTGTGGGAGAGGTGGCTGGTAATAGCAGCTGCCTGTGGGAGAGGTGGCTGGTAATAGCAGCTGCCTGTGGGAGAGGTGGCTGGTAACAGAATGTTCTGTAGTTTTATGGAAGCCAGGACTCTGGAAATTGTTACTGAGTGGACTATCCTGGCTAAATAAATTAAATGTAATTAAATTAAATGAAATGTAGATTTAGCAGTATCAGACATGCAATCGGGTGGCGGATTGTCTATGAGAAACAGGACCATTTACCCTCATATTGTATTTGTGTTATGAAGTTTTATTCCAACATGTCAAATTGGTGTCAAAAGTGGGATCCGATGTGCCACAGTTTACATTGCACCTGGGAAAATGTTATCCCTGTTAAAAAAATAAATAATAATAGAAGATTGGTTGTCAAGATGTAATTTCTAAAAGTCATAGAGATTAGTACCAGTACCAGTCACAGACCACTGTGGGCCTAATGCTTGTGTTCTATAGAGCCCTTTTGCTTTTCAGATGTGTCATCAAACTCGGATCATAGATTAAGATTATTACTGAACGTTTTCTGTCCAACGCCTGCTGCGTCAGTCACTAGCCTAAACACTCTCACATTCCTACTGCCAAAAGGACCAACCGCACGGACAACTGGTAAAGTTCAAATACAATTGTATTCAAACATTCTGGCTTGTAGCGGTCTTGAGAAGTTACAGTCCTGATCTTCAGTCTGCTCTTCCTGAAACCCCACCTGAATCTGAAGTTAGGATTTGCCCGACTTTGGGAAAGATCTGAGCTCTGATGCATATGAGCAGGTGAAGCATCTTCATGTTCTTCATTCCAAATGGCACATTATTCCCTATGTAGTGCACTATGTAGGAAACAGGGTGCTATTTGGGACTACTGCTACTGCTGCCCACCCATCAGGGAGCTGGCCTTGTTGCGATGCAAATGGACCCTCTCGAATCATTTAGCACTCTGCTTCCCCCTAAACCCCCCGAAGGCCCTCATTGTTTCCCAACCGCTGACTGCCCACAATCAGGTTTAAGCGGAGCATTGCGGGGGCGTTCGGCTGCGCTTTTACAGTTAAGCGGGTGTCAAAAGGCTAAGGGGTTGCAGTGGGTAGTCTGCTCAGCTAGCCAGACACAGCCTGAGGGGCTACAGTCCTACTCAGTCACACATTGTTAACTGAATTAACAACAACTATTTTGGAGACTAGTCCAATGTTTTGTTTGGCTAATTTAGTTCAAATTTAGTAAAATTACAGGAACAAGTATAAAATCTGACATTTATGATTGACATTATACATGCAGTAAGTAGTAGAAATAATTGTACAGCTTAGAACAATATATCTGTAGTTGTTGCAACCATTGGTCGTCACAAATAATTCAAGACTACTCCAACAATCTGTTCCAACTCTGCTCTCACCCCCTATTTTTCTCCCACTCTGGTCTCCCCAGGCTGTTTGCCACCAAGTGCAGTGGGTGCCTGGAGAAGATCGCTCCCACTGAGTTTGTGATGCGTGCCCTGGAGAGCGTGTACCACCTGGGCTGTTTCTGTTGCTGCGTGTGTGAGAGGCAGCTGTCTAAAGGAGACGAGTTTGTCCTCAAGGAGGGCCAGCTGCTCTGCAAGAGCGACTACGAGAGGGAGAAGGAACTGCTCAGCTCCATGAGCCCCGATGCCTCAGATTCAGGTATCTATCTATCTATCTATCTATCTATCTATCTATCTATCTATCTATCTATCTATCTATCTATCTATCTATCTATCTATCTATCTATCTATCTATCTATCTATCTATCTATCTATCTATCTATCTATCTATCTATCTATCTATCTATCTATCTATCTATCTATCTATCTATCTATCTATCTATCTATCTATCTATCTATCTATCTATCTATCTATCTATCTCTCTATCTATCTATCTATCATCTACCGTGACCAGACAGCTGGCCATGACCGGGAGATCCATGAGGCAGCGCACAATTGGCCCAGCGTTGCTCAGGTTAGGGGAGGGTTTGGCCGGGTTTTTCCTTGTCCCGTCGCGCTCTAGCGACTCCTTATGGCGGGCCGGGCATCTGCAAGCTGACTTTGGTTGCCAGCTGGACAGTGTTTCCTCCGAAACATTGGTTAGGCTGGCTTCCGAGTTAAGCGAGCAGTGTGTCAAGAAGCAGTGTGGCTTGGCAGGGTCGTGTTTCGCAGGACGCATGGCTCTCGACCTTCGCCTCTCCCGAGTCCGTTGGGGACTTGCAGCGATGGGACAAGACTGTAACTACCAATTGGATATCACGAAATTGGGGAGAGAAAAAAATTATAATAATCTGGTGGTCAGATGGCAAGCTTGTTAGGTGTATTTTAAGTAGTATCGTGGGCTACCAAGGAAGTATTTTAAGTAGTATCGAGGGCTACCAAGGAAGTATTTGAAGTAGTATCGAGGGCTACCAAGGAAATATTTTAAATTATATCGAGGGCTACCAAGGACGTATTTTGAAGTAGTATCGAGGGCTACTGAGGAAGTATTTGAAGTAGTATCGATGGCTACTGAGGAAGTATTTTAAGTAGTATTGAGGGCTACTGAGGAAGTATTTGAAGTAGTATCGATGGCTACCGAGGAAGTATTTTAAGTAGTATCGATTGCTACCAAGTAAATATTTGAAGTAGTATCGAGGGCTACCAAGGAAGTATTTTAAGTAGTATCAAGTGCTACCAGGGAAGTATTTTAAGTAGTATCGAGGGCTACCAAGGAAGTATTTTAAATCGTATCGAGGGCTACCAAGGAAGTATTTTAATTAGTATCGAGGGCTACCAAGGAAGTATTTTGAAGTAGTATCGAGTGCTACCAAGCAAGTATTTGAAGTAGTATCGAGTGCTACCAAGGAAGTATTTGAAGTAGTATCGTGCCCTGTTCCACAGACAGTGGTGCTGTGCCCTGTTCCACAGACAGTGGTGCTGTGCCCTGATCCACAGATGTGTAAGCTTCTCCTCCTATCTGTTCCTCTGTTTCAAATGACAATGCTTTTTGGTTGTATTTACTTTTGCAGAGAAGAGTGAAGCTGAGGAGCTGGACGGGAAGCCTGAGAAGGGCTCTGGCGGCCAGCAGGGGAAGGGCAGTGACGACGGGAAAGACCCTCGCCGGCCCAAACGGCCGCGCACAATCCTGACCACTCAGCAGAGGAGAGCCTTCAAGGCGTCCTTCGAGGTGTCCTCCAAACCCTGCCGGAAGGTGACCACTCTGCCTTACCGTCTGACAAACCATACTGATTCTATCATTTACTAGAGGAGATGATGTCATAGACCTGCATAGCTCTAGTATGTTCCAATAATGGCAGCCATCTTGGTCAGGAACATATTTAATTGGACTGAATTTAATACGGTGTCTTAAACAACCATGAACTTTAGAGCCCATCCAATTTAAGCTTTTTCTACTACTATTGTTGTGTTTTACCAAATAACAATGTGTCTACCACTTCTAGAAGATACTACTAAGATATTACTACTTAAATATCTAATAAAATTGCACTTTATTCAGACAGTTATCATACAACCCCCTTTTATTGACCATCAAAAGTATACTGTATTTGAAATACTTTCTGCTTCCTCTTCCCTGTATAAGCATGTTCTGTTTTGACTCCTCCCCCAGGTTAGAGAGACGCTGGCGGCAGAGACAGGCCTGAGTGTCCGTGTTGTCCAAGTGTGGTTCCAGAACCAGAGAGCCAAGGTGAGATTTACTGAACGGTATCTAAGGCTGCTCCCCAAATTTTAGGACACCTTAATGGTCAGGGTTTAGGACACCTTAATGGTCAGGGGTTTAGGACACCTTAATGGTCAGGGGTTTAGGACACCTTAATGGTCAGGGGTTTAGGACACCTTAATGGTCAGGGGTTTAGGACACCTTAATGATCAGGGGTTTAGGACACCTTAATGATCAGGGTTTTAGGACACCTTAATGGTCAGGGGTTTAGGACACCTTAATGATCAGGGTTTTAGGACACCTTAATGGTCAGGGGTTTAAGACACCTTAATGGTCAGGGGTTTAGGACACCTTAATGGTCAGGGGTTTAGGACACCTTAATGGTCAGGGGTTTAGGACACCTTAATGGTCAGGGGTTTAGGACACCTTAATGGTCAAGGGTTTAGGACACCTTAATGGTCAGGGGTTTAGGACACCTTAATGATCAGGGGTTTAGGACACCTTAATGGTCAGGGGTTTAGGACACCTTAATGGTCAGGGGTTTAGGACACCTTAATGGTCAGGGGTTTAGGACACCTTAATGGTCAGGGGTTTAGGACACCTTAATGATCAGGGGTTTAGGACACCTTAATGGTCAGGGGTTTAGGACACCTTAATGGTCAGGGGTTTAGGACACCTTAATGGTCAGGGGTTTAGGACACCTTAATGGTCAGGGGTTTAGGACACCTTAATGGTCAGGGGTTTAGGACACCTTAATGGTCAGGGGTTTAGGACACCTTAATGATCAGGGGTTTAGGACACCTTAATGATCAGGGGTTTAGGACACCTTAATGGTCAGGGGTTTAGGACACCTTAATGGTCAGGGGTTTAGGACACCTTAATGATCAGGGGTTTAGGACACCTTAATGGTCAGGGGTTTAGGACACCTTAATGGTCAGGGTTTAGGACACCTTAATGGTCAGGGTTTAGGACACCTTAATGGTCAGGGGTTTAGGACACCTTAATGGTCAGGGTTTAGGACACCTTAATGGTCAGGGGTTTAGGACACCTTAATGATCAGGGGTTTAGGACACCTTAATGATCAGGGGTTTAGGACACCTTAATGGTCAGGGGTTTAGGACACCTTAATGATCAGGGGTTTAGGACACCTTAATGATCAGGGGTTTAGGACACCTTAATGGTCAGGGGTTTAGGACACCTTAATGGTCAGGGGTTTAGGACACCTTAATGATCAGGGGTTTAGGACACCTTAATGGTCAGGGGTTTAGGACACCTTAATGGTCAGGGGTTTAGGACACCTTAATGGTCAGGGGTTTAGGACACCTTAATGGTCAGGGGTTTAGGACACCTTAATGGTCAGGGGTTTAGGACACCTTAATGGTCAGGGGTTTAGGACACCTTAATGGCACCCTATTCACTAGCTATTCTCTACATAGTGCACTATATGGCCCATAGGGCTTTGGTCAAAAGTAGTACTCTATATAGGGAATAGGGTGCCATTTGGGACGCCACCTAAGATTCACTGAAATATGAACCATATTGTCTATACATGTTGGTCAAGCTTTTGAGTCTGTTATTAACCAGCATTGTGTTTTATTTGTAGATGAAGAAGCTAGCCCGGAGACAGCAACAACAGCAGGAGCAGCAGAACTCTCAAAGGCTAGGCCAAGGTAGGCTGCTCTAGTTGTGTCTATGTTGTGTGTGTGTGTGTGTGTGTGTGTGTGTGTGTGTGTGTGTGTGTGTGTGTGTGTGTGTGTGTGTGTGTGTGTGTGTGTGTGTGTGTTGTGTGTGTGTGTGTGTGTTGTGTGTGGGCGTGTGCATGTGCACGTACACGTGTGGTTGCATATGTGTCTGTGCCCAAGAGGGGAACTGGCTGAGAGTGTGGTTTGGAGAGGAGATGGAAAAACTGGCCAGGTCTTCTGCCTTATGGTGAGACTTCACTGGAACTAGAATACACTTATTTGATTCCATTCTGTATTTCTATTCCTTCACCTTTGAATACTGTTGAGACTGCATGTTTAAAGACTGTTGCAAAACTGACGTCATTTGGGTGATAGCGTTGATTATAATCTAATCAAAGCCAGGGGTTATCAAGTGTGAGGTCGTGTGTCGGTGTTATCAGCTCGGCTCCCCACAGCTGTGGTGCTTTATTGAAGACAGGATATGAGAGACGGAATAGATAAGTACAAGTCGTGCCGTTTGCGAATGGGCTGCCATGTCAATAATGTGATCTAACAACCAGGGTAATAACCACCTCAGTCACCCAGTGTAGTTAACTAAATGAGCTATGTGACTTTAATAACCACTTCAGTCACCCAGTGTAGTTAACTAAATCAGCTATGTGACTTTAATAACCACTTCAGTCACCCAGTGTAGTTAACTAAATCAGCTATGTGACTTTAATAACCACTTCAGTCACCCAGCGTAGTTAACTAAATCATTTGCTATGAGACTCGAAATTGAGCTCAGGTGCATCCTGTTTCCATTGATCATCCTTGAGATGTTTCTACAACTTGATTGGAGTCCACCTGTGGTAAATTTAATTGATGGGACAGGATTTGGAAAGGCACACACCTGTCGATATAAGGTCCCACAATTTACAGTGCAAGTCAGAGCAAAAACCAAGCCATGAGGTTGAAGGAATTGTTTGTAGAGCTCCGAGGAAGGATTGTGTCGAGGCACAGATCTGGGGAAGGGTACCATAACATTTCTGCAGCATTGAAGGTCCCCAAGAACACAGTGGCCTCCATCATTCTTAAATGGAAGAAGTTTGGAACCACCCAAACTCTTCCTAGAGCTGGCCAACCGGCCAAACTGAGCAATCGGGGGAGAAGGGCCTTGGAGTTCCTCTGTGGAGATTGGAGAACCTTCCAGAAGGACAGTCATGCCTTCAGCACTCCACCAATCAGGCCTTTATGGTAGAGTGGCCAGATGTAAATCACTCCTAAGAAAAAGGCACATGACAGCCCGCTTGGAGATTGCCAAAAGGCACCTAAAGACTCTCAGACCACGAGAAACACGATTCTCTGGTCTGATGAAACCAAGATTCAACTTGGCCTGAATGCCAAGTGTCACGTCTGAAGGAAACCTGGCACCATCCCTACGGGGAAGCATGGTGGTGGCAACATCATGGTTCTCAGGACCTCAGACTGGGGTGAAGGTTCACCTTCCAACAGGACAATGACTCTAAGCACACAGCCAAGGCAACGCAGGAGTGGCTTCAGGACAATTCTCTGAATGTCCTTAAGTGGCCCAGCCAGAGCCTGGACTTGAACCTGATCGAACATATCTGGAGAGACCTGAAAATAGCTGTGCAGCAACACTCCCCATTCTTCTCTGCCGAGAAGAATAGGAAAAAAACCTCCCCAAATACAGGTGTGCCAAACTTGTAGTGTCATACCCAAGAAGACTTGAGGCTGTAATCGCTGCCAAAGGTGCTTCAAAAAATTACTGAGTAAAGGGTCTGAATAATTATGTAAATGTGATATTTTTATTTTTAAGAAATTAGCAAACCAGTTTTTGCTTTGTCATTATGGTTGTAAGAATAGGTTAATAGGTCAAGGACAGAAGAGATACTCTGTTTCCACACACACTCACTTGTATGTCTCTGTCCTCCCTCCAGAAGTGATGTCTAGTCGGATGGAGGGCCTGTTGAGTTCCTACACCCCCCTGGGCCCCCCTCAACAGCAGCTAGTCGCTATGGAGCAGAATGGCTACAGTACCGACCCCTTCCAGCATGGACTCACCCCGCCACAGATGCCCGGAGACCACATGAACCCATACGGTGAGGACAGCAGCACAGAGTCAAGTCACACAGACAGTACACACAAACACACACACACACAACACACACACACACACACACACACACACACACACACACACACACACACACACACACACACACACACACACACACACACACACACACACACACACACACACACACACACACACACACACACACAGGTCTAATTAGCTTGGTCACATTATGAATCATGTAGGCACACTGTATACTAAGAATAACATGGCATGGCTGAATACACAGTACCCTGTGAGATATTCCCCCCACCCCTGATATCATGTAGTTGTATATGTGTGTAGCATATTGGACAATTGGCCTAAAGATTCCTGTCTGTTTGGTGAATTGGTATCCTGTAAGCCAATGCTCTTGGATGGTCTTCAGGCTACAGCTTTGTCCAAACCATCACCACTGTCTTCTCTCCTAACACTCACCCAAATGATGTCATCCTTCACCAAACCCTTGGTTCTTACGACCTAAACCCCCCACCTCCCGCCTCACACACACACACACACACACACACACACACACACACACACACACACACACACTCATACTGGTTTTATTGCTGCGAGGTCTAACCAATAACGTGTGTGTCTGATTAAAAATGTATGGGCCATCAAGCTGTCTCTCTCCTGATGTAACGGTGTCATTTAGATCCAAAGCGCCCAATAAAGCCAGCAACACCCAGGAGAGAAGACTGATCGTCGCTGCAATTAAACACTGGTGCCATGGACTAAGAAAGAAGACACACACCGTGCATGCTCACACACACACACTCTGGTTGTGTTGCTATAACACCCGTAGCACTCATTATTTTCTGTTGTGTGCCGTCTTTATTGAGGCTTTGGAAGCACTTTGATTCAGGTGGCAGTAGGTGCAATCAGAGATTTCAGCCCACACACTCCCCATTAACAGAGAATGTTCATCCCAGCTGATTTAGCATTATTGCCGTGGCCAAACCACAAACATTAACTGTGTTTTTTATTTCTGGGGGCTTTTGGGAGGGTTCTTTATCAGTTTTGTTTTTCTGTGTAAACAGCTCCCTCACCCTGTCTCTTTATTTATTTGAGCAACTAGTTCACACAGCCTTACTCATAGCTCTGTTTGTGTTTGCTTCTGTCTCTTTTCTCTAACAGGAAACGACTCAATTTTCCACGACATCGACAGCGACACGTCCCTCACCAGCCTCAGCGACTGCTTCATGGCGGCGTCCGACATTGGCTCCCTGCAGGTGCGGGTGGGGAACCCCATCGACCGTCTCTACTCCATGCAGAGCTCCTACTTTGCTTCCTGAAAGGACCCCGAACCTGAAGGGGGTTGGGGATGGAGGGAGGGAGGGGGGCGGGTGAGCAGATACTTAGTACACAACTGTACAGCCATAAAACAAGCTTTTGCCTCAAGAAAAGAACTGAAGGGAAAAACGGAAAGCAAAAAACAATAACCTCCACTGGCTTGAAGCCAGGACCTAAGAGAGAATTACAAACTTGAAGATGTACTTGGACTCTTTTTCTATCCCTGTATTGGAGAAGCAGTGGAAGCTTCAACTACAACATCGGAGTGGGAGCTTCAACTACAACATCGGAGTGGGAGCTTCACCTACAACATCGGAGTGGGAGCTTCAACTACAACATCGAAGTGGAAGCTTCAACTACAACATCGAAGTGGAAGCTTCAACTACAACATGATTAAGAACAGTATTGGAGTGATTTCTGCAGGATGTTTGTTCAAACTAATGTCGTTGTTTCTCTGCTCAGAAAAATACATATTTAAGTCCACATTTGTATATATAATGAAATGGGAATATTTGTTTGACCTGAATTCTATAGAGGAAAATGTATATGTATTGTAGTCCAAGTCACTGATTTTGAAACGTCAGTAAACCAGTAGAGGACAAAAGAGTCATCCAGCTCTGTGTCCAAGCTTTATCACAGAGAACCTTCTCTGAGCATGTGTCCAAGTGAACCTTTCCTAGTGAACCTTGTACAACACCAAATTGGTATATTGCGATGTACAAAGTTGGTATATGTTGTTCCATGTTTCTTTATCAACACTACAACAAGCATAAATCATTTTGATAATATACGTTTAGCCATTAAGCTTCTTGGATGTGTGATTTTAAAGAGAGTTTCCGAAAAACGTAGAGGATTAAAAAAAAAAGGTATTGTTTTCTTTAAGTGTACATAGTATATGTGGAACAGTTTTGCATGTTGAAATGGACAACAATCTATTTATTAAAGGACAACATGCTAAGTGATACTTCAAAAATGGAAAAGCTTTATTTAAAAAGGCAAAGATCCCAGTGTAAAGTAGTGAGAAGAAGAAGCATTATAATTCATTTCTATGTCCTTTCATTATGAAATTTATAGTAGTATTTTTGTTGTGTAAATTAGGCTTTAAATTAGTATCACTGATATTTATTTGTCACAAGCTCACTGAGACCTTGTCGAGAGTGCATTTTTATTGCTACAATTTGCTAAATTACCAAAGTTTGTTGGTACTACAAATAAATTCTGAAAACCCCCAGTTCCTATCT
Organism: Thymallus thymallus; assembly: GCA_023634145.1. Taxonomy (NCBI): domain Eukaryota; kingdom Metazoa; phylum Chordata; class Actinopteri; order Salmoniformes; family Salmonidae; genus Thymallus; species Thymallus thymallus. Next base: position 3,539,802 of record CM042403.1, on the reverse strand, counting down.
CTTGTCTTTCTTAATACTCGTCTAGCATGCCTTTCAGTGATACTGGATCTAAATCCAAAGTTACAATTCATTTAAATTCATAAAAAAATATATATATATGAAAATAAATGCCATTACATGTAGGCCTATTCCAAGTCCATGGCATTCTAGAATCATTCATATGAAAAATGGGAAGCAATACATTGTTTCTGCACCACATATATTGTGCAAAAAAAAACTGTTCACATAATTAACCAGCAAACATTAGAGGGGTATACCAAATAACAGATCAATAACAGTATGTTGCACAAGGTGCTCTGTTCCCCCACAGTGGTTCTCTGACCCAGATCACCATGATAATAAGAGCCTGAGAGGCTTTAAGAGAAAATATGGCACCCACCAAGGTATGGTACCCATGGGACCTTGCATAATCAGGACAGGCTAATAGCAGCCTCTACAGGGAATGATCGCTAAAAGATGAGCCTTCTCATAAGCCCCACACGCACGTCAACTGTGGGCAGGGAACCAGCAGCGTTTGATCACTCACTAGGGAACCCGGGGGGCCGAGAGGTCAGGACAGCTGTTTATTAAACTCACTTTGTAATGGTGGTCTCGTGAGGACCGTAAACTAGCCCACGACACCGCCTCATGTTGAGGCCCTCTGTGGCCAGGCCAGGCTAGGCTACGTTTACTTCATAAGGATCCCCATTAACTACAGCACATGTAGTAACTACTCTTCCTGGGGTCCACATAATAAGTATAAATACATGACAAAGTACTGAGCAGTTATAGACAAGAACAACATAAGATACTACATTAAATTCGAAATAAAAAAATAAAATAAGAGTTATATATAGGAAAGACACAGAGACAACAAGAATACTATTTACACACTTTACATATATATATATATATTCATGTTGTTATATACAGTACAGTTACATTAGATCTTTAGAAAGAGGAGAAGGGCTGTGAAACAAGATGTTACTTTATCTGTGTTTTAAAGCTAAACCTTCTTTTTTCCTGAGTAACCTCTGGTATTCAGACCCCTTGATTTTTAAATGTTTTGTTACGTTACAGCCTTATTCTAAAACTGCTTAAATATTTTTTTCTCCCTCATCAATCTACACACAATACCCCATAATGACAAAGCAAAAACAGTTTTTGAAAATTTTAAGTTTTTAAAAACTGAAATATCAAATTTAGATAATTATTCAGACCCTTTTTCTCAGTACTTTGTTGAGTCACCTTTGAAGGCGATTACAGCCTTGAGTCTACTTGGGTATGACACTACAAGCTTGGCACACCTGTATTTAGGGAGTCTCTCCCATTCTTCTCTGCAGATCCTTTCAAGTTCTGTCAGGTTGGATGGGGAGCGTCGCTGCACAGCTATTTTCAGGTCTCTCCAGAGATGTTAGATCGGGTTCAAGTCCGGGCTCTAGCTGGGCCACTCAAGGACAATCAGAAACTTGTCCCGAAGCCACTCCTGCATTGTCTTGGCTGTGTGCTTAGAGTCGTTGTCCTGTTGGAAGGTGAACTTTCGCCTCAGTCTGAGGTCCTGAGCTCAGGTTTTCATCAAGGATCTCTCTTTACTTTGCTCCGTTAATCTTTCCCTCGATCCTGACTAGTCTCCCAGTCACTGCCGCTGAAAAACATCCCCACAGCATGATGCTGCCACCACCATGCTTCACTGTAAGGATGGTGCCAGGTTTCCTCCAGACGTGACGCTTGGCGTTTCATCAGACCAATGAATCTTGTTTCTCATGGTCTGAGAGTCCTTTAGGTGCCTTTTGGCAAACTTATGTGGCTTTTACTGAGGAGTGGCTTCCGTCTGGCCACTCTACCATAAAGGCCTGATTGGTGGAGTCCTGCAGAGATGATTGTCCTTCTGGAAGGTTCTCCCATCTCCACATAGCTCTGTAAGAGTGACCATCGGGTTCTTGGTTCACCTCCTCATTTTGGCCGGACGGCCATCTCTAAGGACGAGTCTTGGTGGTTCCGAATTTATTAAATGTAATAATGACGAAGGCCACTGTGTTCTTGGGGACCTTCAATGCTGCAGAATTCTTTTGGTACCCTTCCCCACATCTGAAATACCTTATTTACACAAGTATTCAGACCCTTTTCTATGAGACTCGAAATTGAGCTGAGGTGCATCTTGTTTCCATTGATCATCCTTGAGATGTTTCTACAATTAAAAATGAATTGATTGGACATGATTTGGAAAGGCAAACACCTGTCTATATAAGGTCCCACAGTTGAAAGTACTGAGAAAAAGGGTCTCCTCTGTTTTTGCTTTGTCATTATAGGGTATTGTGTGTAGATTGATTAGGGAAAAACACAATTTAATCAATTTGGAAAAGGTCAAGGGGTCTGAATGCACTGTACATAGTCATTTTAGCTTCTTGTAAGACAAGTGGCAAATAATTTGTAAAAATAAAGAAGAGTAACGGCCAAGATACTGCACTGTACATATCTCTCTTCTGAAGACACGTGACAGTATTCATGTAAAGTATGTCTCGTGAGGACCGTAAACTAGCCCACGACACCGCCTCATGTTGAGGCCCTCTGTGGCCAGGCCAGGCTAGGCTACGTTTACTTCATAAGGATCCCCATTAACTACAGCACATGTAGTAACTACTCTTCCTGGGGTCCACATAATATGTAGAAATACATGACAAAGTACTGAGCAGTTATAGACAAGAACAACATAAGATACTACATTAAATTTGAAATAAAAAAATAAAATAAGAGTTATATATAGGAAAGACATAGAGACAACAAGAATACTATTTACACACTTTACATATATATATATATTCATGTTGTTATATACAGTACAGTTACATTAGATCTTTAGAAAGAGGAGAAGGGCTGTGAAACAAGATGTTACTTTATCTGTGTTATCATTTTAGCTTCTTGTAAGACAAGTGGCAAATAATTTGTAAAAATAAAGAAGAGTAACGGCCCAAGGCAACTGCCCTGAGGGACGCCGCACTGTACATATCTCTCTTCTGAAGACACGTGACAGTATTCATGTACAGTTGTTGTATCATATTTTGTGCAATATTGTAAGTAATTCTTGGACTTAACTTACGTAATCATTCACTCAGGAATGCATGTTAGTATCCTGTCAGTTGTATCTTTTTTCATTGCTTTTACTAAATCGAATGTGCAATACGTGCATTTATCTGTAATTAAACCATGCGCACTAAGGACTGTATTTTAAGGGAATTACTATTATTACCCTAAATTATATCATACACACATTTAGCTATTTAAGTATCTCTTCCTGTCATTTACCTGTACAGTTAATGTAACCATGCAAATATTCACTTACCTGTTCATTTAACCAGACTGTATATTAAGTAAACTATTATTACCCTCATTTATATCATACGCACTTTTAGCTATTTAAGTATTTCTCTGCCATCGACCTGTATAGTTAACCATGCAAATACTCCTTATTTATCTATATCAACTTGCAATATTTTTATCTTTTTTTTTTCAGTGTACATATTCAGCCATCCACCCATACTATGCAATGTCTTTTTATAGCTTTTTTGCACTCCAGACTTCTTGTATTTTTATACTTTTTGTATCATGTATCGTATATCTGTCTTTTGTGTATTTTCGTTCTGGCATTTTGCACCTGCCCTGTATTTTTTCATAGCTGCTTGACAAAGAAATTTCCCCTCGGGGATCAATAAAGTATCTATCTATCTATCTATCTATCTATCTATCTATCTATCTATCTATCTATCTATCTATCTATGTAACTCATTACATTTGTACATCACACCAACATCCATGGTTGAATATTCAGTGGATGCTGGATAAAATAAAATAAAAACATCTGTTAAAATAAACAACAAAGGCCCAAAAAGTAGAAGGGCAAACAGAAAAGGGAGAGAAAGAAAGAGAGAATAAGAGAGTGAGATGGAAGGGCTGGAAAGGAAGTGAAAGTGAGTGAAAGAAAGGGAGGGAGGAAGAGAGAGAGAGAGAGAGAGAGAGAGAGAGGAGGACTAGCCACAGACAGTCAGACATGTGAATTAGCTGGTGAGAGTGTAGCCAGAGGTGAGTATACATATGGAGGTGAATTAGCTGGTGAGAGTGTAGCCAGAGTTGAGTATATACATGGAGGTGAATTAGCTGGTGAGAGTGTAGCCAGAGTTGAGTATATACATGGAGGTGAATTAGCTGGTGAGAGCGTAGCCAGAGAGGCGAATTAGCTGGTGAGAGCATAGCCAGAGAGGCGAATTAGCTGGTGAGAGCATAGCCAGAGAGGCGAATTAGCTGGTGAGAGCATAGCCAGAGAGGCGAATTAGCTGGTGAGAGCATAGCCAGAGGAGAGTATACATATGGAGGTGAATTACCTGGTGAGAGATTAGCCAGAGGGGAGTATTCACATGGAGGTGAATTAGCTGGTGAGAGCGTAGCCAGGGGGGAGAATACACATGAAGGTTCAAGGCAACACCTGGGTAGCTCCTTCATCATTCTGACAGCAGATCAGTTTGGCAGTCCCTCCCTGCCCCATCTCTACCCAGCCCCTGCTGAAGATCTGTCTTGATAACCTGTTCTCCCTCTCGTCTGCCGCAGAAGAACCCACAGGGCATGATGGTGACGGTTACAGAGGTTGCCTGCTATCCCAATTCCTCCGCCTTTCTCTCTATCCCTGCCAGGCAACATGTGGATTAATGACATTGTTGGGCCTCCACACCAACACACACACTCACACACACTCACACACACACACACAATAACACTTATAACATACAAACATCACTCAGTAACACACACCCCAACCCTCACACATTTGAATCCATTACTTACAATACACAACACACTATCCACCATCCTTCCTTACACCTTGTATCCATTGGTCTACATTTGGAATTAGGTATTTTATTAGGATCCCCATTAGCTGTTGCTATAGCAGCAGCTACTCTTCCTAGGGTCCCCACAAAACATGAAACATGACATAATACAGAACATTAATAGACAAGAACCGCCGAAGGACAGAACAACAGAGACACAATATATCTAGGTCAAAAAGGGGAGAGGCGTTGGGACAAACTCCCACGCCCATTGCTCTCTGCTTTTACTTTTCACATATTGGCTTATGGTGTCTGGTAGAAGCTCACTATCTCCTTTATGAATAGTCTGCCTGACCTATTGAAATACAGAACAAAAAGGATTGCCTTCCCTTTTCGACCAATCTCTGTATTTTGTGTACATTTCAGATCTGCCGTGCCGGCTGGTTAGCCCTTTTTGGGTCACTGAACACTACCTGTAGTTCACACCACGCTTGGTTAGCTTTTCTGACTGACAGTTCATGTCAATATTTACACAAAGAGCAACAAATCTCTTCCTACGCTTTGTATCAGCAATGGGGAACATGAGTGGAATAACCCAATTTGTTCCATTCGGTCGCATTGGCAGGGCGTAAGACAAACAATGACCTCGCTGCCAAACACTTGATCATAAAACAAGTCCTGCTTCCTCGCCACCACCACCAACAGACGCCTCATAATTTGCGTCCGCTCAGGCGGAAGTTACAGACCGAGACAGATGTCAATAGCTTTCCGCCCGACAAAACCTGTCGCTTGACAACGTTTGGTTTGGCGTCACTGACAAACAATTCCCGGGTGATTCAGAAGCCAAGTTCAGACACCAAGGTGAGCAGAGACGGTTACAACACCTCTCTTTGTACCAGCTTGACAGAAATAGCAGATGACAGAATATGTGAGTATTTGATACTGATATGGGAGGACAATGTTACTCAGCAACAAGGTTGTAGGGTTGGTAACATGCAACTGATCTGTCCATCAATTGTATACCTTTTCCCCTGAATTTCCTTTTTATTTTACCAGGCAGGTCAATAAAGAACAATTTCTTATTTACAATGATGGCCTAGCAATACCTTCCACATAAAGTAGGTAGCATATTGTTGCTTGTTTGCCACTACTCACTACTGCCAATGTCCTATTCCTTAGGACTAACCAGCCACAACAAGTAAGGCTAAAGACATGCTGGTGTTTAAAGAGGCCCTAAGGGATTGGTTCTCGTGACCCCCCCAGTTGAGAATCACTTCCCTAAGGGATTGTCTTAGACCAGTTCTCTCAACACCAATCCTAACCTGAAATATCGATCTGAATCCAAGAAACATCCAAAAGGTGTGAATTGTAGAAAGCAACCAATGAAGGCACCTGGCCTCCCCATTCTGAAAAGTTCATTCGGAAGAGTTAATTCTGAAGTGTTTATCTCAGTAACAGGAATGCCTCATGTACAGTATCCCAACACTCTCAGCATGAAATACATGGTATATTCTCCAGGGTGTACCTCAGGGCTCAGCATCAGTACGCTTGCGGAAGGTTTGACGGTACAGAGCAAGTGTCAAGAGAACTTTTGACTCCAACGTATTTCTCTCTCCTTATCGCATTATGCTGATCTGACAGTCACAGGTGTGAGCAAAAGAAGCTGTCAATCTGGCAGCCCGTCACTCAGGCATGATATAACTCTGTTCCGGGGTCGACTCACCTGACATCACTGCCACAGGAGACCATCCATTGGCTGAGCCTGTTCAAAGGAAGACAGCTTTTTAACCTCTGGTATGCTCTCTCGCCTTCAGTCAAATTACTACCATACTTTTCCTCACCTTTGAGAAAGACTCCACAATGATTGATTGGTAATGTCTGAGCCAGATGAATGGCTGCCACAGGGCAGGTAGTTATACACGCTCTCCGCATTTGATCTCTCTGGCACTTGGAGCTTTCATGCTGATGACCCTGGCCACTCTTGAGAGTGTGTCTCTTATTTTCCTTTCGTGCAAGTGTACACAAAGCACTAGACTTGAGGAAGAGCCTGACAGCATTCTCTGAATAGCTAGGCAGGATGGTTAAGGAAGTTTGAGTGGGGGTTCATTAGGGTACTTTGAAGGGTATCCCTCACTAAGCCAGTCTAATAAGCTCCAGTGAAGAAAGACAACTGCCTGCCTGACAGGTTAGCCACATCAAGAGAAGACATAGGCTATTTTTATTTAACCTTTATTTAACTAGTCAAGTCAATTAAGAACACATTCTTATTTACAATGACGGCCTACACCAATCCCGGACGACGCTGGGCCAATTGTGAGACGCCCTATGGGACTCCCAATCACCGCCGGTTGTGATACAGCCTGGATTCGAACCAGGGTGTCTGTAGAGACGCTTCTAGCACTGAGATGCAGCGCCTTAGACCGCTGCCCCACTCGGGAGCTCAAAGGGCAAGACTCAACAAGAAACTGCGAAATCAAAGTGAAATCTACAGTATTTTGAATTATTCATGATGACCAGGCCACGTACAGTTGAAAAACTTTCTTTCACATTGCAGATAGAAATGCCACAAATACAGCTGACGTGATTCCTTATTTTGCATGTCAGAGAGACAAGTTTGTTCTACGTAGCAAATTTCAATCTGACTATTCAAAACCTTTGCATCCTGCTGAACGTGCCACTGATGTGTGGTGAGCTTTCTCACGCAAAATGGTTGCCTTGGCAACCCCCAGGTGGGTGCTGCTACAGGTTGGTAGTGGGTGAGGTAAGTTTCTCCCCATACAATGTAAAGCGCTTACATAACTTGGACAAAGTGCTTTAGAAATCCAAATGATTATTATCTAGGTTGCATGGTAAGCACATTGCAGTAGTTGAGACAATGACACCAGCCTGTTTTCAGTTGTGTTGGGGCACTATGTTGATCTGGTACTGATTATATTGTGTGTTGGGGGACTACGTTGATGTGGTACTGATTATATCGTGTGTTGGGGGACTATGTTGATGTGGTACTGATTATATCGTGTGTTGGGGGACTATGTTGATGTGGTACTGATTATATCGTGTGTTGGGGGACTACGTTGATGTGGTACTGATTATATCGTGTGTTGGGGGACTATGTTGATCTGGTACTGATTATATCGTGTGTTGGGGGACTACGTTGATGTGGTACTGATTATATTGTGTGTTGGGGGACTACGTTGATGTGGTACTGATTATATCGTGTGTTGGGGGACTATGTTGATGTGGTACTGATTATATTGTGTGTTGGGGGACTATGTTGATGTGGTACTGATTATATCGTGTGTTGGGGGACTATGTTGATGTGGTACTGATTATATAGAGTAGTGTGTTGGGGGACTATGTTGATGTGGTACTGATTATATTGTGTGTTGGGGGTCTATGTGAATGTGGTACTGATTATATTGTGTGTTGGGGGACTATGTTGATGTGGTAATGATTTTATTGTGTGTTTGCAGACTCTTGATGTGGTACTGATTATATAATATATTGGGGGACTGTTGATATGGTACTGATTATATAATATATTGGGGGACTGTTGATGTGGTACTGATTATATAATATATTGGGGGACTGTTGATGTGGTACTGATTATATAATATATTGGGGGACTGTTGATGTGGTACTGATTATATAATATATTGGGGGACTGTTGATGTGGTACTGATTATATAATATATTGGGGGACTGTTGATGTGGTACTGATGATATAATATATTGGGGGACTGTTGATGTGGTACTGATTATATAATATATTGGGGGACTGTTGATGTGGTACTGATTATATAATATATTGGGGGACTGTTGATGTGGTACTGATTATATAATATATTGGGGGACTGTTGATGTGGTACTGATTATATAATATATTGGGGGACTGTTGATATGGTACTGATTATATAATATATTGGGGGACTGTTGATGTGGTACTGATTACATAATATATTGGGGGACTGTTGATATGGTACTGATTATATAATATATTGGGGGACTGTTGATATGGTACTGATTATATAATATATTGGGGGACTGTTGATGTGGTACTGATTATATAATATATTGGGGGACTGTTGATATGGTACTGATTACATAATATATTGGGGGACTGTTGATATGGTACTGATTACATAATATATTGGGGGACTGTTGATGTGGTACTGATTAGATAATATATTGGGGGACTGTTGATATGGTACTGATTATATAATATATTGGGGGACTGTTGATGTGGTACTGATTATATAATATATTGGGGGACTGTTGATGTGGTACTGATTATATAATATATTGGGGGACTGTTGATGTGGTACTGATTATATAATATATTGGGGGACTGTTGATGTGGTACTGATTATATAATATATTGGGGGACTGTTGATGTGGTACTGATTATATAATATATTGGGGGACTGTTGATGTGGTACTGATTATATAATATATTGGGGGACTGTTGATGTGGTACTGATTATATAATATATTGGGGGACTGTTGATGTGGTACTGATGATATAATATATTGGGGGACTGTTGATGTGGTACTGATTATATAATATATTGGGGGACTGTTGATGTGGTACTGATTATATAATATATTGGGGGACTGTTGATGTGGTACTGATTATATAATATATTGGGGGACTGTTGATGTGGTACTGATTATATAATATATTGGGGGACTGTTGATGTGGTACTGATTATATAATATATTGGGGGACTGTTGATGTGGTACTGATTATATGTTGACTCCTACATCTCTATAATTCTTTTTTTTTGTGCCCTTTAATATTTCAACCTCCATTTTATGATATTATTCCATTTGTCTGTTCCTTTTAGATCTTTTTTAATCTCTTATATGTTTTTAGTGATCTTTCTTGCAGTGACCAGAATTGCGCTGGTCTAAACAAAGAACCAAAACAAACAATATCTTAAATAGTCATATTTGAGCAAACAAAGCCCACAAAGTAAGGAGATTGGAGGTAAGGTTCAATGATACAGCTTGAAACTACCAACTGCCCTGCGGTCAAGTAAATCCTGCTGGCGTGCACACTGGACTCTAGGGGGGCTTTGTGGGGTGTTTGGAAGCCTAGGGCTAGTGACACGCTAATGTGGAGAGTCCTGACCCACCTCACCCCTAACACCCTCTAAAGGGCTAGGGATAACCTCACCCCTGGTTTAATCGTAAGACGTTCATGTCACCACAGTGCCTAAGGACACACAGGCTGTCACAAAATTAGAATATTTATTGCATTATACCAGTGGCTCAATATAAAATTTGGATGTTTTATTCATTATTGATTTCTCTTAATTGTTCTGCTGGGTTTCTCAGCTGGAAACATAGATCACACTGCCTCATGGGGGAATTACAGTAATGTTTCTAGATGTCATCCATGTTGAATACTACATCATGCTTGGCACACCTTGTATACTCTAAATACGGTGTGATGTCTGGTAGTCGTAACTAGGGTTGCAAAGGGTCTGAAACTTTCCGGGAAATGTTTGGAGATTTTCCATGGGAAGTTAAGCTTAAATGTTGCTTAAATTCATCAAAAAGGTTAGTTTATAACAGTGAACCTTTTTCTGTGGGAGACACATAAGGCAATTCTAGGTCTTGTTGCATATTTTGGTTAAACTATTTCACTATGAATGGAATTGCAACCCTCTGCATGTACAGTGCACTCTTCCATCACATGTACAGCTGATTCTCAAGACCTTGCTATTGAGCCCACACTACTACACTGTAGAACTACATTAACTACATGACCTTGCTATTGAGCCCACTACAAGACCTTGCTATTGAGCCCACACTACTACACTGTAGAACTACATTAACTACATGAACTACATGATTTCTGGTAAGTTTTGATTACAATACTGGGTGGGGTTAATTATATTTTATATGACATACATTATTTTTTTGTTAACTAGTAAATAGTAGCCTACAGCAAAGTGTGTTTATATCATTTCTAACTTGTTAACAATTTCTGCTAGTTAGTTTTTGCTACCATGTGGGTTTTAGCTTGCTTGAGGCTGCTAACTGAGGAGTGTTAATTCACCTGTTTCCATACATGTTTCATTTTAAAACATTTATCTTACAAAGGAGTTGTTTAATCTAACTGCTTAACTATTTATCTGTACATGGAATTGTATTTGTTTGTTTTTTCAAATCTTTAATGGAAAGCGCCACAGGCACTATCTGATGTGTGGAGACATTTCACTGCAGGTAATGTAGAAGGAAAAGCTGTGTACATTTGCAAATACTGTGCAAAATCATATGTGAAGAATACAACAAAGATGCAGAATCATCTGGCCAAGTGCATAAAGTTCCCTCAGCGCTCACAACAAGCAACCTCTGACAAAACTCCCTCTACTTCTATTTGAGGTGAAAATGATGAATCAGACACCTTATCGATAGCAACAGCTCATGGTCCTCCTGGAATCGGAAGTTTTTTTGACTCAATGGAGGAACGTAGTCAGAGAAATGCTGATGAATGTCTTGCTCAAGCAGTGTATGCAACTTGTTCACCTCTGATGCTCACAGGCACTGGGTATTGGAAGAGATTTCTGAATGTTCTACGCCCAGCATACACCCCTCCAACCAGACATGCTTTATCTACTCATTTGCTGGATGCTAGTTCAACAGAGTTCAAGTGAAGGTCAAGCAAATAATAGAGAAAGCAGACTGTATTGCAATCATCTCTGATGGGTGGTCAAATGTTTGTGGGCAAGGAATAATTAACTACATCATCTCCACCCTTCAACCAGTATTCTACAAGAGCACAGATACAAGGGACAACATACACACCAGTCTCTACATTGCAGATGAGCTGAAGTCAGTCATCAATGACCTTGGACCACAGAAGGTATTTGCACTGGTGACAGACAATGCTGCGAACATGAAGGCTGCTTGGTCTAAAGTGGAGGAGTCCTACCCTCACATCATAGTGGCTGTGCAGCTCATGGATTGAGTCTGCTCCTCAAGGACATCATGGCACTGAAAACAATGGGTATGCTCTACAAGAGAGCCAAGGAAATGGTTAGGTATGTGAAGGGTCATCAAGTTATAGCAGCAATCTACCTCACCAAGCAAAGTGAGAAGAATAAGAACATCACATTGAAGCTGCCCAGCAACACCCGTTAGGGTGGCGTTGTCATCATGTTTGACAGTCTCCTGGAGGGGAAGGAGTCTCTCCAAGAAATGGCCATATCACAGTCTGCCGATATGGACAGCCCCATCAAGAGGATCCTCCTGGAGGATGTATTTTGGGAGAGATTGGCAAGCCCATACACGCCACAGCGTACATGTTGGACCCCAAGTATGCTGGCAAGAACATCCTGCCTGGTGCAGAGATCAACAAGGCCTGTGGTGTCATCACTACCGTGTCTCGCCACTTGGCCTGGATGAGCGCAAGGTTCTTGGCAGTCTGGCGAAGTATACTGTCCAAGCCAGGGCTTTGGGATGGAGATGCAATATGGCAGTCGTGCCAACATATCTCATCAGCCACCTGGTGGAAGGGACATTGTGGATCTGAGGCTCTCTTTGCCTCCATCATCCTCCAAATCCCACCAACATCAGCCGCCTCAGAGCGCAACTGGTCCTTGTTTGGGAACACACACACACACCAAAGCACGCAACAGGCTGACCAATACAAGGGTTGAAAAATTGGTGGCCATCCGGGAAAATTTGAGGCTTTTTGAGCCTGATAACGAGCCATCCTCAACAAGGTTGGAAAGTGACAGTGAAGATGAGGCCTCAGAGTCTGATGTTCAAGAGGTGGACATTGAGGAGGTCCAGGGAGAAGATATGGAAGCCTGAGAGGAAGACAACCAAAGCTTTAGTTTCTAGACTATCATTTTACAGATGTGTGTTGAAAACGTTTTTGGGAGATGCGATGGATCATTGGGGATCATTCAATATTCCCTTTCTTTTGTTGTTCAGTGAAATCATCCTATCATCCTCAACTCATTTAATTAAAGTTCAATTCGTAACTAAATCGTTTTTTAAAAATGTCTATTGGAAGGATTTAATAATTTGCAATTATGTCTACTTATGATAAGGTAAACAGTTTCTGTTTCTGTCTCCATATGATATGTTAAATATATCCAATGCAAAAAACATCTACATTTAAATGGTATTAATATTAATTCCCATATATTCCCGTTAATTCCCACGGAAAGTTTCCACCTCTGAATATTCCCCAAAATGTGCAACCCTAGTCGTAACACAAACAATGCAGATTTAACCAATGATGGATGTCATTTCTGGATGTGACGCCACATCTTTGAAGTAGAAGTGTTTTAGTAAAAAGGTTATATTAGCAGTGTTGACAATAAGAATTAGAGGAATTTATTCAACAGAAAATGGCAGTTGCACCACCAAATTCAAATTTTTCCTTAATATGTATTTTAATTAAGTTTGGAATGGGGACCTTTAGGAGAGCTATACTACCCAGCTGGGAAAATGGCAACATGTTGGACACTGGACTCTCTGTTTGGAGAGGTCTGTTTATATGTTAGTATAACGGCCAACCTTTCTCGCATTGCATCTCTTTACAGTCCTGTGTTTAGAATCCTAACTTGCCACTCGCTGTCTAGCTTATAATTATCGATCATCTTTTCTCAACTCCTATTAGCTCCCAATATCACTTTTGTTTTCGTTTTTTGTACCGTGACCTTTACTGTTGACCAAACTGTTGTGGGACTCCTTCAAAGTCAACAGGGCGGCCATTTTGAGTTCCAATACAGATTACAAAAGACAACAGGACAAAGATTCAGGCAAGATGGAGTGACAGCCAGTGTCTATGCTGGTTGCTGATATTTGCCCTTTGGGTTTCTCCATCGGTGCTGAAGGAAAGTCCCTTGAACGCCCTGGGAAAGAAAACACAGCTCCTGTAACTCAAGCTGGCTCTTGGTCAATAAAGTCACACAAGACTGTTTTGCCACACGGACACCTCACACATATCTTCCACTATGGCCCTCAGACCACATAGGAAATTAGCCCAGCCACAATATTTTCAATAGATTACTAGCAATACCACCCTTTTTCACTATATCACTGAGCCCTTTGCTCCAAGCCAGCGATTGATTTTCTTAGTCTTTCCTTCTCGTTCCACCATTAAACATAAGCACGATGTGGACCTCAGGTTGCTTGTCAGGCCATGTGTTTATATTCAGGAAAAAAGGGGGTAATAGGGCTTTAATGTGTTTGGGATAATCTACACATACTCACAATCAACTTTACAATAGACATGCTATAAAGATTGCTGTCTATATCCTCCCGTGAACGTACCGCAGAGTTGATTTGGCTCGCGACTTCGTCACAATTTCAACTTTCCCTCTCTGATGAACACAAAGTGGTTTTGTTTCACATCTTCGAATTGTGTTCGAGTTTTTTGAAATTATTAACGTGTGTGTGTATGTGTATACAGTGCCTTCAGAAAGTATTCACACTTTTTCCACATTCTGTTGTGTTAAAGCCTGAATACAACATTTATTAAATTGAGATGTTGTCACTGATCTACACAGAATGCTTTTAGAGATTGTTTACAAATGTATAAAAAATTTGAAGCTGAAATGTCTTAAATAAGTTCAGGAGTAAACATTTGCTTAACACATCACGTAATAAGTTGCATGGACTCACTCTGTGTGCAATAATAGTGATTAACATGATTTTGGAATGACTACTACCCCGTCTCTGTACCCCACACATACAATTATCTGTAAGGTCCTTCAGCCAAGCAGTGAATTTCAAGCAATGATTCAACCACAAAGACCAGGGAAGTTTTCCAATACCTCACAAAGAAGGACAAAGATTGGTAAAAATAAAAAAGCAGACATATCCCTTTGTGCATGGTGAAGCTGTTAATTAGGCTTTAGATCACTACAAAGATACAGACATCCTTCTGAACTGAGTTGCCAGAAAGAAAGAAAACCACTCAGGGATTTCACAATGAGGCAATTGGGGATTTTAAAACAGTTACAGAGTTTAATGACTGTGATAGGAGAAGACTGAGTATGGATCAACAACATTGTAGTTACTCCACAATACTAACCTAAATGACAGAGTGAAAATGAGGAAGCTTGTACAGAATACAAATATTCCAAAACATTTCCAAAACAAGGCATTAAAGTAATACTGCAAAAAACTTTGTCAAAGCAATTAAAAATTCTAGAGGAAACCCTGGTTGAGACATTCACCTTTTAGCAGGACAATAACCTAAAACACAAGGCCAAATATACACTAGAGTTGCTTACCAAGACAACCTTTAATGTTACTGAGTGGCCTAGTTACAGTTTTGACTTTAATCTGCTTGAAAATCTAGGGCAAGACTTGAAAATGGCTGTCTAGCAATGATCAACTACCAACTTGACAAAGCTTGAAGAATTTAAAAAATAATAATGGGTAAATATTCCACAATCCTACCTAATAATAATCAAGATATATTACATTTTTCTTTCCACTTTGACATTACTGGGTATTTTATGTAGATTGTTGACAAAATAATAACTGTGTGGGTGTGTGTGCATCTGTGCTAAGGGGCGAAGAGTCAGTGCAGATGGTCAGTCCAGTCCAAGTGTTCAGCGGTCTGATGGCTTGTAGATGGAAACTGTCTCTGAGTCTGTTGGTATCAGACATCATGCTCTGATACTCTCTGCCCAATGGTAGGGAGTGAACAGCTTGTGGCTGGGGTGTGTGGGGTCCTTGATGATGTACCGGGCCATCTTCCCCATCCACTGGAGGACCTTGTGGTCGTGGACAGAGCAATTCCAGTACCACACCATGATGCAACTGGTCAGGACCCTCTCGATGGTGCAGCGGTAGTGTTTGGAGAGAACCAGGGGTGGTATGCCCAATTTCTTCAGCCGCCTTAGGAAGTAGAGCCGCTGTAGCCCCCTCTTAACAAGAGTGGTGATGTTGTTGGTCCATGTCAAGTCCTTGCTGATGTGGACGCAGAGGAACTTAAAACTGCTGACTCTCTCTACTGCAGTCATGTTGATGTGGATCGGGGCATGCTCCCTCCTCTGCTTCCTGAAGTCAACAATCAACTCTTTTGCTTTGCTGATGTTGAGGGAGAGGTTGTTGTCCAGGCACCACAATGCCAGTTCACTTACCTCCTCCCTATAGGCTGACTCGTCATTGTTGTTTATCAGGCCTACAACCGTGGTGTCGTCAGCAAACTTGATGATGGAGTTAGTGTTGTGCAAAGCCACACAACCGTGGAGGAACAGGAAGTACAGCATAGGGCTGAGGAGTCATTGTGGAGGAGGTGTTGTTGCCAATTCTCACAGCCTGTGGTCTGCCCGTCAGGAAGTCCAGGATCCAGTTGCAGAGGGTGGTGTCGAGACCTAGGGCTCTGAGCTTGGTGTCGAGCTTAAAGGGAACAATAGGGTTGAATGCTGAACTGTAGTTAACAGCATTCTCACATAGGTGTTCTTCTTGTCCAGATGTGATTCCGATGATGGAAATGGCATCTTCCGTGGATCTGGTAGGCAAATTGGAGTGGTCCATTGTGCCTGGCATGCTGGCCTTGATGTGGGCCATGAACAGCCTCTCGAAGCACTTCAGGATGACCGGGTGAGTAAGATGGGACGATAATCACTTGGGCATGTCACCTTGTTTTTCTTGGGCACTGGGACGATGGTGGTCTCTTTGAAGCAGGTGGGGACTGCAGCCTGGGATAGGGACAGGTTGAAAATGTCAGAGAAGACACCCACCAGCTGGCCAGCACACACTCTGAGGACAAGGCCAGGGATGTCATCTGGGCCGGCAGCTTTGTGGGTATTCACTTGTTTGAGAGTTTTTCTCACGTCAGCCTTGGAGACTGAAGGCACCTGGTCGCCTGGAGCAGCGAGAGTCTTCCTCGATGGCTTGGTATTGTCTGCCTCGAAGCGAGCATAGAATGTGTTAAGCTCATCTGGGAGGGAGGCTTCATTTGGATTTGCCTTTGTAGTCTGTGATAGTCTGTAGTCTTTGCCACATGCGTCGAACATCAAAACAAGTCTGTATTGTCTTTTTGCATCCTTAAAGGTTATTCGGGGCTTGTACCTGCTTGCCTTTCCAACGAGTCATCATGGTTTGTTCTGCTGACATTGAATGCTGCAGTATGGGCTCTCAGCATAGTATGCTTATCTCTGATCAACCAGGGTTTTTGGTTGTGGTATGTCTGGATTGTTATTGTGGATACAACATCATCAACACATTTCCTAACGAAGCATGTGACTTGACAAAGGATATTACTCAATTTTGAAGAATGAATCCTGGGTGGATTAATCTTTGAACATATTCCAATCAGTATTCTCAAAACAGTTCTGCAGCAATGTCCTGCCTCCTCAGTGTTGGTGACTCCCTCTTCAGTTGCTGCTTGTAGGCTATGAGTAGGAACAGAGAGATGTGATCTGATTGGCCAAAGTGGGGGCGGGGGATGGCTTTGTAGGTGTCACGGATGTTTGTATATACATGATCCATCATGTTGTTACCTCTCATGGGGCAGGATACATGTTGGGGATATTTTGGAAGAAATTGTTTTAAACGTGTTTTAAACGTGTTTGAAACGTGCCTTGGGTCGCTGAGTGCCGTCTTGGTGTTTGATTGTGGCGGTGTCAGAAACTCCAGGTCAGCTGAACAAGAACTTCGGTACACCAGGAATTGTTGATGAGGAAGCATACACCTCCCCCTACTCTTACCAGAAGCCACCGTACGATCCATACGGAAAATGTAAAAGCCATCTGGTTGAATAGCAGAGTCGAGTGTATTGTCTGTAAAAAAAAAACTGCGATTGAAGCCTTGCTCTGATTTCACAAAGTTTGTTTTCCAATGATTGGAAATTAGCTTTGCCTTCGGTCATCTTGGTCAGCAGTAACAGGTAAGCCCACTGTGAGGAGAACAAAGGAGCGAATGTAATATTCCAGATCTGGGAGGCTGAGAGATAAGTGTGTGGCTTCAGATTCATAATCCAGAAGTATTTGGCGGTCGTAGGAAATTATTGCAAGGACATTCTGAGCAAACAAGTTTCTTCTCCTTCATTGGCTGATTGTTCCCAACTCATAAGATGGTGGAAGCCCATGTTAAAAGGGGCTATATCCATGATGAGTCGCCTATCTATTGCTATGACAACAGGCACAACTCCAATACAGTCGTTTTTTCCAAAATCACTTATATCAGTGCATTCATAATAACCTAACCGTTCAGATACTTCAATTTGATTAAATAAACCTCACGTAGTAAATTGGCAATACAAATGTTTGTTGACCAATGTGTTTGACACCCCTGGGCCTTGGAGAAGGTGGGACGATACGGTAGAGGGTGGGGTGAGGTGGAGTAGGGTGGGGGGTGTTTAGGGTGTTGTTCGTAGCACGTAGCATCAAAGAAGGTGTTTGTGTCTGGGAATGCCTTACTGTCGCTAGCCTTTCCATTTGAATGTTTGAATCGTCTATACATCCACCACTGACTGATTTGGAGGTAAATGAGAGAGTGTCGAATTTGGTCAACAACCTCTTTTATTGCTAATACATATAATATTTTTGTATTTAAAAAACTCTGTGAGAAAACAAACTCAGTACACTAAAACTAAAACCAAATACCAGTGTAGAAATAATAATGGACCTAAATTGAAAAAATGATGGATAGAAAAAACATTTTAGGCAAGGAAATATTTGTTTAAATCAGTGCGGCCCTCATTGAAGACCAAATGCGGCCCTCCGGACCTCATTGAAGACCAAATGCGGCCCTCCGGACCTCGTTGAAGACCAAATGCGGCCCTCCAGACCTCGTTGAAGACCAAATGCGGCCCTCCGGACCTCGTTGAAGACCAAATGCAACCCTCCGGACCTCATTGAAGACCAAATGCGGCCCTCCGGACCTCGTTGAAGACCCAATGCGGCCCTCCGGACCTCGTAGAAGACCAAATGCGGCCCTCCAGACCTCATTGAAGACCAAATGCGGCCCCTGGGGCAAAATGAGTTTGACACCTCTGGTTTAACCCCTGGTTTAACCCATCATACCCTGTAAACTTAGCCTCTGTGATCCTCCTCAGCCATTGATGATTCTTAAGTATCATTAGTGCCTACTGGTACATGTCTGTGGAATGCCTGCGATCTGTTTGAAGCCTGAGCCGGCTGACTGGGCCTGGGGGAACGACTCACCGTGGCAACGACCCCAAGGGTTAACTCAAGCCACCGGCGTCCCATGCCTCCTGCTCCCTGTCGCCCGGGGCTATGGCCCTGGACCGCCGCACGTCACTGTGTGCTTTTCCCAGAACCCTCGCTGCCTGCCTAGGCCAGAGTGGACACATCTCACGGTCAGTCAAATCAGTCGCTACCACTGAAGTTGAGGAAGTCAAAGGTGAGATGGAAAAGAATAGAGCAGAGGTCGGTCACTGTTCAAGAGTCTTGAAACTGGTCATCAACTGCTTAAACAGTACTTCCTCAGATACACTGACTGTACAAAACATTAAGAACACTGTCCTAATATTGAGTTGCCCACAGGGATGCTGACCCATGTTGACACCAATGTTTCCCACAGGGATGCTCACCCATGTTGACACCAATGTTTCCCACAGGGATGCTGGCCCATGTTGACACCAATGTTTCCCACAGTTGTGTCAAATTTGCTGGATGTCCTTTGGGTGGTGGACCATTCTTGAAACACACAGGAAACTGTTGAGCGTGAAAAACCCAGCAGCGTTGCAGTTCTTGACACAAACCGGTGCGCCTGGCACAACACATACACAATCCATGTTCAATTGTCTCAAAGCTTAAAAATCCTTCTATAACCTGTCTCCTTGTTGCATTATGTACTCAATAGAAGATTGTAGGTCACATGTCTTATGGGATTATAAAAACACATACTGTACTGTATCTAGTGGTACCTGAGTACAGCTAATGTACATAGGCCTGTGGTCAATATCACAAATCTTATTCAGGTCTTCTCTCAAATAAGTATTTTAGTCGTTACAAAATTGCTTTATGACAGGTAAACAATCTGAAAACCACTCTTAATTTACTCAATGCTATTCCTAGAAAAGGTGGTTTTATCTCCTGCTAATATGATTGGAAAGAGACCGGATTAATGAAAAGATCCAGATAACGCCCGTTGTAAAAGTTCTGACTGGTGTGTACTCATCTTTTAGCAAACAGAGGCAGAGCTGTTCTCACTGTCTAAACTTTGCCCATGGTTTTATGGAAGCCCAATATAACCACTGAGCAATTATGTCATGAGGAGAAAACAAATATTTCTCCGTCTTTATGACATTGCTTTCATATCCGTCAAAAGGCTTTTGTGTAAACCAATTCTTGCAGTGATACAGCTACACTGTGACAGTAACCTAAATTAGTGACGTCACGTACAGTACATATCATTATACATTTACAAAGCTAGAAATGTGAGGATACTGCTTGAATTAATTTTTCAAATACCAACCTAGACATGGAAAGAGAGCTGAAATACCAACATAGAGATATAAAGAGAGCTGAAATACCAACATAGAGATATAAAGAGAGCTGAAATACCAACATAGAGATATAAAGAGAGCTGAAATACCAACATAGAGATATAAAGAGAGCTGAAATACCAACATAGAGATATAAAGAGAGCTGAAATTCCAACATAGAGATAAAATAGGGAATCAAATGAATTGTTTAGACCTATGCAGGATGGCTTGTATGAGTTCCATCAACCTTGGTCTTCTCTCCCAGTCTGCACCTTCCAGTTCCTTGGTGTTGTAGAATCTGAGATTGCTTTGTATTATCTGGGCACAGTGCAGGTTGGTCCTAAAACTTCTGCCAAGGCTAAGTTTAAACTGTTAGCCTGTTATATGACTCGCAAGTCCTGTCACAAGCCTGGCTATTGCCAGTAGATTTGAAGGACAACTGCTTATGACTGCACTATTCTAGCCTTATGTTGGTTTCAGTTCTCAGGCAGTATAACACTTGTCAAAAGTCAGACAAAGCAACATTGATCCCTAACAATTAGAGCTTTATCATTAACCATGAAAGCAACGAAAGCTACGCATTGTTTGATCACTTGTGACATTTTACAGGTAATTGTTGTGGAATAAATGGCCATTTTCCTGTAACAAACTGTAACAAACACGGTTAGGTTCTTAGTTTTTGAAAACAACATTTGGTGCAAGGTAATATGTACATGTTTTTTGGTTCCCCATGAATGCCACTGTGATGTTAAGTGTTGCTTGGTAAATAACAGTTGGAACAGCGTATCACAAAGCCTTGCAGCTCAATAATCTCACACAATCAATGCTGAGCTTCAGAGCGCAGAAGTGGACAATCAACTGACTTCTCAATTATTTAGACCCCATCCCATCCCCTCCCCTCGGTCCTAATGGAATTCTGCCTAATCTCCCAACATTCCCTATGGAATTCCAAACGGACACTCCCAATACCATTCCCACTGTCATAAGAACGACAGGCCTAATAAAGTTTCCATTGACAGAGGGAATGTAAATTAGTTGATATTAGTATGAGGTGACCCCTGGTGGGTCACACACACAGACCCATGTCATGTAATTGACCTGATAACTGGTGACAACGCCCAAAGATATATGTGGGTGGCCTCTGCTATTGTCATCTATCACTTGATGCTATCTCATAAACTTCAATCTGTGATTTGTCAGAAGGTCACCAAGTCCATTATTGCTCCATATTACTTCATAATGCTTCATAATGCGTATGATACTTGTCTATTTGTGGAGATGAGGGCATTGACCCCTCTGAATCCCATGCCAGACGGTGTCAGTCATTCACCAATGAAACTCTAGAAAAGGTCTCCTGTGAAGATTTCAGACAGCATCCATTGAATGACTGTAGATGATCAATCCCGCTCAAGGACATTCATAAGGCTATATTCTTCAATGCATTTCACATTCATATTTACATTCCAGACATCACAGTCAAACCCAGTCCTTCTGTACAGGTATTGGCACTGCATTCTAAACCATTAAAAAAACTGAGCCATAACTTCTCACTACAGTCAACCAGAGCTAAGGAGATACCTCTCCAAAACAAAACTATGACTGCATTTATACAGGCAGTCACATTCTGATCTTTTGCCACTAATTGTTTTTTTGACCAATCAGATCAGATCTTTTACCACTAATTGGTCTTTTGACCAATCAGATCAGATCTTCCGCCAATAATTGGGCAAAATATCAAAATTGGGCTGCCTGGGTAAACGCTGCCTGAGTGTCTAACAATAGATTCCAGATGTGAGCGAATAGGAGAAACTTGCTTGTTTGAAAGTAATGCATATCCTTTGTTAACAATGGGTTTAAAGCATTGCATTGATGGTTCAGGTATGCTGTGCCTCTACAGAATGATGAACCTACACGACCTATTACGAACTAATCAAAATGGCTCCAACCACATCCAATTAACACAAGTCTAGTTAGTTAAGAGCTCATTTCAAACCATTTAAAGGTTCGTATTTCATGCATCCCTAGTATTGGATAATCGTGCTCTGAAGGGCTCCGTTGGGAAATGGCACATTCTGGGAAAGTGTTGAGGTTAATAGTAGCATTGGTAAAGTGGGCCTTTTGTTTGCGTGCCAGGTTAAAGAAGATGGATGCTGTGATTTAAGGGCCAGTGCCATTAAACCTAGCCAGAATGACCTCTCTAGTTTGGGCTCCTGAATGGAACTAATTACCTAGCGAAGAAGTCAATCCACTTTACGTTAGCTGTGTTAGTATTCCTGTCAATAATGTATTTCCTTGCTTTTACTTGATACTTCAAATCGTCATGCGTGGCCTAACCTCAAATTGCAGTTATTTTCCATACTCCATCTCTTTTTGGAATTTTTACAGACAATGATGGATCTAGCAGAACAATAGATATATTCAATCGAATGTGAAACTAGTCAAAGGCAGGTCATAGTACCGAACCGTGTACATTTCCTTAGGGTACAGTTACGTTACTTCTGTTTCTTATGTATAATATCTTCCGCCTCCTGTCTGTCTAATCCCTTTACCAAAAGCTCAACTCTGATTCAAAACACAAGCATGTCACATCATAGGTGTTCTGTTGTTTCATAATCAGTCACTACTCCAGTTTGTGGCTGTAGTTGCTTGGCAATTCATAAAAATACATCATTTCAGCTCACACAGCTCAGACAAGCTCCGCCACAGGTCTGCACTCTGCACACAACTACCAGCTGCTGACAAACATGTTTCAGGCCTACCTGGTATAATTGAATCGCATGTATACGAAAAGGGTCATGGGTCAGAACAGTGAAACCATTGCTAGTGCTCTAATACTCTGGTAACATAGCTGCAGACAGGTGACAGCCATCTTTAATGTTTATGACAGAGCTTCCCTCCCTCTACCTCTGGTGATGTCATCAGGGACCTGATGTTATTAATAAATCATGCAAGGCTTTGGGAGCTTGGGTTTCAACGCGTGTTCATTCCTAAAATAATCCACAGGGTTTCAATGATCTCAGCAGAGAGAGAGCACACTTTCTAAAACAATAAACTAATCAACGTCGGAAACCAAGGAAACAACTCGCCTTACAGGGCACCGAGGGGCCAATCGGGCCTCACGCATTGACAGACAGTCTAATGGGCATCGCCGGTTGGTCCTCTTTTAACTGGTGAGTGTGAGGTACATCCAGATACAGTTAGGAATGAATCCTACCTTGACACAGTATGTATTTATGAGTTAGACATAAATCATTGTCTCAATGTCAATGGGACATTTGGATGGAAATATGAGTTTCTCGCCAACAGATCTGAGATTATGATTCAGCTTAATAGTCAGTGTCATCACTAACAGATCCGATTAAAATATGAAATTCACTTTATTCAGAGCATAAAAGCTAGCTTTTGCCACTCTTTTTTTTAAAACTTAGTCTAGTATTAGACATTTTGACTAAAATATAATTGTTAATATTTTTTTCATTTGAATAATGATTTAGTCTATTGTCAAAATTACAAAAACAATGGGTCATTTTATCCAACTAAATGGCCTTTCATTTTATCCAACTAAATGGCCTTTCATTTTATCCAACTAAATGGCCTTTCATTTTATCCAACTAAATGGCCTTTCATTTTATCCAACTAAATGGCCTTTTATTTTATTCCCATGTTCCATTTGTATTGCCTCATTAACCTATAGGAAACATCAGGCACCGACTTCCATAACTTGTCCTACCATCCTGTATAACATCCTGTTCTCTTCCCAACAGCAGATATATGCTGCTGATTCCTAATTCAGCCTACATAGATATTGCAAAATTATGAGAGAGAGACAGAGAGAAAGAGAGACAGAGAGAGAGAGAGAGAGGGGATGCACCTCGTTCACCTCAACGTTCCCCAGACACCACAGACACATTCATGTCCACAAGTAGAAGGGGGGGTTAATGACTGCTTCACCCAGTGATGTAGTCGAGTCAGTAAACCTTCAGTCCCAAGTCTCCTGTGCTTGAGTCCAAGTCTGAGTCCCAGTGCTCGAGTCCTGGTCCAAGTGATCAAGTCTGAGTCACTGGGTCCACATTAACTCAAAATAAACGTATTTACCCAGTCAGATATAGTGTAGTGATGAGAAGTTATTTACCCAGTCAGATATAGTGTAGTGATGAGGAGTTATTTACCAGTCAGATATAGTGTAGTGGTAAGAGGAGTTATTTACCAGTCAGATATAGTGTAGTGATGAGGAGTTATTTACCAGTCAGATATAGTGTAGTGATGAGGAGTTATTTACCCAGTCAGATATAGTGTAGTGATGAGGAGTTATTTACCAGTCAGATATAGTGTAGTGGTAAGAGGAGTTATTTACCAGTCAGATATAGTGTAGTGATGAGGAGTTATTTACCAGTCAGATATAGTGTAGTGATGAGGAGTTATTTACCAGTCAGATATAGTGTAGTGGTAAGAGGAGTTATTTACCAGTCAGATATAGTGTAGTGGTAAGAGGAGTTATTTACCAGTCAGATATAGTCTAGTGGTAAGAGGAGTTATTTACCAGTCAGATATAGTGTAGTGATGAGGAGTTATTTACCCAGTCAGATATAGTGTAGTGATGAGGAGTTATTTACCAGTCAGATATAGTGTAGTGGTAAGAGGAGTTATTTACCAGTCAGATATAGTGTAGTGGTAAGAGGAGTTATTTACCAGTCAGATATAGTGTAGTGATGAGGAGTTATTTACCAGTCAGATATAGTGTAGTGGTAAGAGGAGTTATTTACCAGTCAGATATAGTGTAGTGGTAAGAGGAGTTATTTACCAGTCAGATATAGTGTAGTGATGAGGAGTTATTTACCAGTCAGATATAGTGTAGTGGTAAGAGGAGTTATTTACCAGTCAGATATAGTGTAGTGATGAGGAGTTATTTACCAGTCAGATATAGTGTGGTGGTAAGAGGAGTTATTTACCAGTCAGATATAGTGTAGTGGTAAGAGGAGTTATTTACCAGTCAGATATAGTGTAGTGATGAGGAGTTATTTACCAGTCAGATATAGTGTAGTGATGAGGAGTTATTTACCAGTCAGATATATTGTAGTGATGAGGAGTTATTTACCAGTCAGATATAGTGTAGTGATGAGAAGTTATTTACCCAGTCAGATATAGTGTAGTGATGAGGGGTTATTTACCAGTCAGATATAGTGTAGTGATGAGGAGTTATTTACCAGTCAGATATAGTGTAGTGATGAGGAGTTATTTACCCAGTCAGATATAGTGTAGTGATGAGGAGTTATTTACCAGTCAGATATAGTGTAGTGGTAAGAGGAGTTATTTACCAGTCAGATATAGTGTAGTGATGAGG
This sequence comes from Thymallus thymallus, assembly GCA_023634145.1. Classification (NCBI taxonomy): domain Eukaryota; kingdom Metazoa; phylum Chordata; class Actinopteri; order Salmoniformes; family Salmonidae; genus Thymallus; species Thymallus thymallus. Next base: position 3,514,226 of record CM042403.1, on the reverse strand, counting down.
AGTTATTTACCAGTCAGATATAGTGTAGTGGTAAGAGGAGTTATTTACCAGTCAGATATAGTGTAGTGGTAAGAGGAGTTATTTACCAGTCAGATATAGTGTAGTGATGAGGAGTTATTTACCAGTCAGATATAGTGTAGTGATGAGGAGTTATTTACCAGTCAGATATAGTGTAGTGGTAAGAGGAGTTATTTACCAGTCAGATATAGTGTAGTGATGAGGAGTTATTTACCAGTCAGATATAGTGTAGTGATGAGGAGTTATTTACCAGTCAGATATAGTGTAGTGATGAGGAGTTATTTACCAGTCAGATATAGTGTAGTGGTAAGAGGAGTTATTTACCAGTCAGATATAGTGTAGTGATGAGGAGTTATTTACCCAGTCAGATATAGTGTAGTGATGAGGAGTTATTTACCAGTCAGATATAGTGTAGTGGTAAGAGGAGTTATTTACCAGTCAGATATAGTGTAGTGATGAGGAGTTATTTACCAGTCAGATATAGTGTAGTGGTAAGAGGAGTTATTTACCAGTCAGATATAGTGTAGTGGTAAGAGGAGTTATTTACCAGTCAGATATAGTGTAGTGGTAAGAGGAGTTATTTACCAGTCAGATATAGTGTAGTGGTAAGAGGAGTTATTTACCAGTCAGATATAGTGTAGTGATGAGGAGTTATTTACCAGTCAGATATAGTGTAGTGGTAAGAGGAGTTATTTACCAGTCAGATATAGTGTAGTGGTAAGAGGAGTTATTTACCAGTCAGATATAGTGTAGTGATGAGGAGTTATTTACCAGTCAGATATAGTGTAGTGATGAGGAGTTATTTACCAGTCAGATATAGTGTAGTGGTAAGAGGAGTTATTTACCAGTCAGATATAGTGTAGTGGTAAGAGGAGTTATTTACCAGTCAGATATAGTGTAGTGATGAGGAGTTATTTACCAGTCAGATATAGTGTAGTGGTAAGAGGAGTTATTTACCAGTCAGATATAGTGTAGTGGTAAGAGGAGTTATTTACCAGTCAGATATAGTGTAGTGATGAGGAGTTATTTACCCAGTCAGATATAGTGTAGTATATCACCAGGCTGTCCTTCCCACTGCTGAAAGGAACTGCGCTGAGCATCTCTGCTGCTAATTTAATTGTGCTTATAACTGAAAAGTTCTCATTCTCTCCAAAGACTCTCGTCCAGTTCACTTAGTAGTCAGATTTTAGTCAGAGAACTTTGTCTCGTCTCGATTCAGTCAACTGAAAGGAAAATAAGATAATTTCTTCTGGGGCTTTTGAGTCATGTTATAGTCTCTTCAATTGCCACTGAAAAATAGGTGTTTGACGAATATTTTGTCACTCTTTTTGTTGACAAAATTAACTCTCTAGTTATGTCCTAAAATGTTTATATCTGTCTTATATGACAGCTAGGTTTTCTGACAGGCCAGTGAAACCCTCCATCATGGACTTGCATTTGAGCAGATGCCCCATCTTTTCATAGCGTTGCACTTTTTTCCAGTAGCTCATATCTATAAAGCCTCTCGTCAATCCAATTGGCCACTCCAACCCCCCAGTAGCATCATTAGAGGGTGAAGATTACCAGACTGTTAAATCAAGACAGACCTACTTCGTAATCCGTTTTACACCCGAGGATCCTGTTAACGCCATCAATGGATATACTGTAGGATCTACTAGGGACTGGTATTGGGTTTTATTAGATGAAATAATGGTAGTGGATCCTCTGTCTCTTATGAAGGTGTAGGCTAACAGTGATTCCAGTGGAACGTACTTTGCTCCATTCATCTTTCCCTCGATCCTGACTAGTCTCCCAGTCCCTGCCGCTGAAAAAACATCCCCATAGTATTATGCTGCCACCACCATGCTTCACCGTAGGGTTGGTGCCAGGTTTCCTCCAGACGTGACGCTTGGCATTCAGGCCAAAGGGTTCAATCTTGGTTTCAACACACCAGAGAATTTTGTTTGTCATGGTCTGAGAGTCCTTTAGGTGCCTTTTGGAAAACTCCAAAGGGGTTGTCATGTGCCTTTTCCTGAGGAGTTGCTTCCGTCTGACCACTCTACCATAAAGGCTTGATTGGTGGAGTGCTGCAAAGATGGTTGTCCTTCTGGAAAGATCTCCCATTTCCACAGAGGAACACTGGAGCTCTTTCAGAGTGACCATCGGACAACCATCTTTGCAGCACTCCACCAATCAGGCAATTATTTGTAAGGTCCCTCAGTCCAGCAGTGAATTTCAAGCACAGATTCAACCACAAAGACCAGAGAGGTTTTCCAATACCTCCCAAAGAAGGGCACCTATTGGTAGATGGGTAAAAAAAGGCATTGAATTTCCGTTTGAGCATGGTGAAGTTATTAATAAGGCTTTGGATGATGTATCAATACACCAAGTCACTACAAAGATACAGGTGTCCTTCCTAATGCATTTGAGGGAGAGGAAGGAAACTGCTCAAGTATTTCACCATGAGGCCAATGGTGAATTTAAACCAGTTACAGACATAAATAGCTCTGATAGGAGAAAAGCAGGAGCTCACCGGAGCTGAGTACCGGCACCTTACACTTTCTACTGCTTGACTTCCTGTTCCTCTTATAGAATATCAGCTCAAAAGTATTGAGGAGCTCCTGCACGGAAATGTAAACAGTACACATTGCTCTATTTCAGTCCAAGCCCGAGTGAGAAGAAATAAGCCTGTACAGAATAAAAAATATTCAAAAACATACATCGTGTATGGCACTAAGTAACAAGTATTACTGCAAAACATGTGGCAAAGAAATTAACTTTTTGTCCTGAGTACAAAGCAATATGTTTGGGGCAAATACAACACAACACATACAATCAAGGTTTGCAAATCTCTTAGAGACTTAGAAGTCAATGGGTGTGAATATTTTCTGAAGGAACTGTATGTGAATTAGAGATTGGCACAGTCTGACCGTTGGATGCCTTTCTATCTGATTTTTCTAGATAATCTTGTCACTGGACCTGCTATCACTTCATGTTCGCATGTGCTGTGGATGTCCCCAGGATGTCGGGTGATGCCTTCAAAACTGGCCACTAGGGGCAATGGTGAACGCTATTACAATCAAGTAGGCTTGCGGTTTGTTAGGGTGTTGGGGATGGCGGATGGGCGTAAACCGCGTTCAATGTGTGTGTGACATTACACACAGGCTGTCTGTTCAAAACATCTATTTGAGGTACATTGCCCAGGGAGCCTGTGAGACTATATAAATGGAGCCTGATTATTTTTAAGCTGTGTATACATGGACATGGTCATTGCTAGAGCAAACCATGTCAGTTTTCTGGCAAGTAGAGAACTGTGTGTCAGCGGCTCCACAGAGAGACTCTGGTTTTCTGGCAAGTAGAGAACTGTGTGTCAGCGGCTCCACAGAGAGACTCTGGTTTTCTGGCAAGTAGAGAACTGTGTGTCAGCGGCTCCACAGAGAGACTCTGGTTTTCTGGCAAGTAGAGAACTGTGTGTCAGCGGCTCCACAGAGAGACTCTGGTTTTCTGGCAAGTAGTGAACTGTGTGTCAGCGGCTCCACAGAGAGACTCTGGTTTTCTGGCAAGTAGTGAACTGTGTGTCAGCGGCTCCACAGAGAGACTCTGGTTTTCTGGCAAGTAGAGAACTGTGTGTCAGCGGCTCCACAGAGAGACTCTGGTTTTCTGGCAAGTAGAGAACTGTGTGTCAGCGGCTCCACAGAGAGACTCTGGAGTCAAACACAGTGTTGGGATGTAGACACCTGACACACTAATTTTGATAAAATGGTATGGGTTTATATTTTATTTTGATAAAATTAAATATTTGTGTGTGTGTACTGTACGTGTGTGAGTGTGAAATGTGTACTGTATATGCAGTGGGGTCTGGAATTATTGGATCCCTTGATGAAGATGAACAAAAAAAGACTATAAAATAAATAATACAAATACTAAGCTATATTGTATGCTGATTTTGATTTAAATATAAAGTATTATTTTATACAATTGCTCAGAGAAAGAGATTTTGTTTAACAAGTTACAAAACAAAATCTCGAAAAAAAAATAGGGGTAAAAAATATTGGATCCCCTGTTTTCAATACTCTAGCACCCTCACCTTGCAAGGATAACGACACTGAGTCTTTTTCTAAAACATAATGATATTGTAGAACACATTGGAGGGAATCTTAGACCATTCCTCCATACAGAATCCTTCCAGATCCTTGATTTCCTTTGTCTATCACTTGATATCCCTCGTCTACACTTGATATCCTTTGTCTACACTTGATATCCTTTGTCTACACTTGATTTCCTTCGTCTACACTTGATATCCTTCGTCTACACTTGATATCCTTCGTCTACACTTGATATCCTTCGTCTACACTTGATTTCCTTCGTCTACACTTGATTTCCTTTGTCTACATGGACTGCCCTATACAATTCAAACCACAGGTTTCAATGGGGTTCAAGTCCCCTATATTATTATTTTGTATTAGGATACTTTTTTGGAGTATATGATATAATAAAGGATGTTGTATTTTTTATTTTATAGTATTTTTGCTTTTCTCATCTTTATCAAGGGATCCAATAATTACGGATCCCACTGTATGTGTGTGAAAGGGGCTACTCTCTCATAGCCAGGGTCCCAATTTGGTACCCTATTCCCCATATAGTGCACTACTTTTCACCAGGGCCCATAGGGTGCCATTTGGAACACAGACAGATCTTGTCTGAATTACTGTGGAGCAGCAGCTTCTTAGCCCTCTCAGAGCTTGCACTCAGCAAGAGGAAGATGTCCCAAGGCGTTTTCCACGGTGAAAAGTTAGCAGCCATCTTTGATGGTTAACCTCTGCTGACCCTTATCTAAAGGCTGGCCCAGGCTCCCACAGCATGTCGCTCCTGCTTCTCATTACACTGCAGTCCAATGTGTTGGGGAGGGGGGGGGGGTCAATCTTGAACATGGCAACCTGGCCATGAGGTTTACCAAGCTGCATTGCCATGTTTGAAAGCGTTAGATTCAATCCCACCTATTCAAAGACAGAAAGTAGGCGGGGATTAGGTCCTTAGGTTTACTGATACCAATAGCGCAACAGTGAAGTGATTCCAAAAGATGGTGTAAGGTGAACTTTATCAATGGTTCCTTAGACTGCTGCAGTCATTCTACCACATTAGCAGTGTCCCAGACTTTGCCAGGCTAACAAGATGATGATAATCACCTCAAGAGGTCCTCCTCCAAGTAACAAAATAATCTCTTGGCTGACGTCTGGCCAACTAATGAACAGTTAAGGGATTCCAGCGCCTAGCCTCATGCTTGATGGTTTGAGTCCATTGTGCCAGATGTTAGTTAGTGTATAAAGATAGACTCAGTGTGAAACCAAGTAGAGAACTCCAAAGTGAGGGACCTAGTCTTTCTGGTGGATGAGTCCTGGCTCTGTGTTGGAGAGCTGGAGACAGTGATGCGAACAGGAGACAGAGATGCATGAGCATAGAGTCCATTAGCTTTCAGACGGACCTAGAGCATAGAATCTCTGTGAAGGCCATTGATACTCATCCTCCACATTGCTCTGAATGTGTGTGTGTGTGTGTGTGTGTCTGTGTGTGTGTGTGTGTGTGTGCGCGCGCGCGTGTGTGTGTATGTGTGTGTGTGTGTGTCTCTGTGTGTGTGTGTGTGTGTGTGTGTGTGTGTGTGTGTGTGTGTGTGTGTGTGTGTGTGTGTGTGCATGCGTGCTTGTGTGTGTGTGTCTGTGTATGTGTGTCAATCATCCCCACTCTTCTCTCAATGCATATAGCGCTTCCACCAAAGCAGAATGGAGTGCATAAACACTAGCCTCAGGCCTATCCTCCCATAAACACTAGCCTCAGGCCTATCCTCCCATAAACACTAGCCTCAGGCCTATCCTCCCATAAACACTAGCCTCAGGCCTATCCTCCCATAAACAGTAGCCTCAGGCCTATCCTCCCATAAACACTAGCCTCAGGCCTATCCTCCCATAAACACTAGCCTCAGGCCTATCCTCCCATAAACACTAGCCTCAGGCCTATCCTCCCATAAACAGTAGCCTCAGGCCTATCCTCCCATAAACACTAGCCTCAGGCCTATCCTCCCATAAACAGTAGCCTCAGGCCTATCCTCCCATAAACACTAGCCTCAGGCCTATCCTCCCATAAACAGTAGCCTCAGGCCTATCCTCCCATAAACAGTAGCCTCAGGCCTATCCTCCCATAAACAGTAGCCTCAGGCCTATCCTCCCATAAACACTAGCCTCAGGCCTATCCTCCCATAAACACTAGCCTCAGGCCTATCCTCCCATAAACACTAGCCTCAGGCCTATCCTCCCATAAACACTAGCCTCAGGCCTATCCTCCCATAAACACTAGCCTCAGGCCTATCCTCCCATAAACACTAGCCTCAGGCCTATCCTCCCATAAACAGTAGCCTCAGGCCTATCCTCACATAAACACTAGCCTCAGGCCTATCCTCCCATAAACAGTAGCCTCAGGCCTATCCTCCCATAAACAGTAGCCTCAGGCCTATCCTCCCATAAACACTAGCCTCAGGCCTATCCTCCCATAAACACTAGCCTCAGGCCTATCCTCCCATAAACACTAGCCTCAGGCCTATCCTCCCATAAACACTAGCCTCAGGCCTATCCTCCCATAAACAGTAGCCTCAGGCCTATCCTCCCATAAACACTAGCCTCAGGCCTATCCTCCCATAAACACTAGCCTCAGGCCTATCCTCCCATAAACAGTAGCCTCAAGCCTATCCTCCCATAAACAGTAGCCTCAGGCCTATCCTCCCATAAACAGTAGCCTCAGGCCTATCCTCCCATAAACACTAGCCTCAGGCCTATCCTCCCATAAACACTAGCCTCAGGCCTATCCTCCCATAAACACTAGCCTCAGGCCTATCCTCCCATAAACACTAGCCTCAGGCCTATCCTCCAATAAACAGTAGCCTCAGACCTATCCTCCCATAAACAGTAGCCTCAGGCCTATCCTCCCATAAACAGTAGCCTCAGGCCTATCCTCCCATAAACAGTAGCCTCAGACCTATCCTCCCATAAACAGTAGCCTCAGGCTTATCCTCCCATAAACAGTAGCCTCAGACCTATCCTCCCATAAACAGTAGCCTCAGGCTTATCCTCCCATAAACAGTAGCCTCAGGCCTATCCTCCCATAAACACTAGCCTCAGGCCTATCCTCCCATAAACACTAGCCTCAGGCCTATCCTCCCATAAACACTAGCCTCAGGCCTATCCTCCAATAAACAGTAGCCTCAGACCTATCCTCCCATAAATAGTAGCCTCAGGCCTATCCTCCCATAAACAGTAGCCTCAGGCCTATCCTCCCATAAACAGTAGCCTCAGACCTATCCTCCCATAAACAGTAGCCTCAGGCTTATCCTCCCATAAACAGTAGCCTCAGACCTAACCTCCCATAAAAAGTAGGGGTAAAAAATATACAGGACCTCTGTCCCTCATCTGTGTCTCATTCATCTCCTCTTGTTCCAGCAGTGGTGTGTGTGAGTGTGTGTGTGTAAGAGTGTGTGTGTGTGTGTGTGTGTGTGTGTGTGTGTGTGTGTGCGTGCGTGCGTGCGTGCGTGTGAATATAAATATGAATAATTGTGATTTCACGTAATATGTTGTTTGTACTGTCATGTTAAACAGATAATTACAGTAGGCTATAACCCATCACAATCAGTTCTGTTATCTTATAATACTTTTAAGTACACCAGCTTTTTATTGTTTAACAAAAATATGTTTGAACAAAATCAGAAATGGTGTAACCATCAAGGTCAATCAATTAATGATTGACATTAACATGTCATTACCTTATTTAAATGGTAAAGTGGAACAATAAACACCACCCATAGGATATTGATAAAGAATAGGATAATATTTTTTTCTTTATATGTAGATTTGATCAAGTTTCAAATTAGAATTTAGAGAAGGTTAAGCACTACAATTCACATGTAATCCACATTTAATGTGGATTTTTGTAATCATTTTATTTTGCTCATGTTATTAACTGTTTGTAATAGATAGCCTTTGATAAAAAAAATAAAAAAAATAATGAAATACGGTGAGGCATAGACTAGGCTACACACCAAAAGAGGATACATTGACGGTCATCCAACTGTAATTGTGTATAATTTAATAAAATGTAAGTTGATCTAGTTGCAAAATGTATGATATTATCCTAGCCGACACATAAATAAGTCAGTCACTTTTATGAAGCCTGTTGCTGGCGGCCCTTACTCCCTTCCCTTGACACTTCTTTCAAACCGAGAATGTTAATAACCAAATTCCGGACGGGGTGGTTCTCGGCTCCATGGAGATTCTCATGTTAAAGCCCTATCGACTGGAGCCATCGCAAAATGTTAGTCGAATTATCACTTCAAAATACTAAGTTTCAATGAGTAGCTACTTTTCAACACATATGCAGTTGTTGTGACAGCAGCCATCACAAAATGCTGCCTTCTCCGCCTCGCCCACACATTCGACATCTCTGACTTCAATTAAACGCCAATTAAAATGTCAGGCAGGTGAGAAGAGCGAGGTTTTATCGAGGTTAGACTAATATTTCATTACTCACGGTGTGCAGCCAGTAGCTTATTTTAAACAGATCCCATTTTGAGTCCTTTAAACCCGCGTAATCTCATTTATATTTGTGTAGGCTATTTTTGTTAGAGGGCCCGTTTGCAGTCTAACTGCATTTCGTAAAATTAAAACCGGGCATCAGCAAAGGCAGGCTATTTTATCATTCTGGTGTTAGTCTATTATTTAGATTTTAACCTCCTGTCTGAACTATAGCCTGTATTTCATGTTTATGGCAAGGACAAAACCGCGAGGTTTTATATAATTTATGTAGGCCTAGACTATAATATCACATTAGTGACTATATGCTTTTGATTTTAATTCGTTCGATTCATGCGTTTATGGGCCTAAAATAAATAAGCATTAAACAAAGCCTAAACATTTGGAGTAATTTGAGGGAGTGATCTTGGAAATAGAATATACAATCTGTTGTGATAGTAGGCTACAGCTATTAGACCTTTCATATCTTTCATTAAATTTCTTCAAAACTTTGCTATTAAAATTGGAGTCATATTATGAATGTAGGCCGAATGGATATTCATCACGCTTGCCCCACAGATAAGAATTTATTTCCAGATTCCTATGTTCGGTAGTATTGAGGCAATATGTGATTGATTGATTGATTGATTGATACTATGGAATATTCTATAGCGTATCCCAACTATGGCAAGAGTCTTCGGTCGTCTCCTCCTGTTTAACAGCGCCATCTACAAGCTAAATCGTGTAACTCACATAATGGTCTATGATAGTTACTTGAGTCTCAAACTTTAGCCTTACATTCTAATCATTTAGCAGACGCAGAGCGACTTACAGTATTGAGTGCATACATTTGTAGGCTTTTTTTGTTTAGCCTACATTAGCCCTCGGCTATGAGGGATTCACAGATTATTTTGATTTCTAATTGATTTACAATAAAGTCACAACAAGAAACATTTAGTAACCTTCATTATTAAATATGCATTTTTCCTGTGTTATGACTTGTTTTGCCTGTAGAAAACATAGTCTTGTAGGCCGATCTGGAGAAAATAATGTCTAATGTGCCAAAATCACCCAAGTTGATATGTTGCTTTCTTTGGGACTCGCAACATGATATGAGTGACACCGGGCTACTTTTCACGTCTAAGCATTTTTTTTTTTTTTCTTTTAAACACCGTCCTTGTAGACTAGCCCAACGTCTGGTTAGAGTTGGCCTAACGTCGACGCTTACACCTGCTTCTAATTTCAAGATGCTATCAGTCTACTCGTTGATACAGCCTGTCATCCTTGTGGCTGCAGGGGAGAAAAGCCATTTGACATGCGGTTGATGAGTGGACAAACCGCCAGGTGACATTAAGCCAGTTTAAGGTGTAGGAGCTTGGTGTACAGTACTTTCAGAAAGTATTAAATACCCCTTGACTTATTCCACATTTTGTTGTGTTACAGCCTGAATTCAAAAGTGATTACATAAATCACTTTTACATAAATCCATCTACACACAATACTTCATAATGACAAAGTGAAATATGTTTTTAGACATTTTTGCAAATTTATTGAAAATGAAATACAGAAATATCTCCTTTACATAAGTATTCACACCCCTGAGTCAATACATGTTTGAATCACCTTTGTCAGCGATTACAGATGTGAGTAAGTCTCTTAAGAGACTTGCACACCTGAATAATTATTGACTCAAGACATTTCAGCTTTCCATTTTTTTTATTAATTTGTAAACATTTGTAAAAACAGAATTCCACTTTGAAATCATGGGGTATTGTGTGTGGGCCAATGACACACATTCTCAATTTGAACACACATGAAACACAAATATTTATTCTGAGAAATGTTTCTTCATGAACCGAAAAAATATAGATTGATGCAATATTGTAATTAATGAATGAAGACAGCTTACTATAGTATATGCTCAGCAATATAGCCTATAAACAAAGTGATTTGCATATTTGGTTTTCTGTCATTTCAGTGAAATATTGAATATAAATATTCAAAACAAAACAGGTTTAATAAGCCAACTCAAAATAACCATATTCGTTACGGGAACAAGGGAATTGATGATTGATTGATTTACTAACCTCTTAAAACTTGCTGTCATTCCAATTACCTAACATTACTTTGACAGGGTACAAAATTAAGTGGAACACTTGCCCTCTCTCTCATTCTCCTCTCTGTCCCTCTGAACAAAAACCTACACTGAGACGCCTGATTTAAGGCATCACAAATGTATTCGGAGCGCTCCGGGATCCCTCGCTCCTGACAAAAGGAGAGATAGAAACTGGTGGGAGAAGGAGGAGAAATTTGCCTTGTCGGATCCACAGCCTACATCCCCCTCTCAGCTGTAGGCCTTGTCGGATCCACAGCCTACATCCCCCTCTCAGCTGTAGGCCTTGTCGGATCCACAGCCTACATCCCCCTCTCAGCTGTAGGCCTTGTCGGATCCACAGCCTACATCCCCCTCTCAGCTGTAGGCCTTGTCGGATTCACAGCCTACATCCCCCTCTCAGCTGTAGGCCTTGTCGGATCCACAGCCTACATCCCCCTCTCAGCTGTAGGCCTTGTCGGATCCACAGCCTACATCCCCCTCTCAGCTGTAGGCCTTGTCGGATCCACAGCCTACATCCCCCTCTCAGCTGTAGGCCTTGTCGGATTCCCAGCCTAAATTCCAACGGCTGACCTGGAGTCTGAGTCCCTGCATGTGGCCTCCAGTCTGTCTATGAAGGCATGATGGACGCTCGGTTGTTAGTTTGAGACCAGACATTGGAGGGGTAGTGGGGGGTGTAGGGGGGAAATGTAGTCTAGAGACACTTTGGTGACTCTTACTACATTTCTGACCTCCCAAAGCTTCAGGAATGTCTAGCCCACCTCCTGTGTGTCCCACGCTCATGCCGGTAGCACGTTGCCACGGTTATCTCCAAAATATGCTCCAACCCAATAACATTGATCAGGTCTCCCCAGAGCGGTCAGAGAGAAATATCTAGCTCCCAGAGTTCATGGTGAGGCCAAAGGTAATGCAGCTCCTTTTCTCTCTGCTGGGACAGATAAGCTTATTCTGAGACAGGACAGGATTTGGAGACTGTTTGGCCCCAGGTGGCTGCATCATGGATTCTGTGTTTCCTAGTGCCAAGTAGATGTCAAGTGAAACTAGTGTTTGGAATCTCCAGATTCTTAGCTAGATATCAATGTCCATGCTCACATAGACATAGCTCACATAGACCTGTGATGTATAACTGCAGGACCCATAAACCAATGCACTGTGCTTGTAGTGTATGTATGACAGTCAGATTAAAACTATTTATTTGACAGTTTAAAAACACAATACAACCACACGTGGATACAATGCTTTTAAACTCATTGAGGATAACACAAAAAAGTTCAAACAAATTTCCATTGTGGTCTTCTCTAGTCAGTTGAGGGAGCATGGCTTAGACGGAGGGAGGGAGGGAGCATCAATGGTGCAGGGCAGAGAGCTCTTCATCAGGAGCTCTTCATCAGGGCACCTCACCATGTCCTATTTTTAAGGTTCCTCTGTAACCACTCCCCGGCCGTTGGTTGCTCGTCCTCCACAGCTGAAAGCGTAGCACCCACTTGGGTCCTTCCCCTTGCAGCTGGAAAGGTACAGAAAGCCCACCACACATCGACAGTGGTCTGGAACAGTACCGACGAGCCTCCTGTGTTCAGTGCTCACTGTGCTCATTCTTCGAAAGAAACCAGGAGGTGACACAGAAGACGGTATTATCAACTTTCTGTCTCCTCGTCAATACACCCAATATGTTTATTCCACTGTCTTCTGCATCACTCATATCAGGAAATTACCCCCTCCACATGTCAAGAGACAGACAGTCAATCAAACAGACAATCATGCCATTTTGTCTCAGATGTTAGGGGGGACATTTATAGAATCTCCAATAAATACATGTGAGAGACAGAAGACCAGGAACAGGAAGGAATGCCTTCATAGTCTGTGTCTCTGGGACTCCGGGTGATCTGGGACTCTGGGGGATCTGGTACTCCGGGTGATCTGGTACTCCGGGTGATATGGGACTCAGGGTGATCTGGGACTCAGCATGATATGGTACTCAGGGTGATCACTTATAAGGCTTTAAAGGGATACTTCCCTAGAGTCAGATGAACTTGTGGATACAATTTTTATGTCTCTGCGTGTGGCTTGAGGGAAGTTGCTAACTAGCATTAGCGCAATGACTGGAAGTCTATGGGTATCTGCTAGCTATAAGTTACCCATAGACTTCCAGTCAGTAAACTACCTCTAACTTCCTTCTTAATGGACACAGAGACGTGACAATGGTGATCATGGTGTACATTAAACACATATTTCTAGAGAAAACAGAGCATTTACACTAAATTCTAGGACTACCAATATATTTTCTCATTATCATACAATGTAATAGAGCAGTTGTTTTAATGTAAATTACTATTGAGTATTTATTTAAAATGTTTTTACACATATTGAAGGAATATTGGCTCATTATTTTGCCCATAGGGGTTGGTAATGGCAATGTTATCTCCGGCAAAGCATAGGTGTGTGCCATTGTCAACAGCAGTTGGGTTAGCTATACACATCCTTCAATCATTCCTCTTGAGAAAGATCATCAAAACGTATTAAGAACGATTTAAAAAAAAATGTGTCATGGTTTCTTATGAAATTGGCAAACCTTTCCCAAAGACCTCAAAGGTCAAGGCGTAATACCAAAGTAATTTTTCACTTAAAGCACTTTTGTCTCTTCCCACAAAAGGTTGAATCCCGGGGTTGTGAAGTATGAAGACGTTCCATTTGCTCTATAGTATGTATTGATTGGTTTGTTATTAGCTGGGGGAGAACGTTTAACTCTGGAGGGGGTGAAAGGAGAAGTTATCTGGTATCGACAGGAGGTGTCACGGAGTGCATTCTGCAATAAAGTGCTGATTTGGAAAAGAAAACTGTCAAAGAAAACTGAAAAGTTTCAATAAGGATATAGAGGATCAATAAGGATATAGAGGATCAATAAGGATATAGAGGATCAATAAGGATATAGAGGATCAATAAGGATATAGAGGATCAATAAGGATATAGAGATCAATAAGGATATAGAGATCAATAAGGATATAGAGGATCAATAAGGATATAGAGGATCAATAAGGATATAGAGGATCAATAAGGATATAGAGGATCAATAAGGATGTAGAGGATCAATAAGGATGTGGAGGATCAATAAGGATGTAGAGGATCAATAAGGATGCAGAGGATCAATAAGGATGTAGAGGATCAATAAGGATGTAGAGGATCAATAAGGATGCAGAGGATCAATAAGGATGTAGAGGATCAATAAGGATGTAGAGGATCAATAAGGACGTAGAGGATCAATAAGGATGTAGAGGATCAATAAGGATGTAGAGGATCAATAAGGACGTAGAGGATCAATAAGGATGTAGAGATGCAGATTTGTCTAAAGAATGGGATTGGATTTGTGATAATATTCCACTTATGCTATCTTGTATTCAAGTTATGATTATGGTGATGATTATGGTGTGTTCCTGGGTTGCTGTAACGCCATGCCAACGTCTGTGTGACAAAAACACAAGGTGCAATCTAAAGGTCATTTTACTCCTCAAGTCAGGATCAAATTCTCATTATGTGGGTGTTTATTGAAAAGGCCACGTATCTCTGCATTGATCCAGTGACTCGTGGCGTGATCCATTTGTTTGCCTCTTGTCCTGAGATTGTTTCCATAATCGTTATGACAACATTAAGGTGTGATTGAAAGACGGTGACTGACTTAAATAACATTCTTCTACAAATCGATCATATGACAGAGTGTCATGCTTGATCGATTCCTTTTATCCTTGGCAAGTGTGGGTGTTTGAAATAACATTCAATAATATATTGATGCTTACTGAATTTGACAGGAATAAAATGTATGATTGAATACAGACATTTATACTGTTGGGACAAAACCCATGTCGGCTGAGTACTGAAGCATCCATTATTTAGTTTCTGCAATGCATCATGGGTAGTACTCACCAGGGCATTTGAAGCAGCCATCTTCCCACGGCTATGGCTTTGGAAGACGTTTGCATCCAAGGGGCTACGAAAACAGAGGTAGAGAGAGAGGTTGGATCCGTGGTGCTGTAGCATCAGAGGTAGAGAGAGAGGTTGGATCCGTGGTGCTGTATAATCAGAGGTAGAGAGAGAGGTTGGATCCGTGGTGCTGTATCATCAGAGGTAGAGAGAGAGGTTGGATCCGTGGTGCTGTATCATCAGAGGTAGAGAGAGAGGTTGGATCCGTGGTGCTGTATCATCAGAGGTAGAGAGAGAGGTTGGATCCGTGGTGCTGTATCATCAGAGGTAGAGAGAGAGGTTGGATCCGTGGTGCTGTATCATCAGAGGTAGAGAGAGAGGTTGGATCCGTGGTGCTGTAGCATCAGAGGTAGAGAGAGAGGTTGGATCCGTGGTGCTGTAGCATCAGAGGTAGAGAGAGAGGTTGGATCCGTGGTGCTGTATCATCAGAACGCACATGGTTTGCATTTTCCAAATCCAGCTTAGGCGCTTCTCAGACAGGCCCGGGTCGGCACGGAAATCCTGATTTAGATACACAGGGAGATAGACCCGGCCTTGCCTGGGATCTGGAGCAGGCGGCCCGGAGTCAAACCCAACCTCTTATTAAAGCATTAAGTACATGTTGCCGCTGGATGCACTCAGAGGCTGCTCCAGGGGAAGTTGTTGCCTTTTGAATTGAAAATAATGGAGTGGAGCAGAGCTGAACGTGCCATCTGTACAAACAGAGGGTTTAGAGTGGTTGTCTTAGGTGGAACCAAAGACGGAGTGGAGGGGGAGGGGGCAGATAGTTCTGTTCATGTTAAGTAAATACAATGTAATATGTTTTTTTTATGGTATTATATTTGTCTGTATGTGTGTATGTGTGTGTGTGTGTGTGTGTGTGTGTGTGTGTGTGTGTGTGTGTGTGTGTGTGTGTGTGTGTGTGTGTGTGTGTGTGTGTGTGCGTGCGTGTGTGTATGTATCCAGAATAGAAAGAATCTGATATGTTTCCTCTGTTATCTACATTGAACAAATTGTTGATCAAACTGTTATCACATGGGTCATCTGAGCGCATTGCTCCGACCTTCGAACTAGTGGGGGCCCAGTTATGTTATGATAGCTCTGTCGACCCGCATCGGACTGCTTCCATTTAAGAGATTTTCTCTGAGAATAGTGTTGGCTGCAGTAATTACTTTGGCCAATTGAGAGAGGTTCCCAGAATTTAATCCCATGAATTGGTTCTTCTCAAGCCCAATTTGGCGCTAGTGGTCTGGGCTGCCATCCAGCCGGCTTCCCCTGACTGAGTTCCCCCTCTCTCTCTCCTGGCTCCCTGTTTGAACGTTGCTCTCTTGACCCCGAGGCTTGGTGAAAACTGCAGCCTAATTGAATTAAGCTCTTGATAGCAATGACAGACTGAGTAAATATTGTTGTAAACTCCTCCACCTCTGTGTCGTCGGAGTCTGTTGGGTTTTCACATGAGACCCTTGACACGCCGTGACAGTACCTCGGCCCAGACCTCACAATAGAATAATGTTAACGGTTTAGGTTAGGACACACCCTACGGCTGGTTTACAGTTGTCGCTGTGACATCATCAACATTCTATTGTCATGTGACATCAAGCGCAGTTGTCGCCATGAAAAAGTATAAACACAAAACTGACAGGCTACATGACATCAGCAGCCTGGTGGTCCAAATAGCACAACTGCTGTACATTAACCTCTTAAGGATAAAGCCTTTTTATTTGGTACAGGCTTCCTTCTTTTCATAATTTGTTGTATTGTGGAGTAACTACAATGTTGTTGATCCATTCTCCGCTGTCTCCTATCACAGCTATTAAACTCTGTAGCTGTCCTTTCCTGTGGCGGTTCTCATGACAACCAGTTTCATCATCGCGCTTGATGGTTTTTGCAACTGCACTTGAAGAAACTTTCAAAGTTCTTGACATTTTCCGTTCTTAAAGTAATGATGGACTGTCATTTCTCTTCGCTTATTTGAGCTGTTCTTGCCATAATATGGACTTGGTCTTTTACCAAATAGGGCCATCTTCTGTATACCCCCCCTACCTTGTCACAACACAACTGATTGGCTCGAACGCATTAAGAAGGAAAGAAATTCCACAAATTAACTTTTAACAAGGCACACCTGTTAATTGAAATGCATTCCAGGTGACTACCTCACGAAGCAGGGTGAAGGCAAAGGGTGGCTACTTTGAATAATCTCAAATCTCAAATATATTTTGATGTTTAACACTTTTTTGGTTACTATATGATTCCATATGTGTTATTTCATAGTTTGGATGTCTTCACTATTATTCTACAATGTAGAAAATAGTACAAATAAATTAAAACCCTTGAATGAGTAGGCGCGTCCAAACGTTTGACTGATCTCTCTCTCTGTAATACTATTGGCCACATAGCAATTTGATGAAGTTAGCTAGCCCAGATAAGTTCCCAATCTCCCAACCTCGTAACTAGCTACCAAGAAGCCATTTCAGGCTATCAATGAAGTTAGAGTAGCTAGCTTGTCTAACTATCTTAACTGGCATGCCTTCTGGCAAGGTTGGTTGACTTTAGAAAAGCAAGCAAAAACTAAATGTACTGAACCGTTTACCCAGATTTTAGCAGAGATGCAAAGAAGCATTTGTATTTTATTTTAAAAAGAACCAACAATCAGGAAGATACAGGCATATCAAGAGGTATGCTTAAATATGCAGAAAAATGGAACCTTTTAACATAGAATAAGCAAAATTATTATGGCTTTAGATTGCAGGAAAAATATATTTCAGGTGTTTAAAAAATGCGTAATCCCCCTCCGGCCATCCTCATGTACTTTGTGCCCCCTCAGATTTTGGGAGTGCATGACGCCCCTGGTCTTAACTTCAGCAAATGTGTAAAGGAAAAATAAACTCACAGCAAGATCATTATTTGGTCCTTGTTAATGGCGAGCTAATTACAGAAAATAGCTTAAAGTTGTGACAAAATAAAAGCAGGGCATTCTACCGGAGAATTCTAGAACTTGTGTCTCGTTTCTATCTCAGACAGGTAACCAGTACAATGGACACAGCAACAGAGTCAAAGTTGAACTTTTCTGTCTGCGACCAGGAAACCGACAGTCGCAGCGACAGTCTACAGACATTCCACCGGAGTATAAATTAAATGTTGTTTTGACCAACAACACTTGTCGCATTCTAATTGTCTATAGACATGTCCATAGACACGAGTATAAACCAGCCTTTTCAGAAACCTGTGGTCTTAATTACATTTCATTGTCTCATACACTTAAAATAAGAATACACACTTTCATATTCTTATGCCTTAGTAACCCATGCAACATATACTCATAATAACGGTTACACTGCAGTCATCCATTTTGTTACAGTTGCTTACTGTTACAATTGCAGATACTGATCCTATTATCTCAGAACCAGAACCAACCTGTAAACACTAGTGAGAATCTCACAACATTAGGGATCACCTGTGTCCTAAAAGAACCTGTGTCCTAAGAGTATGTAGGCTACTAAAAAAATGTTTTTTACCACGATGCAGATTGCTCCTCTTCTCCGTTTCAAAAACAAAAACATGTTCCTCCCCTCAGTCCGGCCCCTTTTACCTAGAGTGGGGATTAAGTTTATGAGGAAATGAAAAGATATGTCATTCCAGTGGACCAATGTGAACACAAGTAAAATGTCTCCCAAGCCACTACGTACGAGAGGAAATTGAGAATTTGTCAGAGCAAGCTGGGTATGATCTTCTAAAACATACCTGGAGGTGGAGGCCCCCCTGGGTATTACCAAAACATACCTGGAGGTGGAGGAACCCCTGGGTATTACCAAAACATACCTGGAGGTGGAGGAACCCCTGGATATTACCAAAACATACCTGGAGGTGGAGGAACCCCTGGATATTACCAAAACATACCTGGAGGTGGAGGAACCCCTGGATATTACCAAAACACACCTGGAGGTGGAGGCCCCCCTGGGTATTACCAAAACACACCTGGAGGTGGAGGAACCCCTGGATATTACCAAAACATACCTGGAGGTGGAGGAACCCCTGGGTATTACCAAAACACACCTGGAGGTGGAGGAACCCCTGGGTATTACCAAAACATACCTGGAGGTGGAGGAACCTCTGGATATTACCAAAACACACCTGGAGGTGGAGGAACCCCTGGGTATTACCAAAACATACCTGGAGGTGGAGGAACCTCTGGATATTACCAAAACACACCTGGAGGTGGAGGAACCCCTGGATATTACCAAAACATACCTGGAGGTGGAGGAACCCCTGGGTATTACCAAAACATACCTGGAGGTGGAGGAACCTCTGGATATTACCAAAACATACCTGGAGGTGGAGGCCCCCCTGGGTATTACCAAAACATACCTGGAGGTGGAGGAACCCCTGGGTATTACCAAAACATACCTGGAGGTGGAGGAACCTCTGGATATTACCAAAACACACCTGGAGGTGGAGGAACCCCTGGGTATTACCAAAACATACCTGGAGGTGGAGGAACCTCTGGATATTACCAAAACACACCTGGAGGTGGAGGAACCCCTGGATATTACCAAAACATACCTGGAGGTGGAGGAACCCCTGGGTATTACCAAAACATACCTGGAGGTGGAGGAATCCCTGGGTATTACCAAAACATACCTGGAGGTGGAGGAATCCCTGGGTATTACCAAAACATACCTGGAGGTGGAGGAACCTCTGGATATTACCAAAACACACCTGGAGGTGGAGGAACCCCTGGATATTACCAAAACATACCTGGAGGTGGAGGAACCTCTGGATATTACCAAAACACACCTGGAGGTGGAGGAACCCCTGGATATTACCAAAACACACCTGGAGGTGGAGGAACCCCCTCATGCTTGAGTAACGTTACTGTTTGAGGAGTTGGGTAACGTAAGGTTTTGACTCCTCATCTCAGTGACCATGTTTGCATCCTCCACTCAAACCTCCAGCCTTCAGCCATCTCTTTGCCCTGAATGCCCCCCTCCTCCCCACTATAGCAGGTCGGAGCTCCTCCTCCCCCAACAGACGTGTATAGAGGGGCTTTATGAACTGACTCACTGTCTTGTTCATCTTTTCTCTCTCCATAATACCATGTTGTGGCATCTCCCAACTGCAATGTTATTTATGTCCCGGGTTTTCAATCCCACGGGGTCCTGTGCTTTAATGAAAGATGCACATCCCTCCATCCCTCCATCCCTAACCCCACCAGCCACTGTGCAGGGGGTTGGAGATACAAGCCTGAGATTCCTCTTGTCTTTTGGGCAAGGATAACAGACACAAACCTTGGGGTCAACAGGAGGGGGTTGGAATTTAGATGAAAGTTGTTCTCTTAGGAAAACAGGTGAGGATGCTTAGAGCTTTAATCAAAAGATGATTGCTTTTGTTTGGCCGTTGTTTCGGAGTCCTCCGTCTAAGACGTACCTGGCAGAATTCTTCAGCAAAATTAAATACCTGCTGTTTGAAGATCCTCAAACTGACCCGTCATCCTCGAACCCAAAGTGCAACTTTGAACCTTCTCAATGAAACAAACAGACTCTCTATAACTTGTCTCTATAAACTATTTACGGTACAACAGTGAACGTGACTGTGTATATTATGTTGTGCTTACAGGTTTTTAAAGTAGTTTCATCCACCTAATTGTAAAAGCTAGGATTGGGGTATGGGTAATCTGTGTGTGTGTGTGTGTGTGTGTGTGTGTGTGTGTGTGTGTGTGTGTGTGTGTGTGTGTGTGTGTGTGTGTGTGTGTGTGTGTGTGTGTGTGGTGTGTGTGTGCCAAAAGTGCCCGGAGTCACCCTGAGCTCCCGGATCAAGGAAAGCTTCCCCTGATCCCAGCAGATGTTCTGACCGCGTCTGAACTCTCTCCAGCCGCCCAAGCTCCAAGCTTTCCTCTCAGGATCTACACTGGAAGGATGAAGGGTTCAGACATCTCTCCCTCTTCTTCCTCTCATCCATCTTTTTTGGTACATCTTCTCCCACTTCAATCGTCAGTCTTGACACATCTGTGTGGTTGGGTAACCTCTTTAGGTTGTGTGAGAGACCGCATCTGAATTCAGTTAGCGGTGTATGGGCTAACTTGCCCATCTGTAAACCACATTGCTTTCGTGTGTTTGGCGAAGGACCCTTTTGGCAGCCATCTTTGTGGCAGGAAGTAGCGTGCAATAGCCTGATGTGCAACAGTGGACAACGCCTTTTGTAAAATCCTAATAGCCTCAAGAAACCTCTATTTGCCTAATATGTCTGACTGATCTTCCACACAGAGATACAGCACTTTAATGCTGACTTGTCACTGTAACTAAAATCAAGACAACTCATTTACCATCGCTGTAATAATACATTAATTACAATGCATTATTCTGAAAAGGGACAATGCCTCCCATAGATGGACTTTCACAATTCATATCTCGAAATTCACAACATACTAACTTCCTCTGTAGTGCAACAACAAACTCACTCATCACAAATTGTAAGCAAGCTAGTTACAGCGCCTCCTACAGACAAGCTAGTTACAGCGCCTCCTACAGACAAGCTAGTTACAGCGCCTCCTACAGACAAGCTAGTTACAGAGCCTCCTACAGACAAGCTAGTTACAGCGCCACCTACAGACAAGCTAGTTACAGCGCCTCCTACAGACAAGCTAGTTACATCGCCACCTACAGACAAGCTAGTTACAGCGCCATCTACAGACAAGCTAGTTACAGAGCCTCCTACAGACAAGCTAGTTACAGAGCCTCCTACAGACAAGCTAGTTACAGCGCCATCTACAGACAAGCTAGTTACAGCGCCTCCTACAGACAAGCTAGTTACAGCGCCATCTACAGACAAGCTAGTTACAGCGCCTCCTACAGACAAGCTAGTTACAGAGCCTCCTACAGACAAGCTAGTTACAGAGCCTCCTACAGACAAGCTAGTTACAGAGCCTCCTACAGACAAGCTAGTTACAGAGCCTCCTACAGACAAGCTAGTTACAGCGCCTCCTACAGACAAGCTAGTTACAGCGCCTCCTACAGACAAGCTACTCAGCAAATTGGATGTAGTCTATCACAGTGCCATCCGTTTTGTTACCAAAGCCCCATATACTACCCACCACTGCAACCTGTATGCTCTCGTTGGCTGGCCCTCACTACATATTCATCACCAAACCCACTGGCTCCAGGTCATCTATAAGTCTTTGCTAGGTAAATCTCCGCCTTATCTCAGCTTGCTGGTCACCATAGCAACACCCACCCGTAGCATGCGCTCCAGCAGGTATATTTCACTGGTCACCCCCAAAGCCAACACCTCCTTTGGCCGCCATTCCTTCCAGTTCTCTGCGAAAATCATTGAAGCTGGAGACTACCATCTCCCTCAATAACTTTAAGAATCAGCTGTCAGAGAAGCTTACCATTTACTGCACCTGTACACAGCCCATCTGTAAATAGCCCACCCTACTACCTCATCCCCATATTATTATCCACAACTCAGAGACACCCGAGAACATAAAACTACATATCAGCGCAGCCTTGAAAGATGAGTCATCTAATCTCAGAGTTGTGATGGCTACTTCAGCACTGGTAATGGGGGTTCATCATCTAGTCATCTACCTCAAGACCTTGAGTCCTACATGCAGGTGTATGGAAGAGCAGGAAAGGACGGTACAAGCTCACATTCACTTAACCCTGTACCATGCGAGACAGCTTGATGGCGTTTCAGATAAGATGAGACTGTATGTGTCAAATTTGACCAGCTGCAGGTGGGGGAAACTGTTACAGCTCTTTGATGATGAGGTCACCCAAACATGACTACAGTGACAATTGTGCTACCTCTCATGCACCTGCAAGGACACGGTATGTGAGGACAATTCAAGTCCTTTGCAGAGGCATGCAGGACAACAATTCCATCCAAGACATAGGCTGGTCAGTGAAGAGCATAGGCTATACCTGAGAGAGAAATGACTTGACCTTGTGGCACACACGGGTGTTCATGGGAGTGCCTCCGTTTGTAGGCATATCAGCCAATCAGGGTAACCATGACAACAGAATAGACAACATTATGAACGCAATTCCCTCACTTTCCTGAAATGAGAAAAAATGTTCTGCTCTGTCCGTTACTGACATGAGACATGCAATAGTCCTACTGTCTTGGGGATGATGAACACTTGAGTGATGGTGATGATGATGATGATGATGGTGATGATGATGATGATGGTGATGATGGTGATGATGGTGATGATGATGGTGATGATGCGATGGTGATGATGGTGATGGTGATGGCTATGGCTTTTACAAACATGACTGCGTATACATGAGGACGTTTACATGCTGTGTTGGTTAATACTGTATATTTTGTCTCATTTGTTAATACTTCAAAAGACTTACGGTATGTAGTCTATATGTTAGACTGTATGCCATATTCACGCTGTACATAAATCATTTACCTTAAACATTTGTTCTATTACTCATTTAAAGTATAGAGTGTGCCACCATCGACCTGTCACCTATAGTTACTTATTCATAAAGTGAATTTTATCTGTCACTTTTCTCCTTCACTTGACTTGGATTAGGAAAACATCAATGCAAAGGGGATTGTATGACTTTATTGTAAATGAACCAGTAGAAAGTAGTGCAGGTTTCCCTCCAGTGTTGGGAAAAGGCTTGGCTATAGCAGTTGTTCCTGCTCTGACACAGAGTACACATCACAGCCCATCACAGCCCTATTCCTACATAAAGTTTCAGATAGCAACAACAGAACGTTAACAGTAAGTAAAAGTAATGGTGAAAAAAGGTACATAGAATCTTTTTTGGTCAAAAATAATTACAGAAATAAACGCAACAAAGAATCTAACATTATAAAAGTAAATTAATATGTTTTGGTGAGTCTACGTTGTCATTGGTTACAGTACTACTCATGTTCCCTCTCTAACTGTGGCATTTAAGATAACAATCCCCTTCTTCTAGGTTCTCAGCGCTACAGCTCAAATCAGCTGTCAACGTTTGTGCCTCTGTCTGCGTGCCAAACCAGCAGACGGTTTGTTCTTCTCACGGTGTAAGTTGAGTTTGTGGTTGTTGATCCACAACATTAGTTCCTCATAGTCCAACTTGTGAAACAGGTTTATTTGGAAGTTCTCGGAGCTTGGGTAGAACCTGCCAGGTTTCAAAGCAAACACCTTCTATTCAAGAAGCACAAATACTACACTGAACTACAATATAAACGCAACAACATGCAACAATTTCAAAGGTTTTACTGAGTTACAGTTCATAGAAGGAAATCAGTCAATTGAAATGAATTCATTAGGCCCTAACCTATGGATTTCACATGACTGGGAATACAGATATCTGTTGGTCACAGATACCTAAAAAAAAAAAAGGTAGGGGTCTTGATCATAAAAACATTCAGTATCTGGTGTGACCACCATTTGCCTCATGCAGCGCGACACATCTCCTTCGCATAGAGTTGATCAGGCTGTTGATTGTGGCCCGTGGAATGTTGTCCCACTCCTCTTCAATGGCTGTGCGAAGTTTCTGGATATTGGCAGGAATTGGAACATGCTGTCGTACATGTAGATCCAGAGCATCCCAAACATGCTCAATGGGTGACATGTCTGGTGAGTATGCAGGCCATGGAAACACTGGGACATTTTCAGCTTCCAGGAATTGTGTACAGATCCTTGTGACATGGGGACGTGCATTATCATGCGGAAACATGAGGTGATGGCAGCAGATGAATGGCACGACAATGGGCCTCAGGATCTCGTCACGGTATCTCTGTGCATTCAAATTGCAATCGATAAAATGCAATTGTGTTCATTGTCCGTAGCTTATGCCTGCCCATACCATGCTCACTAACAGGGATGTAAACAAATTTGTGCAAAACATTTGAGAAATAAGCTTTTTGTGCGTATGGAACATTTCTGGGATATTTTATTTCAGCTCATGAAACATGGGACCTTTATATGTTGTGTTTATATTTTTGTTCAGTGTATATGGTTGATGTCCTCTCACAGTCTTTATCAAATCACTGCATGAGATCTGTCTGCTCTCCAACAGTCCTGCTGACTTCCTGTCTAATGTCAAACTGCTCCTGCTGACTTCCTGTCTAATGTCAAACTGGTCTTGCTGACTTCCTGTCTAATGTCAAACTGGTCCTGCTGACTTCCTGTCTAATGTCAAACTGGTCCTGCTGACTTTCTGTGCGATGTCAAACTGGTCCTGCTGACTTCCTGTCTAATGTCAAACTGGTCCTGCTGACTTCCTGTCTAATGTCAAACTGGTCCTGCTGACTTCCTGTCTAATGTCAAACTGGTCCTGCTGACTTTCTGTGCGATGTCAAACTGGTCCTGCTGACTTCCTGTCTAATGTCAAACTGGTCCTGCTGACTTCCTGTCTAATGTCAAACTGGTCCTGCTGACTTCCTGTGCGATGTCAAACTGGTCCTGCTGACTTCCTGTGCGATGCAAAAATGCAGCATTTTGAGTTTCCACAACCTGCAGTTTCTCTGTCTTTCATCCTCATGTAGAAAGACTCTTTGAGCAGGCCACTGTGATAACTGAAAAGACAGTTCCAGGAGTGACTCTTTGAGCAGGCCACTGTGATAACTGAAAAGACAGTTCCAGGAGTGACTCTTTCAGCAGGCCACTGTGATAACTGAAAAGACAGTTCCAGGAGTGACTCTTTGAGCAGGCCACTGTGATAACTGAAAAGACAGTTCCAGGAGTGACTCTTTGAGCAGGCCACTGTGATAACTGAAAAGGGCATCAACTGTGTTGTCAGTGACTCTTTTATAACTGATATGTTGTGTTCTTTTTGCTCATGGTGACTCAGTTGTTGATATAGGCCGGATGGTTACAGCCTGGATATTGAACGGTCAGCGGCTGTGGTTTGTCCTGTGTTAGGCTGGCAGTGGACATCTCTGTGTCGTCGTTCATGACATAGGTGTCTACTGTAGCAAACAGCTGAGCATCAAACCAATTCTGTTTTTCGGTGGCAGATGTGAAATCTTCTGGTGGACTATGTCTTACTTCATGGTAATGGAGTAAAGCTGTGATGACGGGGGCATCTGTTCCATCTTTTACACAGTCAGAACAAGGCCTGTAATTGTCTCCAACTGCATTTTCGACTCACATTTCTTCTGTTCACCATGTTCCTATTTCTCCATTGGACGTTGTCTTGTAGAACTCCTGTATATCAGGTCAGTAAAGTTCAGTCCGCAACAGCAGGTAATAAGCCTTCCACTCTGTGCATGGGTTCAAGGGCATTTATCAAATGTCCAATTGCTGCATCTGCATTTTGTTTTTGTCAACTGATCAGATCACCTTCACAAGCAGGGGTCTGAGCGGTCTTGCCATCTACTTCTATGGAAGAATATGGGACATACAGTAACGTTCATTAAGTATATAGTTTGACTGTCTTTCGTCTTCATCCAGTAGCCCTAAAGGAATCTTGCCATTACATCCGACTATTTGTGAGGTAAGTGTAATTTAACATGAGACTTGTAGTGCTCAAATTGTAGTAACAGTCTCACAGTGACACGTCACTGTGAGACTGTTAGTTCCTGAGATATTCCTGAGATATTGTTTGTCTTCAGTGTTTGGCACAAATTTCCACATCCGCACTTCACGGACTGGTCTGGAGACGTGTTGTGGGAGGTGATCTGCACCAACACATGTTCTAGTGAAATGATGCGAGGTGTTACGCTCCTGTCTAAAGTTGTCAATTGTAAATTGATATGCGTATGCGATATTACCCAAGGTTCCCTGTCTCCCTGTCACTCTTTTCCTACTGTCTTGGTAATTGTAAAAAATCCCAATGAAAAATACAATTAAACACAGCAAACATGCACAGCCGCATATCATACTGTAGTTTGTTGTTATAGTGGTTGCATGTAGAATGAACACAAACCGTCAACACATTTCAATAGCTACGGTACATACCATTGGATCATTGTTGTGTTGCATTGTGTTGTCAGGACAAGCTACACTGCAGTCTGGACCTGGACCCTCTTCGTATCACTGGAGGCATTTCTCATCCCATGACAACATCTGTTTCCATGTTGTCATTGTACTCTTCCTGGACACAGACACCGATCCTGGATAGTCAGTGAAAGCATCTCTTTTTGGCATCACCATGATGCATGACAAGCATAGACCACACCCCCTCGGGCCTTATTGCTTAAATATACCACCACCCAAAAGGGCATTGGGCGAGTGGGAGGGCAAAGGGGCAGGTGCTCTGGAACAGTTACATGTGCCTGATACTGCACGTATGGGAGTTAATTTGCTTGAGTTGTGTGATAATTTTTCAATCACATTTCATACAGAACGCAAATACAATTAATATAACATGTTGTCCTCTAGTACGATATCTCTGGCTTTGCCATTAAGATAAATACAAAAGCACTATAAACTCCATAAACACGGTTTATGGGAGACACAATTTTGATGTTCAATCGTTGGAGAGATCATTTTGAATATCGGTCCGAAACCGCTGACTGAGATTTAAAAACCTATGAGAGAGGTACGGAGAGAAAGAGAAGAGAAACTCCACCGACTAAATGTACTCATCCATCTGTGAGGTGGAGGCAGGGTGATACGAATGGTGGCTCTCGTAAATCTGCTGATGAGTGACAAAATAGCCAGTTTTCAGTAATCTTCTCCTCGTTTGACTGTGTTTCTCTAAGCGGGTCTAGTCACTCAAAGCCCCCTTATTTTGGATAAATGCCTGAACATGGTGACCTTTGACCTTCATTTCTTCAGCTCCTTCTCTGGCCCGGAGCAGTGTAGTGGAACGGCTGCATTCTCCTCGGTTCAGGTGGATGCGAGGGCCATCGTTACGAGACTTGGGATCCCATGAATCGGCTCTTTGTTTAACAGGCCTAGTTAGAGAGGACGAGAAATGTGGTTAATAGCTCGGGAAGTGGGCCTAATCTCTGGCCGCCATTACTGCTAACCAATATTTGCAGGGATGACAGACTTACCGATGACAAAGGCACAGGTGGAAAAAGCTCTCGTCCCAGACTGTTTTGATCTCCCCTCAGCTGGGCAGGGCATTCCAAAGGGGGTCGAGCACTGAGCCCTGAGGTATCCCTCTCTCTTTATGGTGTGCCAGATGTCAGTCAAGCCCTCGCAAGCCTTGGCCATAGCCCCTGCAATTGGGTTTATCTGGCAAGAAATTGTGATGATATCTTTGGAAAAGCTGGAGATTTAGTCATTAAAGAAGTGGGAGATTTAGTAATCATTCATCTGCTCATTTTATTATTACTATTTTACAAAAAATGAATACAGTACAGGGTATTTTTATGTATCGCAAATCAAATCAAGAACATTCTGACCTTGATTTTGTCTTCATCTTGGAGTCCAGATCCACCTGTTGCTTTGCTTTCAGTGCCAACAGGGAAGTAACATTGTCACTGGTTTGGTATAATTTATGGATCATGTATCATATTAAGACT
Organism: Thymallus thymallus; assembly: GCA_023634145.1. Classification (NCBI taxonomy): domain Eukaryota; kingdom Metazoa; phylum Chordata; class Actinopteri; order Salmoniformes; family Salmonidae; genus Thymallus; species Thymallus thymallus. The sequence continues at coordinate 3,486,191 of CM042403.1, read as the reverse complement.
TGGCACCAGCATTTTGTCATTGACTTGACACCAGCAGATTGTCATTGGAACTACCAGAAGTTATACCAAGTCAATACCAAACCTACATTCAATTAAAAACAAAAAACAATGTTTTAACTGAGAAGTAGGCATTGGTCTGAAGCCCGAAAAATAAAGGAAATTCACATGGACACCACAATGCCTACTCTCTCATGCTCTACCAAGGTTTTCTAGCACACAGCATTGACCTACTACAGCAGAAATGTTGGTATATTGTTCTTAAAACAATGTGTACGCTATACTATCAAACAAAAATCAATTATATAAAGAATGATAGTAAAAAGCTTTGGAGCACCTTAAATGAAAAGTTCTGCAAAAAGCCAAACAGCTCCATCATTCATTGAATCAGATGGATCATTCATCACAAAACCCACTGATATTGCCAATTACTTTAATAATTTTGTTCATTGGCAAGATTAGAAAATGTAGGCATGATATGCCAGCTGACACTACACATCCAAGTATAACTGATCAAATTATGAAACAGACAAGTGAGTGTGGAAGAGGTGTAAAAATGATTGTTGTCTATCAACAATGACAAGCCACCAGGGTCTGACAACTTGGATGGAAAATTACTGAGGAAAATAGCCGACAATATTACCACTTCTATTTGCCATATCTTCAATCTAAGCCTACTAGAAAGTGTGTGCCCCCAGGCTTGGAGGGGAGCAAAAGTAATTCCGCTACCCAAGAATAGTAAAGCCCCCTTTACTGGCTCAAATAGCCGACAAATCAGCCTGTTACCAACCAATAGTAAACTTTTGACCAGATACAACGCTATTTTACAATGATACAATGCTATTTAACTAAACAAATTGACAATAGACGTTCAGCACGCTTACAGGGAAGGACATTCAACAAGCACAGCACTTACACAAATGACTGATAATTGGCTGAGAGAAATTAATGACAAAAAGGTTGTGGGAGCTGTTTTGTTAGACTTCAGTGCGGCTTTTGACATTATCAATCATAGTCTGCTGCTGGAAAAAACGTATGTGTCATGGCTTTACACCCCTTGCTATATTGTGGATAAAGAGTTACCTGGTGTTCTTTAATAGAACCATCTCCAACATAATCCAGGTAGAATTAAGAATTCCCATGCCACTTCAGAACTAAGTCAGGGCTGAATGATACATCCGGGGGCACGTGCTTTCGGTGTATTGAAAAATAAATGTTGTCCTGCTTTGTGGCATTTCACGAAGGCTCTATGTTACACTGATCTCATTATACGTTTGTGTGGGTGTAGATATGGTTGTCCTTATTCAATAGAGCCATTGTATTGTCTTTCAGCGATGTTCCTATCAGCGGATTCATTGATAAATATCTAAGAAGACAAATGTTTTGTAGTCTCTGGAACACTACAGCCTGTGTTAAGCGGTGCTTCGTGCTCTGGCCCCCTGAAAAGGAGTCGGACACTAACAACACAATCCTTTGGGTAAAACTGAAAGTATTGACCAGAAGCAATGGCTTAAAGTGATTCCTCTCATCAACACGAATTTGACAATGGATAATTTTTGGATGTTTAACGTTAGCTAGCTAATAAATAGGCCATAGTGGCGAAATAATTACAAATTAGCATTAACACTGGAATGATAGATGTGCAGATGATGTGCAAATAGAGATACTGGAGTGCAAATGAGCAAAAATAATAAATATGTGGATGAGGTAGTAGGGTGGGCTATCTTGTACCGTGTATCTGTCTTTTGTGTACTTTCGTTGTGGCATTTTGCACCTGCCTGTGTTTTGTTGTTGTAGCTGCTTGACAAATAAATTTCCCCCTCTGTCTGTCTGTCTGTCTGTCTGTCTGTCTGTCTGTCTGTCTGTCTGTCTGTCTGTCTGTCTGTCTGTCTGTCTGTCTGTCTGTCTGTCTGTCTGTCTGTCTGTCTGTCTGCCTGCCTGCCTGCCTGCCTGCCTGCCTGCCTGCCTGCCTGCCTGCCTGCCTGCCTGCCTGCCTGTCTTTCTGTCTGTCTGTCTGTCCCATCACTCCCAAAATCAATTGTTTGCGGGTGTTGATATTTTCAAAGTTTGCATCTATCACTTTGCCCCACCACATATCACATGGTTTATCTAAACAAAAGATAGTTGGCCTGAATATCTGTTTGGCACAAGTGTTGAGTTGCTAAAGCCTGGACTGCAGCAATGAAGCCACAATACATTTTTTTTTATTGCATTATGGGGTAAAAGGCTTTTTGATTGTCGGGTGGCAAGATGCCACATACCACTGGTCCTTGGCTAAGGCTTGGTGCTGGATTCTCTCAATCCATGGCAAGCTAAGGAAAAGTAAACCAAGAAAATCAAGGGACTGGATAAAGTAAATAAAACCCCAGAAAATGTACTTGACACCATGGTTTGGGAAAATTGAATTCTATGAATTCTATGCAATAATCTGCATTAGGCAGGGGATATTTATTGATTATACTGGATTATACTGTAGTGGGTAAGATAACATCTTAATAGTGAGTTGGGACCACAAGGTATAAACACATCTTTTATACAGTTGCCTAACATTTCTCTGTGTAATGTTTCAGAGTGCGGTGGGCCCGGTAAGACCTGGATGGCGTGAGTAGTCCCTGGTCCACTGCACGCTAGGCTCAGGCTTGTGTCGTGCCGAAGCACTGCCGCGCCACGCTTCGCTGGCTCTTTGTATGGACGCTTCAACCTCAGCGGAACCGTGGCTGACAGATCCAAAATGGACATTAAGAACTGAACATGCAGAGGTGGCAATCACCCGCCATTGTGTTCAATCAGTTTCTTCTTTGTTTATTTACCAAGCCCCAGTTATACTGAATACCTTATCTCCTAAACTACTCATTTCAAACCAGAATAAAAAGTGGCTATATACTTTCACTTACCATCAGTGCGATTTTTTACAAATTAATTTAAACAAATATTGCATTAATAAAAATGCCAGTTTAAATGTTAAGAAGAGTTGTTGATGTGAGGATAAGTCTTAGCAGAGAAGGTGAATTGTTTCAATATACAATCCTTATTATTTTGTGTTCAGAGCCTAAGCAAATTAACCTCCCCCCACACACACATCCTCAGCCTCCTGCCTCCTCTCTACTTCCCATCCAGCTGATTTCCTTTCGCCCAATGAATCCAATATTGTATGCCTAATAATTAAATCAGATTTATTGCTTTTGTGCGTTTGATGGAATTATCTGCTCGCCTTATCAGTCCTTCTCCAGATAGCAGAGGCAATATAAACGTTTGGACCCTCTCATATAGGCCCATGTATATTTCATCAGCTCCAACAAGAAGGCCAAACATCATATGGTGCTGTTCAAACACAGCTGGTGTTCACGTACCCCTTCACTGGACTGCCCTCACTCAACGGACAGATTTAAGTATCATATTTGCTTGAATGTCTACTCTTTTTGACACTATACTCCTTTCAATTACTTTTTTACAGCCAGATAACTCCTTCCACACTACAGGTTTGTTAAATATTACTGGGTTTTTAACTCCTTCCTCACTACAGGTTTGTTAAATATTACTGGGTTTTTAACTCCTTCCTCACTACAGGTTTGTTAAATATTACTGGGTTTTTAACTCCTTCCGCACTACAGGTTTGTTAAATATTACTGGGTTTTTAACTCCTTCCTCACTACAAGTTTGTTAAATATTACTGGGTTTTTAACTCCTTCCTCACTACAGGTTTGTTAAATATTACTGGGTTTTTAACTCCTTCCTCACTACAGGTTTTGTCGTGCATTCACCTGTTGCTTTTCACCATATCAAGAGACAAATTATGTGACATATCCAAGTAGCTAACTAACGTTAGATAAGATCAAGCTGCTTCACCTGTCCTGTGTGATATTATTCAGAGTTTAGTCAAAAAATTGTTGCTTCTGTGGTCTCTCACTCTACCTCACTAATACCCAAGAACAGATATGCAGCTTCTATGCGCTCTGTAAGAACCTGGGGCCCCTGTAATACAAATTGCAGAGTCACATTATTTTTTTTCATATTGGGTGCATACCAAAATGTCACTGACTGCATCCCAAAATGGCACTCTATTCCCTAGCTAGTACATTCTATAGGCCCTGGTCAAAAGTAGTGCACTATATAGGAAATAGGTTGCATTTGGGACACATATACTAGGAGCAAGGCTCCATTCCCAGCTGGAGGAGCTCAGGCCTCCCCTCTCTGATCCCTGCACCTGCCCTGAATAGGAGGGGCCCACAGCACAGGGCCAAAGAATGTCTGGTCAAGCGACCGGCCGGCTCAGGCCAACAAAGGTCCACTTCAGGACAGATTACAACTTCAACAGGAGACCCTTTGATCAGGCAACTTTGAAAACATCATCGATATCAAGATCAACCCTCGAGGTCAAAAAAGCCATTTCGAAATACACAGTTTGGCTGTGTGTGTGTGTGTGTGTGTGTGTGTGTGTGTGTGTGTGTGTGTGTGTGTGTGTGTGTGTGTGTGTGTGTGTGTGTGTGTGTGTGTGTGTGTGTGTGTGTGTGTGTGTGTGTGTGTGTGTGTGTGTGTGTGTGTGCCCATAGGGGGCTCAGGGGCACGTGCCCTAGATTTGTCCTGCGTTTTTTTTTAAATATAAAATAATAATGATTGTTGTTGTTGTTTCTCTGTAATAGTACTAGCCACTTAGCAGTTTGATGAAGTTAGCTTTAGCTAGCCCAGATAGGGAACGTATCTCCCAACCTCATAACTAGCTTTAGCTAGCCCAGATAGGGAACGTATCTCCCAACCTCATAACTAGCTTTAGCTAGGACAGATAGGGAACGTATCTCCCAACCTCATAACTAGCTTTAGCTAGCCCAGATAGGGAACGTATCTCCCAACCTCATAACTAGCTTTAGCTAGCCCAGATAGGGAACGTATCTCCCAACCTCATAACTAGCTTTAGCTAGCCCAGATAGGGAACGTATCTCCCAACCTCATAACTAGCTTTAGCTAGCCCGGATAGGGAACGTATCTCCCAACCTCATAACTACCAAGAAGCCATTTCAGGCTATCAATCAAGTTAGATTAAGTACAGGTAACTGCCAAAATAAAGGAAACACCAACATAAAGTGTCTTAATAGGGCGTTGGGCCACCATGAACCAGAACAGCTTCAATACGCCTTGGCATAGATTGTACAAGTGTCTGAGTTTTTGTTGATGGTGGTGGAAAACGCTGTCTCAGGCGCCGCTCTAGAACCTCCTATAAGTGTTCAATTGGGTTGAGATCTGGTTACTGAGACCGTCATGGCATATGGCTTACATCGTTTTCATGCTCATCAAACCATTCAGTGACCACTTGCACCCTGTGGATGGGGGCATTGTCATCCAATTGGGGCACAGCCATGGTATCCAAAATAATGGCCTGCCCAGCATTTTTATATTTTGAATTGCTCAATTACCTTAGGAACCACAGCTGTATGGAAGCACCTGCTTTCAATATACAGTACTTTGTATCCCTCATTTACTCAAGTGTTTCCATTATTTTGGCAGTTACCTGTATCTTGGCTGGCTGCTAGTTGGTAGACTTTAGAAAAGCAACCAATAACTAAATGTACTGAATATGACTCACATTCCTTTCAATATTTTACCCAGCTTTTAGCAGAGATGCAGAGAAGCATATTAAGTTTCTTTAAAAAAAAGGACCACCAGTCAGGAGGATACAGACAGGTCAAGAGGTATGCTTAGATATGCAGACAAATATATATACCATGCATTCGGAAAGTATTAAGACCCCTTGACTTTTTCCACATTTTGTTACATTACATCATTTATTTTCCTCAACAATCTACACACAATACCTCATAATGACTTTGGGAAAACGTGTTTAAAAGAGAAAAAGAAAATAGAAATATCTTATTTACATAAGTATTCAGACCCTTTACTATGAGACTCAACATTGAGCTATTTATACAACTTGATTGGAGTCCACCTGTGGTAAATTCAATTGATTGGACATGATTTGGAAAGGCACACACCTGTCTATATAAGGTCCCACAGTTGACAGTGAACATAAGAGCAAAAACCAACCCATGAGGTCAAAGGAATTATCCGTAGAGCTCCGAGACAGGATTGTGTTGAGGCACAGATCTGGGGAAGGGTACCAAAAACATTATGCAGCATTGAAGGTCCCCAAGAACACAGTGGCCTGCATCAATCTTAAATGGAAGATGTTTGGAACCACCAAGACTCTTCCTAGAGCTGGCCACTCGGCCAAACTGTGCAAACGGGGGAGAAGGGCCTTGGTCAGGGAGGTGACACAGAACCCGATGGTTCCTCTGTGGAGATGGGAGAAACTTCCAGAAGGACAACCATCTCTGCAGCACTCCACCAATCAGGACTTTATGATAGAGCGGCCAGACGGAAGCCACTCCTCAGTAAAAGGCACATGACAGCCCGCTTGGAGTTTGCCAAAAGGCACCTAAAGGATTCTCAGACCATTAGAAACAAGATTGGTCTAATGAAACCAAGATTGAACCTCTTTGGCTGAATTCCAAGTGTCACATCTGGAGGAAACCTGGCACCATCCCTACGGTGAAGCCATAGTATCATGCTGTGGGGATGTTTTTCAGGGGCAGGGACTGAGAGACTAGTCAAGATTGAGGGAAAGATTTATGGTATTTTTTGTTGTTTTATTTAACTAGGCAAGTCAGTTAAGAACAAATTCTTATTTACAATGACAGCCTATCTACAGAGTCAGCCATAGTGGTACATAGTGGTACATACACATTAGGGTTATGTACCTTACTCAAGGACACATCAGCTGGTTTTTCACCTTGTCGGCTCTGGTATTCGAACCTGCGACCTTTCGGTTACTGGCCCAACGCTCTAACCGCTAGGCTACCTGCCGCCCTAAAGTGTAGAGAGATCTTTGATGAAAACCTGCTCCAAAGCGCTCAGGATCACAGACTGGAGCGAAGGTTCACCTTCCAACAACAATGACCCTAAGGACACAGCCAAGACAACGCAGGAGTGGCTTTGAATGTCCTTGAGTGGCCCAGCCAGAGCCTGGACTTGAACCCGAAGAACATCTCTGGAGAGACCTGAAAAAAGTTGTGCAGCGACGTTCCCCATCCAACTTGACAGAGCTTGAGAGGATTTACAGGATGGGAGACAGTCCCCAAATACAAGTGTGCCAAGCTTGTATTCTCATACCCAAGAAGACTCGAGGCTGTAATAGCTGCCAAAGGTACTTCAACAAAGTACTGAGGAAAGGGTCTGAATACTGATGTACATGTGATATTTCAGTTTTTTATTTTTTACACATTTGCTAAAATTTCAAAAAAACTGTGTGCATATAAAAATGCAATTTATATGTATATATATATATATATATGTATTTTTTGTACATATAATTAAGCATACTGATTATGGCTCTAAATTTCAGGAAAAAGTTGTTTCAGGTGTTTGAAAAATGCTAAATTCTCTAACCTCACTCCCCAGCCATCCTCACGTACTTTGTGCCCCCTCAGAGTTTTGGGTGTGTGTGTGCTGTGTCAAAGAGTGGATAATTTGTGCGAGGACAAACCTTTTTTCCTCTTATTTGTCTGTACGAACATATACTGTAGGAAATCAGACTGACAGTGTACACAATATACTAGACAGAGTATAAATAAAGTTGAACTGACAATACTAGGCATACATGATTGAACATTCACATTACATAAATTTGTACCACATTTAACCTAAAGTTGAATGGATGGTGATGTAAACCATATTACAATGCATGATAATAATGTTCTCCAGAGAAACATGAAGGTTCATCATTCTTTACCTTTTCACTGGTCAAAACATTTGTACACTTCAGCCGTCGTCTGAAAGCTCTCTCAGGCTAGCCTATAGTGCCACCTACTGCTGTTCACACGTCATTTCATAAATGACCCAATTTATTTTAACACAGAGATGTATCATTGTGGTTGCAAGAATACTAAAATATATCCACAGGGAAAAGCATGTGCAGCATATCAAAGTCACATGCTTATTATTTTTCATTAATTTAGAGCCAGCACATACTGTAGGTTTCCACAAGGTCGTTTTCAAGGGTGTGCTACCAAATCACTTTTTCTGTCAAATATCAGCACATCGTCTCACTACCTTGCACACAAGGGAGTATTTCATTTTTATTTTGATAGGATGAGATAAACTCAAATATGTAATTTGAAAGACATATTATTCATTATTTGAACTTTAAGAATTTGATATAAACAAACAAAAAAAAACACACCAATGTTGTACACCAACATTATGTATGAATCTACAGAAGTAATACCTGCCACCTTTTAGAGCCGTCACCTCTCCAGACATGATTCCAAGTCATCCGGAACAAAGACAGGAAGGGCGGAGCTGGGGGCGGGACGGGGGGCGGGACGGGGGCGGGTTTGTTTACATTGCTCATCATGCGCCATGCGATTCTTGGTTACGTGATGACGTAGACTGAAATAAATCCAGTGGAACTCGGAAGAGAAGCGACCGTTGTGTTCTTAAATCAAGAGATAGAAATGAAATCAAAGGTGAGACAACTCTATTTTCTCATGCATGTACGATACCGAGATATTGACGTATTGCCAGTCAACCTAGAAATTCATCATAATCGTAAGGATTTCATGTATTCAGTGCGTGGTACTTGGTTAGCGCCATAGGCTAGCCCAGCTAGCCAGCTTCTGCAACATGATTTTTCAGCATCGTGTGGAATCGCAAGGAAAATGGAAATGTGACACTTGCACGCAGTGTCTGTATGCAAAAAGGTATGCACATAAGTTTGCCGAAGTTGACATCAAAAGCTATATGGCTTAGCTACGTTTTTAGCTATTAAATTGTATTTGGTTGGTCTCAGGTTCTGTCATTGAGTGCACACCCCACTTAATGTAAACGATAATGGCTATCTTTAGCAAGTTCCAGCTCCTCCGTGTAGTCTCCTTTGATGAATATGATTATGAAATATAAGCTGGCATGGATAGTTAATCACAGATATTGTGTTTTCATCACATCTCCTAGCTAAGTGTGATTTTTTTCTAGTCTTATGTTTTATTTTTTCAGTGATATCATGCAAATCACAGCAACTGTGCTTGCAAAGTTAAAACACGAATGCAATGCAAAGTACTAGGCCATTGTCCGGCAATACCTATTTGAGGTAATATATCAAGACGATAATACGTTCAGTAATAAGCTGCTACCAGTCACTTTTCAGCCCGGTTTACAAGTATATCTGCCTTTCACACCTACACACTTACACACACACATTCACAACCACGCTTCTGCTGCCATACTGTTTACTCCTGCTACCAAGCACTTTCTCCTAATAACTATCTACCCACATGAAACAATACTATAGTATACTATGGTATAAATACTATTGTATTCACTGTAGTTTTTGCAGGCTTTACTTCAGTATTTACTAGTGTTTTTGTTTTATTATATTTGACATAGAAGTGGTGACTTTCTCCTTCAGTAAGCCTACTGGTGAAACACTAAAATACAAAAAGTTCCATAACCGGTAGGTAGGACTGGGATCTTACCTGTAGGGAACACAATATATTGTCTGTACTTGGCATGTAAGCTAGGTTTTTCACTTATGGGTGGCATAAATTGTGATATGGGGGAGGGGAATGGCCAGGGTACAAATGTAAAACTGTAGTATTTAATATACTTAAAGTGTAGTGTTTTTGCAGACATTACTGTAGTATTTATTAAAGTACTTTTGAGGATAATATTATAGTATTTACTATAGTACTCTACAGTATACTACAACATTCTATAGTAGGTGTTACACATTATTATTGGATACTACAGTGTGTAGTATAGTATTCTACAGTATACTACAGTTTACTATTAAATTCTATACTAAGTACTCTAGTATTCAATAGTAAACTGTAGTATTTTTTTCATGTGCGTACATGTACATATCTACCTCAATACTCCAGTGTCCCTGCACATTGTACATGTGGTACTGGCACTGACCCTGTATACAGCTTCCTCTCTGTGGTACTGAGCCTGTATGTAGCTGACCCTGTATATAGCTTCCTCTCTGTGGTACTGAGCCTGTATGTAGCTGACCCTGTATATAGCTTCCTCTCTGGTACTGAGCCTGTATGTAGCTGACCCTGTATACAGCTTCCTCTCTGTAGTACTGAGCCTGTATACAGCTTCCTCTCTGTAGTACTGAGCCTGTATACAGCTTCCTCTCTTATTTATTTGTTTTTTATTTTGTTATTAGTTATACTTTTTTATATTGAATACTGCACTGTTGGGTAGTTAAGCATTTTGCTGTACAAGTGCATGTGACAAATACAACTTGAATTAGATCAATACAGGGAATACATCTAGAACCCACCTAGTTAACTTTTATTTAATTTTTTATTTAACTAGGCAAGTCCGTTAAGAACAGATTCTTATTTACAATGACGGGCCTACACCGGCCAAACCCGACGCTGGGCCAATTGTGTGATGCCCTATGGGACTCTCAATCACGGCCAGTTGTGATACAGCCTGGAATCGAACCAGGGTGTCTGTAGTGACACCTCTAGCACTGAGATGCAATGCCTTAGACCACTGAACCAGGTTGTCTGTAGTGACGCCTCTAGCACTGAGATGCAGTGCCTTAGACCACTGAACCAGGTTGTCTGTAGTGACGCCTCTAGCACTGAGATGCAGTGCCTTAGACCACTGAACCACTTGGGGGCCCTTCAACACAATTAAAGGGATAGTTTGTTCAAAATCTATATTACCCTTACCTTTTTTTGCATTAACTATCCTTTTTAATGACCTATTCATGTTCTACATGTTCTAATCTACACTGAGTATATAAAACATTAACAACACCTGCTCTTTCCATGACAAAGACTGACCAGGTGAATCCAGGTGAAAGCTTTAATCCCTTATTAATAAAACCACTTCAATCAGTGTAGATGAAGGGGAGGAGACAGGTTAAATATAGATTTTTAAGCCTTGAGACAATTGAGACATGGCTTGTGTATGTGTGCCATTCAGAGGGTGAATGGGCGAGACAAAATATTTAAGTGCCTTTGAACAGGGTTTGGTAGTAGGTGTCAGGAGCAGCAGTTTGTGTCAAGAACTGCAACGCTGCAGGGTTTTTCACGCTCAACACTTTCCTGTGTGTATCAGGAATGGTCCACCACCCAAAGGACATCCAGCCAACTTGACACAACTGTAGGACGCATTGGAGTCGACATGGGCCAGCATCCCTGTGGAACGCTTTCCACATCTTGTAGAGTCCATGCCCCGATTAATTGAGGCTGTTCTGAGGGCAAAAGGGGGGAGTTAACACAATATTAGGAAGTTGGGCCTAATGTTTGGTATACTCAGTGTAGATATATAACCCACATAGTTTACATCAACACAATTAATGACCTGTTCATATTCTACATGTTCTAGATCTAAACCCCTGGCTGCCATGGAGTCCGAGGGGAACGTGCTCCGCGTGGACTTCCCAAACTTCTCCGGAACCCTGTTGCAGAATCTCAACCAGCAGCGGCAGAGGGGCCAGCTCTGTGACATCATCGTGGTCATCCAGGGCCACCAGTACCGTGCTCACCGGGCCATCCTGGCCGCCAGTTCACCCTACTTCTGCGACCAGGTGCTCCTTAAAAACAGCGCCCGCTGCGTTTTACCCGACGTAATGCACCCGTGCGTGTTCGAACGCCTCCTCCTCTCTTGCTACACGGGCACCCTCCACCTACCGGCCGGCGAGGTGGTAGCTTTCCTCACGGCAGCTAGCTTCCTCCAGATGTGGCACGTGGTGGACAAGTGCACTGAGCTCTTAGAGGTGGTAGGAAGCGGCGCCAGCACATTAGTTCACAAGTCTGGTGGGCTGAGGGACAGGCCTTCCCCTGGGGACAGCAGCTACCAGAGCCCTGGAGATGGCTCCATGGGCCTGGAGGACGGTGGAGGAGGAGCAGTGGAGGGCTTTGCCAAAATGGAGATGGACCAGCTCATGGAGAACAGCTTCTCCCCACCCACTCTGGAGAACAACAGCACCCAGCCTGGCGGAAGCTGCTCGCTAGAGGTCGACCACGACGGCTCAGGTAGCGAGGCCGCCAGCCAGGATGGAGATGATGAGGAGGGTGGCGAGGGGGACTACCAGTTCTCCAGACCGGCCTACATCCCGCCCAGCATCATGGGCCACAGGAAATGGGTCCACGTGAAGTCGGAAAGGCGCGCAGATTGCAGGGGCGACGGGGCCCTCTTTTGCAGGGACCCTGCGGTCACTGACCCTGAGCGGCTGAACCTTACCCACTCCCAGGCCTCGGCCAGCAGGAGCTCCCAGGACCACAGCATTGATGAGAAACCGGTGGCTCAGCTGGAGGAGAGTCTGGAGGAGGACCCACTGGACTTCTATGGTACCTCCATAGAGGGCTTCTCCACTGACAAGGCCGACGGGACACCTCTTGGGCTGAAAGATGAGCTGCTAGGAGGGGCAACCGGGGGTGAGGAGAGTGGTGGTGGGGGGGAAGGACTCCAGGAAGAGACCTCCCACTCGGGCTTCGCCTCAGTGGTCTACAAGCTGTACCCCTGTCAGTGTGGCAAGAGCTTCACCCACAAGAGCCAGCGGGACCGGCACATGAGCATGCACCTGGGCTTGCGGCCGTACGGCTGCGCCGTGTGTGGCAAAAGTTTCAAGATGAAGCACCACCTGGTGGGACACATGAAGATTCACACTGGCGTCAAGCCCTACGAGTGCAGCCTGTGCGCCAAGCGCTTCATGTGGCGGGACAGCTTCAACCGCCACACGTCCTCCTGCACCAGGGTCCACGAGGCCCGGTGCGCCGTCAACGAGCAGGCCGCCCAGATCTGCTGACCCCAGATCATATTTCCAACCACCGTTCACCTCGTCTCCCCCCACTATCCCGTATCAGTTTACTGAACAGGCTGCCCAGATGTGCCTGTCCGGGATAAGATTAAGACACTGCTGATTGGATGACCACCCTCCAATCAGCTTAGGTGGATATATAATTATATATCCGAGCAGCAGCCTGAGCCACCGACGCATCACATATAACTGATCCAAGATCAGAATCCTGGAAAGCTTTGTAGTCTAGTCAGCTACTTAGATCTGCTCGTATGGAATCAGAATCTTAGGTCTTGCGGTGTGTGGACTGCTATACAGTGCATTCAGAAAGTATTCAGACCCCTTGACTTTTTCCAAATTTTGTTACGTTTCAGCCTTATTCTAAAATTGATTAAATTGTTTTGTTTTTCTCATCAATTTACACACAATACCCCATAATGACAAAGCATAAACAGGTTTTTAGAAATTGCTAATTTATTACAAATAAAAAACGTAAATATGCACACCTGTATTTGGGGAGTTTTTTCCCCGTTCTTCCCTGCAGATCCTCTCAAACTGGGGAGCTTCGCTGCACAGCTATTTTCAGGTCTCTCCAGAAATGTTCGATTGGGTCCAAGTCCAGGCTCTGGCTGGGCCACTCAAGGACATTCAGAGACTTGTCCAGAAGCCACTTCTGTGTTGTCTTGGCTGTGTGCTTAGGGTCGTTGTCCTGTTGGAAGGTGAACCTTTGCCCCAGTGTGAGGTCCTGAGCGCTCTGGAGCTGGTTTTCACCAAGGATCTCTCTGTACTTTGTTCTGTTAAGCTTTCCCTCAATTCTGACTAGTCTCCCAGACCCTGCCGCTGAATAACATCCCCACAGCATGATGCTGCCACCACAATGCTTCACCGTTGGGATGTTGCCAGGTTTCCTCCAGACGTGACGCTTTGCATTCAGGCCAAAGAGTTCAATCTTAATTTCATCAGACCAGAGGATATTGTTTCTCATGTTCTGAGAATCCTTTAGGTGCCTTTTGGCAAACTTCAAGCGGGCTGTCATGTGCCTTTTACTGAGGAGTGGCTTCCGTCTGGCCACTCTACCATAAAGGCCTGATTGGTGCAGAGATGGTTGTCCCTCTGGAAGGTTCTCCCATCTCCACAGAGGAACTCTGGAGCTCTGTCAGAGTGACCATAGGGTTCTTGGTCACCTCCCTCACCAAGGCCCTTCTCCCCCGATTGCTCAGTTTGGCCGGGCGGCCAGCTCTAGGAAGAGTCTTGGTGGTTCCAAACTTCTTCCATTTAAGAATGATGGAGGCCACTGTGTTCTTGGGGACCTTAAATGCTGCAGACTTTTTTTGGGTACCTTTCCCCAGATCTGTGCCTCGACACAATCCTGCTTCGGAGCTCTACGGCTTGGTTTTTGCTCTGACATGGAATGTCAACTGTGGGACCTTGTATAGATGTGTGTGCCTTTCCAAATCATGTCCAATCAATAGAATTTACCACAGATGGACTCCAATCAAGTTGTAGAAACATCTCAAGGATGATCTTGATGGGGTATTGTGTGTAGATTGATGAGGATTTTGCTGTAACGTAACAAAATGTGGGAAAAGTCAAGGGGTCTGAATAATTTCCGAATGCGTTGTAGCTACTTAACAGGAGAGATGTGGAGTGCATGTAAATTGACTTTGGAGCAGGAGTGGGTTTGGTCCAATGTGGGGTCTACGTTACCATGGACACAACCATAGCACACTGGCTAAAGCCATTACATTTACTGTTTTTCAATCATATATGGGACTTTCTTTTGTTAACTATGAGTTTTATTTTCAGTCCCCCTCATTTAGAAAGTGTCCCCTTCCTCAGGACTCTGGATGTTGGAGAGCAGTGCCATTCATCATATAAACTAGCCAGCGATTCCCCTGAACAGTATTCATTTTGAAACCTCACGTGTTTGCCATCCAGTGACTTCTCACATCTATCACTTTGAAAATAATTGTGTATAAATATCTTATTTATTCCTGGGTTTTGGGAGCGGATCATGTAAATGAGACAATGTATCTTTGACTTGTACAGTTGTAGGAAATGATGGTAGGTTATATAATGGTGAGTAGTGTTTGTTGAGGTGTGCCAATGTACTGTAGTTGGGTCAATAAAACCTGAGGCTATTGAGATATGTCAATGGAATAGGGCTTATGCTATTAATTTGTCATATTGAACATACTTTAAAGGGGCAATCAGTAGTTGAAAACAATAACAAAGCGTTCTCTCCGCCCCTGTTTCGTTTAAAAGTTGAGGGATGGGGCTGGAGAAATGTAACCACTCAAATTCATAGACAGAGCTATAGATGCAAGGACTGACCATCTGTGATCTCAAAATTATAGTTTAAACCATGGTTTGAGGATATATAGTGTTTGTTTACATTGGAGTAAAACAAGCTTATATTCTGGGTTCTGATGGGGTACGACAGTTGAACTGAGCTCATGAGGCATTTATAAGTTATATTCTTAAAGTCCAAAAATGGATGTAGCAACTGCAGACTGCCCCTTTAATGAGTCATTCATTTACATTTTGGAAAAGCATTCCTAGCTCCTGACTTATTCCAAGTTTAGTTGTGAATAAAACATTTATTAAATATATGTTTTTCACACCCATCTACACACAATACCCCATAATAACAAAGTGAAAACATGTTTTGAGAAATGTTCTAATTTACACAAGTATTCACACCCCTGAGTCAATACTTGCACCATTGGCAGTGATTACAGCTGTGAGTCTTTCTGGGTCAGTCTCTAAGTCTCTAAGAGCTTCCCACACCTGGATTGTACAACATTTGCCCCATTTATTATTTTACACATTCTTCAAGCTCTATCAAATTGTTTGTTGATCTTTGTTAGACAACCATTTTCAGGTCTTGCCATAGATTTTCAAGTAGATTTCAGTCAAAGCTGTAACTCGGCCACTCGCGAACATTCACTGTCTTCTTGGTAAGAAACTCAAGTGTAGATTTTGCCTTGCGTTTTAGGTTATTGTCCTGCTGAAAGATGGAAAGTCTGGTGGAAAGTTGACTGAACCCGGTTTTCCTGTAGGATGTTGCCTGTTCTTAGCTCCATTCCTGTTTATTTTTTATCCTGAAAAACTCCCCAGCCCTTAACAATTACAAGCATACCCATAACATGATGCAGCCACCACTATTCTTGAAAATATGGAGAGTGGTACTCAGTAATGTGTTGTATTGTATTTTCCCCAAACATAACACTTTGTACTCAGGACAAAAAGTGAATTGCTTTGCCACATTTCTTGCAGTATTACTTTAGTGCCTTGTTGCAAACATGATGCATATTTTGGAATATTTGTATTCTGTATAGGCTTCCTTCTTTTCACTCTGTCTATTAGGTTAGTATTGAAGGAACTACAACATTATTGATCCATCCTCAGTTTTCTCCTATCACAGCCGTTAAACTCTAATTGTTTAAAAGTCACCATTGGCCTCATGGGGAAATCCCAGAGCAGTTTCCTTCCTCTACGGCAACTGAGTTAGGAAGGACGCCTGAATCTTTGTAGTGACTGGGTGTATTGATACACAATCCAAAGTGTAATTAATAACTTCACCATGCTCAAAGACATTTTTTCTTTTTCATTTTGACCCATTTACCAATAGGTGCCCTTCTTTGTGAGGCATTGTAAAACCTCCCTGGTGTTTGTGGTTGAGTCTATGATATAAATTCACTGCTCGACTGAGGGACCTTACAGATAATTGTGTGTGTGGGGTACAGAGATGAGACGGTCATTAAAAATGTATCAACTTATTATGTGACTTATTAAGCCAATTTTTATTCCTGAACTAAATTCAGGCTGTAACACAACAACGTGGAATAAGTCAAGGGGTGTGAATACTTTCTGAAAGCACTGTAGGTTTGTGTTTGTGTCATACAGTTGAAGTCGGAAGTTTACATACACTTTGGTTGAAGTCATTAAAACTCATTTCTCAACCACTCCACAGATTTCATGTTAACAAACTATAGTTTTGGCAAGTCTGTTAGGACATCTACTTTGTGCATGACAGTAAATCTTCCAACAATTGTTTACAGACAGATTATTTCACAAAAAATTCACTATAGCACAATTTCAGTGGGTCAGAGGTTTACATACACTAAGTTGACTGTGCATTTAAACAGCTTGGAAAAATCCAGAAAATTATGTAATGGCTTTAGAAGCTTCTGATAGGCTAATTGACATCATTTGAGTCAATTGGAGGTGTACCTGTGGATGTATTTCAAGACCTACCTTCAAACTCAGTGCCTCTTTGCTCGACATCATGGGAAAATCAACAGAAATCAGCCAAGACCTCCGAAAATAAAATTGTAGACCTCAAGTCTGGCTCATCCTTGGAAGCAATTTCCAAACGCCTAAAAGTACCACGTTCATCTGTACAAACAATAGTATGCAAGTATAAACACCATGGGACCATGCAGCCGTCATACCGCTCAGGAAGGAGGTGCGTTCTGTCTCCTAGAGATGAACGTACTTTGGTGCAAAAAGTGCAAATCAATCCCAGAACAACAGCAAAGGACCTTGTGAAGATCCTTGAGGAAACAGGTACAAAAGTATCTATATCCACAGTAAAACGAGTCCTATATCGACATAACCTGAAAGGCCGCTCAGCAAGGAAGAAGCCACTGCTCCAAAACCGCCATAAAAAAGCCAGACTACGGTTTGCAACTGCACATGAGAACAAAGATCGTACTTTTTGGAGCAATGTCCTCTGGTCTGATGAATCAAAAATAGAACTGTTTGGCCATAATGACCATCGTTATGTTTGGAGGAAAAAGGGGGAGGCTTGCAAGCCGAAGAACACCATCCCAACTGTGAAACACGGGGGTGGCAGCATCATGTTGTGGAGGTGCTTTGTTGCAGGAGGGTCTGGTGCACTTCACAAAATAGATGGCATCATGAGGAAGGAAAATTATGTGGATATATTGAAGCAACATCTCAAGACATCAGTCAGGAAGTTAAAGCTTGGTCACAAATGGGTCTTCCAAATGGACAATGACCCCAAGCAGACTTCCAAAGTTGTGGCAAAATAGCTTAAGGACAACAAAGTCAAGGTATTGGAGTGGCCATCACAAAGCCCTGACCTCAATCCTATAGAAAATGTGTGGGCAGAACTGAAAAAGTGTGTGCGAGCAAGGAGGCCTACAAACCTGACTCTGTTACACCAGTTCTGTCAGGAGGAATGGGCCAAAATTCACCCAACTTATTGTGGGAAGCTTGTGGAAGGCTACCTGAAACGTTTGATCCAAGTTAAACAATTTAAATGCAATGCTACCAAATACTAATTGAGTGTATGTAAACTTCTGACCCACTGGGAATGTGATGAAATAAATCATTCTCTACTATTATTCTGACATTTCACATTCTTAAAATAAAGTGGTGATCCTAACTGACCTAAGACAGGGAATTTTTACTAGGATTAAATGTCAGGAATTGTGAAAAACTGAGTTTACATTTATTTGGCTAAGGTGTATGTAAACATCTGACTTCAACTGTATATTTGAGGCACTCGAACCTAGTTTGAACTAGAGCATGACTTTCTATTGACTTTTTGCAAGTAGACCTGTTAGCTAGCCTACATGTTCTCTTCACACACTCGTACAGTCAGCCACATAAAGAGTTGTCTGAAACATAATACAATAAAGGTAGTATACATTATTTTAAATGATGCCTGGCATATGTCATAAGACTTTTGCGGTTCAAGTAGGCTGTTTTGCTCGCTCGGTTTGTGATTTCAATTCAAACAGAATTTGTCTGATGTTATATTTCCAAACAACAATTGATATATTTAACCCGAAACCTCAATGACATATACTAAAACCTCAGCATATTTATCATAAAATATTTTTGGGAAGTAGGTATAAATAAATGCACAAAAAGATGACTGTACCGTAGTTTGTAGTTACACAAAATCTGCTAATCAACATATTGAATATATACATATGTTAATATGGTTTCTTACTACTGATATAATAATGATTGGTTTTAGATAATTGATGACTGTTTGACATTGTTGATATATTGTTACTTATAACTTAATTTTTGAATGAGTATGGGTTCATAGATTTAAGATGATCCGTGAAGAATGAAGGTGAAATCATAAAAATAATTGTACAAAAGTGAAATTTTGGAACTTATACCACAACAAGGAATTTGCCACAATCTGTCCAACAATAACTTTTGTGGTTATAAGTTAAAAAAATGTATACTTCACATAAAAATGTTTGCCTGGCAGTTTGCCAGATTTGATTGACCTCTAATTGTACTGCTTATAATAGGAATAGTTTTGTTAGAAATATTTATAAACTAACCTGGACCAACAAAGGTATTTCTGGAATAGGTAATTTCACATTATTTTATTACTGTTATACAATGGTATTTTTGTATCGGCTGCTAACGAAACAAAATACAATCATTTTAGAGTGACAGTTGTTAGTCTTTATCATGTGAAAGCTAACTTTGGTGCATTTAATGCAAAGTCTTAACTATATGCATATGGAATTTGAAACTATGCTTTTTGCTTTACACATCAGAAGTTCTGTAGGTTTTTGGGTCATCTGGGGAAATCAAATTATCAATTGAAAATTAATTTATTAGAATGATAGGCTTATGTATTGTTAAAGACAATGAAAATGGACAGTAAGATTTTGCGCTAGTTGCTACTTTCGTGACTATGTACAGTCAGGTCCAAAATTATTGACACCCTTGATGAAGATGAGCAAAAATGATTATTGGAAAACTATATTATTTTAAAACAAATACAATTGCTCAGAGAGATAGATTCTGTTTAACAAGTAATACTTTTTTCTTAAAAATATAGATAACGGCACTGACACATTGGGAGGGGTCATGAGGCTTGGTCCTGGCAAAGGCAACTATATTACTGGAAAAGTTAAGAGAAACATAATGATTGGACAATAGTACCAATTGAGTTTGTTTGGGATGCATCCTTATATTAGTGATTTTAAAATAAAACTACCTCGCGTAAATTAGCACGTCTTTTACTATCGAACGAAAGTTGCTCACAATTTTCCAGAACCCTGTCCTAACCTTTTGCTTTTTCACCATCTGAAATATTTTCTTCTTATAGAAGAACGTTGAATGTTTTGTACAAATATATAAATGTTTTCTACAATAAATGTTTTCTTCCCGTGTAACATTTCATTGGTGATTTTGTTTGGAAAACTCTACTTCCCTATGTTTAAATTAATTATTACAATTATATTGCCTGCGGGCTATTTTCTCTTATGATTGTGTACATCGAACTACCGATCTACAGTGTGACAGCCTACCACAGTGTGGTGTGTTGAGACGTTAGAAAATGGCACATCTTGGATAGAATCTAAAGCAAACTGAACTCTATGGTCCTTTTTAAAAAAACGTCTGTATGTAAAATATTGTGTGATATAGCTTGGGAATGAACAAATGTGACTCTTGGTGACAACAGAAGGATGTGTGTTTGCAACATAAAAAAAAAAAAAGAATTCTCAAGCAATTAGGTTTGATTCATGTTTGGTTTCCGTATCACGATACTTTAGACTTTGTGACAACCGTAGAATGTAGTTAGTATTTGGGCAATTCCAAAATACTGCAAACAGTGCAGATGCAACGTTTGGTAGCAGAATGACGGCACTGTTCTTCAAGTAAATGTGTTTTTGCTAAATCTTTGGTGGAAATTGTTAAACCTAGTCCTTGTTCATACAGTTGTATGGTTTCATTAACTTTGCAATCATTGGTTCTTGTTTGGTATACATTTAACTCCGTTACTGTGGCCCAGTTCCTGTTACTGACTGGGTGGTTGACCCACACGGCGTCATCATCATACTGATCATGTCATCATTGTGACAGTATGGTGCTTTACTGCTAACTAATGTAACTAATCGCTAAGTAATGTAACTAATCACTAAGTAATGTAACTAATCACTAAGTGGTGTAACTAATCACTAAGTAGTGTAACTAATCACTAAGTAATGTAACTAATCATACTAATCACTAAGTAATGTAACTAATCACTAAGTAATCATTAACTAATGTAACTAATCACCAGCTAATCATTAACTAATGTAACTAATCACAAAATAATGTAACTAATCACAAAATAATGTAACTAATCACTAAGTAATGTAACTAATCACTAAGTAGTGTAACTAATCACTAAGTAATGTAACTAATCATTAACTAATGTAACTAATCATTAACTAATGTAACTAATCACTAAGGTAACTAATCGCTAAGTAATGTAACTAATCACTAAGTAATGTAACTAATCACTAAGTAATTTAACTAATGTAACTAATCACCAAGTAATGTAACTAATCACCAGCTAATTATTAACTAATGTAACTAATCACTTAGTAATGTAACTAATCACTAAGTAATGTAACTAATCACTAAGTAATCTGCATTCAAGGACTGCTCTGAATCAGGGACTCACTGGCCCTTTAGATCACAATGAATAAGATGAACTTGACTGGACCTGGACCTGATCCTAGATCAGCACTCCTATTCTGAGATGCTTAATACATATGTACCCTGGCCATTCGGCCCATCTCCAGCTCTTTGTGTGTATGTCTGTCCATTGCAGTGCATCCAACACCAGCCTCTGGCCGATTGATATTGGCCTAGGGCCACCCCATTTCCTGATACCAAGTCAACATACAAGACCTCAAAATGGCCCATAGAACTTTGTCTAAGGGATAAGTCAACACTGGAATAATTTTCATACAGCTTGAGTTGATCCTGTTATATTTGAGTAAGCCTAATCTACATGACATTTAAATCCCAACCGAAGGAGCATGGGTAAAGCAAGGCAGGCTAGAGAAGGATAAACAATAGATTGCAGTGTCCTGCATTTTACCAGCAGAGGGCAGAGCTAGTCCAATGCATGGTAGGCTATGGTATGGCGCGGGTTTCAAAGCAGTAAAGGTTTCTACACATCTATCCAATTACAGCCAAATAACGACCGATGATACGTTTGGTAATTATTTCCCAACTCAGGCCGACTGTCTGTGACCGATTTCTTTATGTTGAATCGGGACCAACTACGAACAACTACAGTCATGTGAAAAAGTAAGTACACCCCCTGGAAAGTTATTTTACATATTTGGACAGATGGATATGTAATCTTCTCTTCAACACTATTGACAGATAAAGGTTACACAATTTAACAAAACACACAAAAAAAAACCCAGGTGTTGTCTGGCAAAAGTCAGTTGTGTCTTGATATTATTTTTTGAGAGCAGAGGAGAATCTTGTTTGTCATGGTCAGAGTCCTATAGGTGCCTCCAAGCAGGCTGTCATGCACCTTTTACTGAGGAGTGGCTTCCCTCTGACCACGCTACCATAAAGGCCTGATTTGTGGAGTGCTACAGAGATGGTTGTCCTTCTGGAAGGTTCTCCCATCTCCACAGAGGAACTCTGGAGCTCTGTCAGAGTGACCAACGGGTTCTTGGTCACCTCCCTGACCAAGGCCCTTCTCCCCCAATTGCTCAGTTTGGCCGGGCGGCCAGCTCTAGGAAGAGTCTTGGTGGTTCCAAACTTCTTCCATTTAAGAATGATGGAGGCCACTGTGTTCTTGGGGACCTTCAACGCTGCAGACCTTTTTTTGGTACCCTTCCCCAGATCTGTGCCTCGACACAATCCTGTCTCGGAGCTCTACGGACAATTCCTTCAACCTCATGGCTTGGTTTTCACTCTGACATGCACCTTCAACTGTGGAACCTTATATAGACAGATTTGTGCCTTTCCAAATCATGTCCAAACAATTGATTTGACCTCGGGTGGACTCCAATCAAGTTGTAGAAACATCTCAAGGATGAACAATGGAAACAGGATGCACCTGAGCTCAATTTTGAGTCTCATAGTAAAGGGTCTGAATACTTATGTAAATAAGATGTTTTTTTTTTTTTTTTTTTTTATTTGTAAAAAAAAGTTTAAACTCATTATGGGGTATTGTGTGTAGATTGATGAGGGACAAAAATAAGTCTAATTTAACAAAATGTGAAAAGGGTTTCTGAATGCAATCTGTTAATGCTGTTCTTGCAGTAGCCGCAGATTTTGAAACTGCTTGGCTACACAAATAAGTTGTCGTATAAGGTTCAATTTCTGTGGTACTGACGCTTTATAAGAAACGCGGATGATTAGGTGACGAATGCACCTGCGCATCTACAGGCTATTTGCATAAAACCCGGTCTGTTAACCTACTGATTGGTTTGTCCTAACATGAAGGCTTATTAGGCAACGCACCTAGCCGTATTATTACAGTTCTCCTAGCAATAGGATACTATGCACTTTTTCTTCTTCTTGAAAATAAGAGTCCCCCTGCAAAGACATGATAAACTTTGGGGAAATCGAATTTTTTTGTTGCACTTTCTAGTGCTCTACAAATGTTTTTCACAGCATTGCAACCACATTTGAAAATAAATTATGGATAATTTGATGTTTACGCAAATACTGACATGTTAAACTATTGAATAGGTTATATTTAAAGAAATACACTTTTTAACAAAATACAAATACATGTTATTGGAATTACTAGTCTGCAAAACATAAATTGGTCTCTTTGATGGGCAATGGGTTTAATACAGAGTGCTCCATGCTCCATGCTCTGCAATGCAATACACAGTATGTGGTGCACTTATTGGCTTGTAGAGAACCTTTCTACCCGTCTCAGCTAAAGTGGAGTGGCAAATAATCAGTAGGACCTCTACTAACCAAATATGGTTAGCTTTAAATTACCTGGTACTATCCATGGTCCTGAAATCAATACACGCTAAAATAAAATAATGACCTTGTACTATCCATGGTCCTGAAATCAATACACGCTCAAATAAAATAATGACCTTGTACTATCCATGGTCCTGAAATCAATACACGCTCAAATAAAATAATGACCTTGTACTATCCATGGTCCTGAAATCAATACACGCTCAAATAAAATAATGACCTTGTACTATCCATGGTCCTGAAATCAATACACGCTCAAATAAAATAATGACCTTGTACTATCCATGGTCCTGAAATGAATACACGCTCAAATAAAATAATGACCTTGTACTATCCATGGTCCTGAAATCAATACACGCAAAGCTAGAATATTACAAGTTAAATGTAATGCATATTAACTAAGCTATTAGGACACAGTATAATCACGCTTGCAAAGGCATACGTTTTTTAGTTGAAAATGTATTAGGTAGTAATTGTTTCTCTGATAACTCATATAAAACCTACTCTTACATGTGATTGTGATAAAGTATTCCCATTGCCTTCATATAATACTGCTTTAGAGAATAAGTCAATAAGAACTTCTAATAAGACAAAGGCCAAGTAATAATCCCCATTACCGTCACCATTAGGTCGTTAACAGGTGTGCCAAACAGTTGGCTTCTCAACTAATGAACTGGTAATACATGGTACATGGTAGCTTCATCAGGGCAAGGCAAGAGATCGTGGAAGTCTAGTATGGAATATAATTTTATTTCACATTGGAAGCAACAAAAAAAAGTGTTAAGGTGTTTTGTCTTTCCGACTGATATTCAACACAGGTAGAAACATTATCTCTACCACCCAATATGTGTTCCATGTACAGTCTATTATAGCATATTGCATTGGGGGCTATAGAGGGGGCAGAATGAAGAGCCAGGGGAGGCCTTGTGACACAGTCCCCCTCCAAAACAAACCATATTTGGTTAGCAGAGACCCTATTTCCCACCCCACTTTATTTTTATTTTATTTTATTTAACCGTTATTTAACTAGGCAAGTCAGTTAAGAACAAATTATTTAGCTAAGAGAGAGAAACGTTTTTAAAACCCTATTTTGTATTTGTTTTCATAAATTACTTCTTGCCTTTTCTTGTTGGCATAATAAAAGTGGCCATTGAAAACAAATGCAATATCTTTTGAATGAGCTATCCACAGTGCGAGGTTTTGAAATGCGGGCTTTTATTTTTGAAGGTTACCATCTGAAACGGACGTTATCCTCTGTGCTGCTGGCAGAACACTAGTCACAGTCGTCAGGTTAAGCGCACCTACCTGGCACTTCCTGCTGTCGTAGTTATTGGTTTTCACATGACATTTCTTACACATCACTGCCATGTTTGTATGCCTTCATCAGATTGATTCATTTAGAATGTCCACGTCCTCCGGTTGAAGCGCCGCGACCTTGGCTATTCTCTCGCGTCGGAGGAATATTGGTGGCAGTGTAGTTTAGCCTGGATACTATAGGCCTACTACAAAGATTGGATTGTGATTTGGTGGTTGGAGTTTTATTTTCGTTACCCAGTCGATACAGCAGCGAGACACAACAGCGAGGGACTGACCCTGGTATTTGTAGAGGTAAGCAACACCTAGGCAATAATGCGTGTTTGGTTTTAATTGTATTTCGAGCGCGTATCCTATAATAAACCCGACGTGTTTCTGTGCTCTAGAGACCATCGTGAACGCGGTGGCATTGAATGTTTTCGTCTTGACGAGTGCTTGTACAAGATCAAGGTGATGCGAATGAGAAAGTGGGTGTGCGTTTGGCCGTCTCGTACGCATACAAATCTGGGTTAGGTCTATGCGACACTTTCTGCATTGTCCTCGTGACTTTTGTTAACCAGGGATTTATTTGGCCTATTTCGATAACATTGAATGGGTCAACAGGGTTTCTACTGTCTAGCTCTAGGATGTAGGCAATAATTGGCAATGCGGCGTAAAGGTTCATCTGCTCGGGCTACTGATTTAACAAGTGTATTAATTAATTTATGACCCAGTCATTCTGTATCCCTCTCTGCACTTTCCGGCAGCCTTGTTCAAGGGTTGCTACATCAGCAGTTGCTACGTATAATTTTGGACTTATAAATCAATGCTATCTACCCATTGACTATTGAATAATATAACTTGATGCCTCATGAACTTAGTTTAACTCTCGTACCCTATCAGGATGTAAACTTGTTTTACCACCGTGTTTTGTAAACAGAAACTATACTATATAGCCTCAAAATATGGTTAGAACTATAATTGTGATATCATGGATGGTCAGTCCTTGCGTCAATAGTGCTGTCAATGAATTTGAGTGATTACATTTCTCCAGACCTATCCTTCTGCTTTTTACAGAAAGTGGTGGGGAGTAGGCTATGCTTAATTGTTTCAACCTGTGATTGGTCCTTTTAATTAAGCAGTAAGTATAAACATATGTATTATCAACAGCCACTTTATAATTACATTCTATACTAGACTGCTGTAACTGGGCTACATTATACTAGACTGCTGTAACTGGGCTACATTATACTAGACTGCTGTAACTGGGCTACATTTACATTATACTAGACTGTTGTAACTGGGCTACATTATACTAGACTGCTGTAACTGGGCTACATTTACATTATACTAGACTGCTGTAACTGGGCTACATTATACTAGACTGTTGTAACTGGGCTACATTTACATTATACTAGACAGTTGTAACTGGGCTACATTATACTAGACTGCTGTAACTGGGCTACATTATACTAGACTGCTGTAACTGGGCTACATTTACATTATACTAGACTGCTGTAACTGGGCTACATTATACTAGACTGCTGTAACTGGGCTACATTTACATTATACTAGACTGCTGTAACTGGGCTACATTATACTAGACTGTTGTAACTGGGCTACATTTACATTATACTAGACTGTTGTAACTGGGCTACATTATACTAGACTGCTGTAACTGGGCTACATTATACTAGACTGCTGTAACTGGGCTACATTTACATTATACTAGACTGTTGTAACTGGGCTACATTATACTAGACTGTTGTAACTGGGCTACATTTACATTATACTAGACTGCTGTAACTGGGCTACATTATACTAGACTGTTGTAACTGGGCTACATTTACATTATACTAGACTGTTGTAACTGGGCTACATTATACTAGACTGCTGTAACTGGGCTACATTATACTAGACTGCTGTAACTGGGCTACATTTACATTATACTAGACTGCTGTAACTGGGCTACATTATACTAGACTGTTGTAACTGGGCTACATTTACATTATACTAGACTGTTGTAACTGGGCTACATGATACAAGACTGTTGTAACTGGGCTACATTATACTAGACTGTTGTAACTGGGCTACATTTACATTATACTAGACTGTTGTAACTGGGCTACATTATACAAGACTGTTGTAACTGGGCTACATTATACTAGACTGTTGTAACTGGGCTACATTATACTAGACTGCTGTAACTGGGCTACATTTACATTATACTAGACTGTTGTAACTGGGCTACATTATACTAGACTGCTGTAACTGGGCTACATTTACATTATACTAGACTGTTGTAACTGGGCTACATTATACTAGACTGTTGTAACTGGGCTACATTATACTAGACTGCTGTAACTGGGCTACATTATACTAGACTGCTGTAACTGGGCTACATTTACATTATACTAGACTGCTGTAACTGGGCTACATTATACTAGACTGCTGTAACTGGGCTACATTTACATTATACTAGACTGCTGTAACTGGGCTACATTATACTAGACTGTTGTAACTGGGCTACATTTACATTATACTAGACTGTTGTAACTGGGCTACATTATACTAGACTGCTGTAACTGGGCTACATTATACTAGACTGCTGTAACTGGGCTACATTTACATTATACTAGACTGTTGTAACTGGGCTACATTATACTAGACTGTTGTAACTGGGCTACATTTACATTATACTAGACTGCTGTAACTGGGCTACATTATACTAGACTGTTGTAACTGGGCTACATTTACATTATACTAGACTGTTGTAACTGGGCTACATTATACTAGACTGCTGTAACTGGGCTACATTATACTAGACTGCTGTAACTGGGCTACATTTACATTATACTAGACTGCTGTAACTGGGCTACATTATACTAGACTGTTGTAACTGGGCTACATTTACATTATACTAGACTGTTGTAACTGGGCTACATGATACAAGACTGTTGTAACTGGGCTACATTATACTAGACTGTTGTAACTGGGCTACATTTACATTATACTAGACTGTTGTAACTGGGCTACATTATACAAGACTGTTGTAACTGGGCTACATTATACTAGACTGTTGTAACTGGGCTACATTATACTAGACTGCTGTAACTGGGCTACATTTACATTATACTAGACTGTTGTAACTGGGCTACATTATACTAGACTGCTGTAACTGGGCTACATTTACATTATACTAGACTGTTGTAACTGGGCTACATTATACTAGACTGTTGTAACTGGGCTACATTATACTAGACTGCTGTAACTGGGCTACATTATACTAGACTGTTGTAACTGGGCTACATTATACTAGACTGTTGTAACTGGGCTACATTATACTAGACTGTTGTAACTGGGCTACATTATACTAGACTGCTGTAACTGGGCTACATTTACATTATACTAGACTGTTGTAACTGGGCTACATTATACTAGACTGCTGTAACTGGGCTACATTTACATTATACTAGACTGTTGTAATTGGGCTACATTATACTAGACTGTTGTAACTGGGCTACATTATACTAGACTGTTGTAACTGGGCTACATTATACTAGACTGCTGTAACTGGGCTACATTATACTAGACTGTTGTAACTGGGCTACATTATACTAGACTGCTGTAACTGGGCTACATTTACATTATACTAGACTGCTGTAACTGGGCTACATTATACTAGACTGTTGTAACTGGGCTACATTTACATTATACTAGACTGTTGTAACTGGGCTACATTATACTAGACTGCTGTAACTGGGCTACATTATACTAGACTGCTGTAACTGGGCTACATTTACATTATACTAGACTGCTGTAACTGGGCTACATTATACTAGACTGCTGTAACTGGGCTACATTTACATTATACTAGACTGCTGTAACTGGGCTACATTATACTAGACTGTTGTAACTGGGCTACATTTACTTTATACTAGACTGTTGTAACTGGGCTACATTATACTAGACTGCTGTAACTGGGCTACATTATACTAGACTGCTGTAACTGGGCTACATTTACATTATACTAGACTGTTGTAACTGGGCTACATTATACTAGACTGTTGTAACTGGGCTACATTTACATTATACTAGACTGCTGTAACTGGGCTACATTATACTAGACTGTTGTAACTGGGCTACATTTACATTATACTAGACTGTTGTAACTGGGCTACATTATACTAGACTGCTGTAACTGGGCTACA